>JAWWMS010000031.1:19027138-19050680 GCA_035048045.1 Chlorospingus semifuscus | reverse complement strand
TATATTACATAATAATATATAATATAATAATATATAATAATATATAATAATATATAAAGTTATAATAATATGTAATTACCTATATATATTAATTATATAAAAATATATAGAACAATAACTTCTTTAAAAGTCTTGTCACTAAGGGTCTTGTGACTTTCTAAACCATGCTGCAATGACGTGAACCTCATCCTTCCTACCTATGTAGAAGAAAAATAAACCACATCATCAAAGCAATTCAGAGGGCCCATCTCAAATTCCTTCCATAATTCCCCACAAGTGAATTATCACAATGAGTGTGGAAACTCCTGCCTGCTACCATTCCCAAATAAGATTCATTTGCCACAATGAAGAGAAAATCAGATTGATATGGATAAAAACTTGTGCTCTGTGCACTGGGAGAGGCCAAAGCACGGAGCAGGCAGCCCAAGCAGGAGACTCTGAGTGGACTCAGAGTGCCTGACAGCTGAAGGGACAATGAGGTGGCTGTGGCATGTCCATGGCAGTGAAAAACCCTCCCAAAATCTGTGTGGACAATCCCCCTGTGGCAGAGTTCAGTGCTCCTGACCCAGCTCCCAGGCTAAGGGTGAGCTCACAGCCACCAGAGCAGCGCTGTGAGCAGCACCAGGATGGACAGACTGACAGCTGACTGTCTGTGCTGCAGGGATGGACAGACTGACAACTGACTGTCTGTGCTGCAGGGATGGACAGACTGACAACTGTCTGTGCTGCCTCCCTGGAAACATGGGCTGGATGGGCAGGAAGCAGGACAGCCAGGCACAGCAGGACAGCCAGGCACAGGGGATCCTACAGCCCTGGGTTATCCCAGAATCCTGGGTTATCCCCTGCCCTGGGTTATCCCAGAATCCTGGGTTTTCCTGAAATCCTGGGTTTTCCTTAGCCTTGGGTTATCTTGAAATCCTGGGTTATTTCCAGCCCCAGGTCATCCCCTGCCCTGAGTCATCTTGAGCTCTGCGTTATCCTGAAATCCCGAGTTTTTCTTAGTTCTGGGTTATTCCCAACCTTGCTTTATCCCCAGCCCTGGGTTATCCTGAAATCCTGAGTTTTCCTCAGTTCTAGGTTATCCACAGCCCTGGGTTATCCTCAGCTCTGGGTGTTCCTCAGCTTTGAGGTATCCTGAAATCCAGCTCTGGGTTTTCCTAACCCTGGTTGATCCCCAGCCCTGGGTTATCCTGAATTCCTGAGTTTTCCTCAGCTCTGGGTATTCCTAACCCTGGTTTCTCCCTAGCCCTGGGTTATCCTGAAATCCTGGGTCATCCCCAGCCCTGGGTTATCCTGAGCTCTGGTTTGTCCCCAGCCCTGGGTTAACCTGAAATCCCGAGTTTTTCTCAATTCTGGGTTATTCCCAACCATGGTTTATCCCCAGCCCTGGGTGTTCCTCAGCTCTGCGTTATCCTGAATTCCAGAGTTTTTCTCAGTTCTAATCCTGAGTTTTTCTCAGTTTTCCTAACCCTGGTTTATCCCCAGCCCTGTATTATCCCCAGCCCTGGGTGTTCCTTAGCCCTGGGTTATCCTGAATTCCTGAGTTTTTCTCAGTTCTGGGTTATTCCCAACCCTGGTTCTCCCCATCCCTGGTTTCTCCTGCAGCCAGAGGCTGAGGGCACAGGAGGGAGGGGCAGTGGAAGGGCAGGAAGCCCCCAGGGCAGAGCTGCCCTGGCACAGCTTCCCCAGCAGCTCTCAGGGTGATGCCCTCATTCATTCCCCCATCTCCTGTCACCCCCAGAGAGAAAATATCCCAAATTCTGGGGTCCAGGGGAGTCACCCAACAGCAGGAGCCCAGGGGATTTAGTGCAGGACTCTGGGGGCTGTTGGAAGACAATTAATGATGGTAATTAATGCCCACACTGCTGTTGGTGGGCACTAATAATTGGAAAAAACAACGAAAAAACCCCATGGATTCTACATGTTCAATTGCAAGTATTTAATTCTCTTCTATATCTAGAAGGTAGTGGACAAGTGATTTGCAACTTGTCATAAAATAATTTTTAAATTTTGTTCTCACCATAATGTTCTGCTATTGGTTATGTAATTAATTTGATTGTAATAAGTAGAAAAGCCTTTAGGACTCTGAGAACATAGCTGGACATGTTGTTCTGGAGAATCCTGGACAAAATGTGCCTTAAGGACTGGTAGAGTGCTTGCCCAACATATTTCTTTATAATTTGAATTTTGTTAATTGGATTTGATCAAATTGGTCTATTTAGATAATCTCTAACAGCAGCCCTGTGATGGAAACCAATCAATGGCTCCCAATTAACTCCTCCATCACTTCCCAGTCTGAGGTTTGGGAATTGCAGTGCCAGAGGGGCTGAGCCGGCCCCTGGCAGCCCTGCCCAGGGGTTTTCCTGCCTCCTGCAGCTGGAACTCCCCTGCAAGCTTCCAGCCCTCCTCATCCCTCCCCTCACATGAAAAAACCTCATTTCTCCTAGGTAAGAACAGAGATGTTAACAGGTCTAAATTATTTTCAGGTGTTAGTCCTGGGCTGGGATCCAATCTTATGATTTGGAGCCAAAACTTAAGACTGAAAAAGTAAAAAATCCGTGTGTGGCTGTGTGAAATCAGGACATTTTGTACAGGAGTCCTGGCTCAGTGTTTGGTGTGGATCTAAAGGCTAAAAACTGGACCCAATTCTAATAATTCTGAATATTTGTGGGTTTTTTTTCTAACAGACAGAGTGTGTCTTGAGGGGGATGGGAATTAAAAAGAAAAATAATCTGAGCACTAATATTTGTATAACTGTTCAGAAATTAAATAAATCTGCTGCCGTAAAACATGTACGCTTCTCTCTAAAGGTAACAAGCTGCTTTGGGCACACCTAAACCTCAGCCTGAACAAAATACATTTTCATGAGCCTGGATTGGAATGGTTCAGGTCATGTTAATGAATTTTCAATTCCTAGGCTTGATTTGGGTTGTGACAAAACACAGAACTGTTGAAGCAGCCCTGTCCTGCATGCCAATCCAGAGATGTTCTGTGTTACTCTCTAATCAAACCTCGGGTTGCTTCCTCATGGAACATTTTTCTTAATAAAAAGAGGGAGCCCACAGGTTACACACACCCAGATTGCCACAGCAACCAAAGCTCTGGAGGTGAAAAGGATTTCTGAACTCTGCATTTATTCCACTGAATTCCACTTCCAACACCGGCCAGGAAATACAGGCACAGAGCAGGATTTGCATTAACAAGGAACGCAGGGAAAGGGTTGTGCCTCCCAAACCACTGGGATACTTTTCCTTGCAATTCTAAATGAAACCTGCCATGAAATAACTTTGTTTAAAATGCCTTTTATTGCGGCTTTGATCTGTAATTGGTTATTCCCTGTACCCAGCGATGCTGGAGGCTCACAAGCGGAGCATTGAGAGGTTTCCGGTCCATGAATGAAGTTCTGTCCCGCCTGCGAGCGGGGACGGCAGCTCAGCAAAGCGCAGGGGAAGATCGGGAGCTTAACACAGGACAGCTCTGTTTACTCGCCCGAAATAAGATCGCAGGGCTGCCTTTTAAATCCAAACCGGACGCAAACTCACTCGGAGGAGATAAAACCCTCCGAAAATCAGCTTCAGATCCGCGTAAAAGCCGGTTTTGTGGGAGCTTTTTGCCCATTCCCATTTCCACTGCCGAGCTTCTTTGGGACGATGTCACCAATAAATGAGCTTTGAACCGCGGGAAGGCGGAGCCGGGGCTGGGCGCCGGGGCCATAAATAAGAGAGTCCCATGTCCCGGTGGTTTGGAGGCAGCGAGCACCGGCAGCGCTCGGAGCGAGCAGCGTTTGGTGTCCCGAGCATCGCCGGGCATCCGGAGCGTCCCAGCGCATCCCAGCGCATCCCAGCGCATCCCAGCGCATCCCAGCGCATCCCAGCGCATCCCAGCGCGGCCGGGACAGCGCGGCTGCGGCTGAGCGTTTCCCGTGAGCGGAGCATGAGGCGAGCGGGCAGCGGGAGCCCCGGGAGCAGCCCCGGGAGCAGCGCCGGGGCCCGGGGGGCAGCGCTGGCGCTGGCGCTGTGCGCGCTGTGCGCGCTGCCCGCGGCCGTGTCCGCCTGTAGCTGCGCGCCCGCGCACCCGCAGCAGCTGCTCTGCGATGCTGCGCTCGGTGAGTCCGCGCCCGCGGAGCCTCCGCGGGGCTCTCCGCGGCCAGGGGATGGGGAAAGGGCTGGGGGGAGCGGTGCTGCCCTGCCCCGAGCGCAGGGGAATTCGTGCCGGAGTTTGCTCTGATTCCCGCGCGCTGCCAGGAGGGTTTGTGGTTATGAATTGCTGGGATTGCTGGGTTGGAGAGTGGCTTTTTATTTATTTTTATAAATAATAAAAAAATGTATATATATATATATATATATATATATATATATATAGTTTTTTAATATATATATATAAAAAGCATATAAATATATGGTTTTATATATTTTATGTCTATTTATATTTATATAAAATATATAAACCCATGTATAGATATGGTTTTATATATTTTATATCTATTTTTTGTCTGTATCTATATATCTATATTTCTATATAACTATATATCTGTATATCATCCATATATCTATATATCGATATATCTGTATATATCTATTTATCTTTATATCTACATATCTATCTATAAATCTATATATCTATATAGGTATCTATTTATAAATCTATATATCTATCTATATCCATATCTATATCCATATCTATATCTAATCTATATCTATATCTATATCTATATCTATATCATCTATATCTATATATCTATCTCATCTATATCTATATCTATATCTATCTACCATTTCATATTATAAATATTATATATAATTATATTTCTATATTCTATATACATTCTATATTAGATATGAATGTATTTTTATCCTTCATATATATTTATATAATTTATGTATTATCGTATATTTTGTGTATTTTATATCTATTGTATATAACAGGCATTTCTATGCTTTATATGGGTTATATATTTTATATATAACATCTGTTTTATATATTTTTAGATTAGGTCCTGACTTAGAAAATACCTGAGCTTTCAAATATCTACTGCTATACAGAGCAATATCTACTGGGTATAAAATATTCTGTCTAAGTATGCCTGCAATGTGTAAACTGCTCATATAGATATTTTTGTAGCACTTTAGGAAAAAAAACAAAACAAAACAAAAACCCCATAAAAAACCAAAGGACCACAAAATATAAGTCCCCAGTGGTAACTTGCTGAAACTTTTGAGCTTTGTTCTGCTGTTCTACACTTTCTTTAATTTATTCTTGGGGTTTTCTGTCATTTTCTGGAGCAGGAGGCTGATGGGCCCTTTATTTTGTGCAGATAAAGTGGCTGCAGCAGCTCTGTGTGAGCGTAACTCTCCAGCTTTGGGACAATTGTGCCTCATGACAGCCAGGCAGCACCACGGTTGTCAAACAACTCATAGAAAGAGCCTAAAGATCCCAAAATTAGGCTGCAGGGGGATGAGAAAATGTGACATTTTGAGAAAATGTGACATTTTGCAGCCTTTTGATTTCATTAGCTCAGGCTTAGGCTGGTTAGCTTCCATGGGGTGTGAACAGTAAATGTAGAACATGAGTTTCCAAAGTGCCACAGAATTAGCATCTCTATGGGGCAGGCAATACCTTCTGCATACTGATTCATTGCTTTTATGCCCTGACAGAAAATCTTTGTGGCCATGACAAACTCTGAGCTCTGTTTGTGGCCATCAGTTAAATTGGTTTTTAATCTGCCCGTGTTCAGCAATCCCTCTCGTGGAGGTGCCTCCACCAGGCATTGCACACTTGGGGGTGTTTAAGGAGTGAAAGGAAATAAAAGTTGTGCTACAACTAAATACGTGTGCATTGAAGTGTGCATGAGAAAGTGACAGCTTTCCAACAGACTTCACGTAAAAATTTTCCAAAATTAACAATTTTACAGTATAGAGGAAACTCAAAATGTTCATTATGGGCCACCTTAATGAATATTTTCATTCATAGGGAAGCCATTCTGATGATACAAATTAACCCTTACTCATTTCTTAGATGTACATTACAAATAGGAACTATATCATGCTACTTTTAGCTTTTCTACTGTATCATGCTACTTTTTATTTAAATACTGATGATAGTTTTATGTTACAATGTTTGGACTTGTTGCTCAAGCTCTCACTCCTATAAATATTCCTATCCAAGTAAACTTCCTCTTTTGGCTGAGGAATGTTTATGTCAAGGATCCCTTTGTTCACTATTTATCCTTTTAAAATACCATTTCTGTATATCACAAAGTGGGAAATGAAGGGAATTCTTCATCCCAATAAGAGCACACACATTTTTATGTATACATTTGCATGTACACACACACACAAAACCCGCTCTGAGCATTCATGGCTGAATTCCTGGATAATCTTTAGCCACAACATTTTGAATAACAGAGTGAACCCCTTGGAAGGAGCTGGAGTGGAGCTGCCTGTCCTGTGTGGGAGGAAGCTCCAGGGAGCAGCTTGGCACAGCAGCTCCCCCGGGCCGGTGCCAGCAGCCTTTGTGCCCAGCAGAGGAGCTGTGCCCGGCAGGAAGGGGCACCCCGGGCTGCAGCCCTGCCAGGCACTGCTCATCCCCTGGGAACTGGGGCTGTGTGTGCCCCCACAGCTGCCTGGGGACACACCTGTGGCACTGAGGACAGACCTGTGACATTGGGGACACACCAGTGACACTGGCGACACACCTGTGGCACTGGGAACACACCTGTGGCACTGGCGACACACCTGTGGCCTCAGGGACACACCTGTGGCACTGGGGACACCCCTGTGGCATTGGGGACACACCTGTGGCACTGGGGACACACCTGTGGCATTGGGGACACACCTGTGGCACTGGGAACACACCTGTGCCCTGCAGACACCCCTGTGGCCTCAGGGACACCCCTGTGGCATTGGGGACACACCTGTGCCTTGGGGACCCACCTGTGGCATTGAGGACACACCTGTGCCCTTGGGGACAGACCTGTAGCCTCAGGGACAGACCTGTGCCCTTGGGGACAGACCTGTAGCCTCAGGGACACACCTGTGGCCATGGGGACACACCTGTGGCCATGGGGGCACACCTGTGGCCTCAGAGACCTCAGGGTCACCTGGCTCCCAGCTGTGTGCTGAGACTGTTCCTAATAACTAACTTCTTTAGTTATAAAATTCATTAATTCATTAAGTTCATCCTGTCTAGCCACAAACACAGCCAGGGACTCCCTCACAGGATTTCCTAGCAGATCTTATTGAAATAGAGATGTCCTGACCCAAAACTCTGCAGTAAAACCAGAGATAAAGTCTCAGACTTGCTCATGGAGGTACCAACCACCACATGTGCTTCAGCCACTGTGTAAAGGCAATATTTTTAATTTCCTCCAGCACAACTATGATGGAGGGGGAGGGATTGAATTGATGCTCCTTGAACCTCTAATTGAATGTGTGAATCTACTCAGCAACAGCATTTTTGAGTGATCCAAGGAAAAACAAGCACAGAAATGAATTAAGTCTGGCCAAGCAGAACCTGAGAGGGATCAGGGGACGTGTGACAGAGCAGGAGTCAGAGAGAGCTCCTGGTCCTGCCCAGAGTCAGGGATGGGTGGAGAAGCCTGCAGGGCTGAGGTTGGACTGTGGGATTTGCCAGGGTACATCAGGAGTGCTGTGCCAGTCCTGCCATCTGCCTCACCTTGCATTTGTTCACCTTCCCACACAGCCTTCAGAGGATGGGATTTTGTACAGGATATTATCACTGCTAATCACAAAGGGGGGGGCTATTTCCAAGCTAAAAATGATTTATTGCTCAGACAAACACCAGTCTCAGGGGCTGTGAGGTTTCAGAGGAGCAAGCACTGGGCCATAGCTCAAGAGCAGTCACAAGTTCTTTGTTCCAAGGCAATGCAGAACTTTCTAACCCAATGACAGCTGCCACAGGGTTTATTTTGCTTTTCTAACCCATCACCTTTACTCACTTCTGCTGCACTGTGGATACTTTTGTCCAATGGCTTCTGTCTCACATGCACACAAATGCTTCTGTTATAATTCTGAATTCTCAGCTCGCTCCACACAACCCCAGCCCCACACTACAAACCCTTCACCATCTCAGCAGTACAGCCTCTCACTTACTTAAGGCATATTCTTACAACTACAGAACCATAAGTTTATGATTTTTCTGCTTAATATCTGTATATTGTATTTTTACATTAATCCAAGCTTCTTCCAAGGCTGCAGCTCAAACCCTTCAGTGTCTGTGGAAGTTTCTGTTTTTCTGATTCCCACAGTACAGGTTGGAGAAATTGTCATGACCTTCTCAGTAGTTTTAAATTTAACTCCTCATTTGTAGGAAGTGCCTGCACCAGGAGGTCCACACCTTTTACACAAAAACAGAGATACAAGATCCCTCTTGGGCTCTTCTAAATGCTGCTGAGGCCCTCCTAAAATGTGCTGAGTTCCTTCAGCCCCAACAAACATCTCTGCTTTCCCAGAGGACTTGCCCTGGGAATGGAGAGGTTTAATTAAACAGATGTCCATGTTAATTAGCACTGCTGACCACAATGCCCAGGTTTTCTCCTCATAAAAATGTGGGAGGAGGTGCTGGATAACAAATTCAGTAGTGAGGCCCTGGAGTGCCAAGCCAGCACATGAAAACTCTTTGGATAATTGCCTTTTGTTGGAGACAAACATGGATGCAATTGAGTTTACCAGATAGTGCCAAGGTAACAGATTTCCCTTTTGCCACTGAATTTGTCATCGTGGCCTCAATGCTGGACCAATTTGAGCCTCAAATCAGGCAATCTGGAGGCAAAAATGGACAGCACTGATTCCTTTCTGAAGTCTGGCACCTTAAATTCATGTTGATTTTTCCCCTTGGGCTATTTTTTGGATAGTAGGAGAAATATGTAAATACTTCACATTTCTTAGCTGTGTAAAACCAGTTCCTTTCAAAGTTGGTTGTATTCTTTCTGATTTAAACTGTCTTATTATTGTTTTTTCTTAAAAATATATTGAAAATTGTATTTTTACTGAACAACAATGACTAACAGGTCTTGAATACATACACATATATATAATATAGTTTCAGAAGGCAGTTCTGCAGCTTTGGAGAAGAGTGGCACATTTCTAAATAGGATGGAAACTTTACAGCTGGAGCTTGGCAGCATTTTCAGCCCATTAAAATCTCCCAAGATCAGGGAGATCAAGCACTGTAAAGATGTGCCAGATGATATATTAAATTTTAATCACATTTAAACATAACAGTACAAATTTTCTTTAAATACGCCAGAATTAAGTTCTCAGAGTCAGCTCCTCTGGGAGATAATCACAATATGCTATTTCTTCATTACTGAGTTTCAAATGAAAACCTTCATGGCTCAGTGTCCCACAGTTTTGCCTCTGTGCCATGTAATATCCAGTTTTGTGCAGGAATGGATTCATTTGTGCATTATTAGGTGGGAGGTCATTTCTGCCTGGTGGGAAAAATCAGCTTTGGGAATGCATTGGAAACGGGGATGGTGCTTGTTCCAAGTGAGGAGAGGAAAGGAGAGCAGTGAAATTTAATGTTTTATTATTTTATTTTGTGATACCCACTGGCTGCTGAGCCCTTCAGGGGGGTCTGGCACCAAATTCAGCAGTGGTGCCACTGCTCCTCATGTCTTTGGGGCTCAGTGTCCGTCCAAGCCGTGGATCTCTTAAACCTCAAGAAGTGGAAATCCTTGGTTCTTTAAAAATGCCCTTTTGTGCCAAATGTAATTACACAAAGGACCGTGGTGTCACAAACCTTGGCTTTCTGTGGAGGTTTTTGTGGATCCTATTAAAAATCTGGGCTCTGGATCGTGCTGCTTGGGCAGGAGAGCTCCTGGCAGGATCCTGGGTCATGGGCACACAGACACCCCTGACCTGGGCTCAGAGAATGCTGCAATTCCTGCAGCTTTTGGGGCTTCTCCATGGCAGGGAAAACTCATTTCTGTTCCTGCCCTGCTGAGCAGAGGCAGATCCCAGTGCTCTGCACCACCTCCTGCCCCTGAGAGCAAAGCAGTGCCAGTAATGCACATTCCCAGTGCCAGTAATGCACATTTCCAGTGCCAATAATGCACATTTCCAATGGCAATAATGCACATTCCCAGTGCCAATAATGCTCATTTCCTGTGCAAATAATGCACATTCCCAGTGCCAATAATGCACATTTCCAATAGCAATAATGCACATTTCCTATGGCAATAATGCACACTTCCAGTGCCAATAATGCACATTTCCTGTGCAAATAATGCACGTTTCCATTGCCAATAATGCACATTCCTGTGCCAATAATGCACAGTTCCAATGGCAATAATGCACATTCCCAGTGCCAGTAATGCATATTTCCAGTGTCAGTATTGCACATTTCCAATGCCAATAATGCACATTCCCAGTGCCAATAATGCACATTTCCTGTGCCAATAATGCACATTCCCAGTGCCAATAATGCTCATTTCCTGTGCCAATAATGCACATTTCCAGTACCAATAATGCACATTCCCAGTGCCAATAATGCTCATTTCCTGTGCAAATAATGCACATTTCCAGGGCCAATAATGCACATTTCCTATGGCAATAATGCACATTTCCAGTGCCAGTAATGCACGTTTCCTGTGCCAATAATGCACATTTCCAGTGCCAATAATGCACATTCCCTGTGCCAGTACTGCACATTCTCAGTGCCAATAATGCACATTCCCAGTGCCAATAATGCACATTTCCAGTGAAAATAATTCACATTTCCAGAACTTCTTGCCAATGTGCATTTGCCATTACTCAGGGCTCACACCCAGGAGTGGGAGCTAAAATTCTGCTCCAAGAATTTGGGTTGGGTGGCAGAAATGCTGTACTGGGCTCATGCTGTTTCAGTTCTGTCCCAGAACAGGAAAAAAGCCACCTGAGTGTGGTTCTTGCAAAGATTTTAGTGGGGAGGCAGCATTGGTGCCACTGGAGGAGAGTGCTGCCAGTTTCATCTCCAGAACCAATGAATCTTCTTAAAAAAAGCTGAAATTATATTAATTTCAAACCTGATGTTGGTAGGATTATGCAGCGGGGCTGAAAACGAGGCAAATCTCAGCTTTTTCCTCAGCAAGGGGCTGAGGAAAAAAGAATTCCAGTCCTGTGTGTCCCACCAGTGCTCAGGAAACCAGTGCTGGCAGGTGGGAATCATTCACAATCATTCTTATATCCTCATTTTGTATATTCCTACATCCACATTTTGTTATATGACAAATGTTAGGTTCATCAACAGAAATTATGAGAGAAAATGATTGAATTATTGAGAAATTAACCTATCTTTCGTCAGTTTTGGCTGTACAGTGCCCTGTCAAACTCAGTTAGAGAAAAGAAGGCCAGGTTTCTTTACTCCTCTAAGTCGAAAAGAAATAAAAAATATTTTTTCTTACTTTATGAATACTTATATACATATTAATAGCGATTTCAAATAAAATTTGTAAAAAAATGGACAGCATGAATTCTAAGAAGTTGTTTTGTTTAAAGGAGCTGCTGATGCATTTAGAGAGAACAAAAAATACCTGGCACCCTGCAAAGTCCCATCACTGGTAAAATGCCCATGAATGGCAATTTAGGAGTAATTGCAGTACACATAAACTGCTGGGTATCACAGCCTAAAACTTCTAAATGCTTTAAAAAATGCAAAAATCCTACACAACCTCTGGCTGCAGGAATGCTGTGGTGTCAATCCCTGCTTACAATTCTGTGCCTTTGCACCTGAATATCCAGTGAAAAACCTGAATATTCCCATTCAATGAATTCCTGGAATGCTGCTGTGGGAATGGCACTGAGTCCTTCCTTTTGCAGCTAAATAGTGAAAAAATAATGAAAATATTAAATTTTACTAAATTTCACTAAATTCACTAATTCACTACATGTCACTAAAATATTAGTGCAACAGCTTTCTGGGATGGAGCCTGAATTTCCTGTTTGGGAATAGGAAGGGTAAAACCTGAATAAGACCTACAAATAACCCTATATCTGCTTAAGGGTTTAGGATAGGAGCAAACACTTGGAGAACTTGAAAAATCCATGGAAATTCAGTTTCCTCACTCACTTTTCAGTGCTGAATTCAAGGCTTTAACCACACTGCCAATCCCATGCAACTCTGGGAGATTATTCCCAATATTGTGTGGATGAGTGCCCTTGAGAGCTCTGCCACTCCAGCCTGAAAATGGGGCTGGGAAAAGCCAGGCTGAGCTCTCCTTCCCCTGCATTTTCATGGCACTGTTCCCAGCCCTTCAAAGCTGTGCCTGTAAAAGGAGGTGGCATCACAGAACTGAACAACAGGATGGGATTTTAAGGAGCCAAACCCACTGAGCACAACATTCCTGTCAATTAGGACATAGGTGAAAAATGTAACTTAATTTAGCTTTAGTGGAAAAAAAATACCCCAGAGCTGGCTATTGGGGAGTAAAATGAAATTTCAGAAGAATTGTGCTGCTTGCCTGACTTAGAAGCAACTCAGTCACACCAACTTGTTGCTGAGTGTGCTCTAAATTCAGGGGAAGAAAATGAAAAATCTGAGTTACTTTTATTTAAAATAATTTGTTGCAACTCTGGGAAACTGAACCTCATCATTTCAAAAACAACATTCTACACACACTGAGGGCACAAACAAAACTCAAACAAAGACTAAATAATATAAAACAGAGACCATGAAAGGCTGCCAAACTCTTAATCCTATTAATGTGCCAACTTTAATCCCAAACTTTCTCATTAAAAACGATTTCAGCAATGTGGGGTTCTGTCCACCCCGAGGAAGGGCCGTGTCCCCATGAATGGAAATCCACAATAACACCATGTATGTTGTCCTACAGGCTTGGAGCATAAAGGGAGTGTTATTCTCCAGCTGAAATTGGGCAGATGTTGATTACCAGTGAAATGATGTGGGATCTGAGGCTTGTGAAGCAGAGAGAAATGTTCCTGGTAACACGAGGAGCAGCTGTGAAAATAAAGCTGACCTTGAGCAACATTTGGAAATCAGTCTGGGGAGTTTTTAGGTGATATTTAAGTTAAAAGAATCCCACACTTCTGTTAAAAATACACTCGTCTCTTCTAGTTGAAAATTTATAAAAATGAAATTCTAAAACCTCACTCTCATAAATTGAATGTATTCTTCTAATTAAAAAAAAATAAAACCACATAATCTTCTGGTTTAACAAGGGAGCAAACCCAATCAACTCCTGCCTTCAACATGAGGGATTTTTGCATCCTGAGCCAAAAACACAGAGATGCACAAAATCCTGCCCTACCTGAGAGTCCTAATGAGATTAAATATTAGCCTTCCACACCCCAAAAGGCTGAACTGGAAATGCAGTTTGGATGCAGACCAGAACAGGTCTGTTCAAAAATTCTGTAGGGTTAATAAAATAACCCTGTAGGATTTATTATCAACCCTAATAGGGTTAATTAAACCCTACAGAGTAATCAAATTCTGCAAAGCATTTACCCTGAGAAACAATGTAGTGCAAATTAATATCCTTACCACAAGGTAATTTAAAAAAGTCCTTGGTATCTGCTTTATCAGCTTGGAGAGTATTTATGGGGTTTTCAGTCTTCAAAAATTTCTCAAAAGTGGAGTTTTAGTCCAAGTCATGAACACTTTGATTTCCCAGTTACAGATTGGATTATCTCACCACCCTTATCTTCTCATGCAACTGGAAACATCACCAGGAAAAAGAAATGCTCTTCCATACATTGCTTTTCAGAATAAAGGGGAAATCCTGCTACACTTACATTAAATTCTTCAACAAGCTCTGTGCTTACAGATCCAAACCAACTTTGTTCTAATAGTCCAGAAAGCTCCACAACTTTTCCTTCTCATGATTTCAGAACCTGTGCTTCAGTTGATTACTGTGCTAATCAACTTTAGTTATTTATTCAGTCATTATAGATTATTTAGTTATTTTACAACTGGCAATAGCCATTTATTGATGGAATGTCAGGAAACAAAAATGCAAAGCAGGAAAAATGAAACTGCCTGTATATCCCAACTAGTAGAAACACCTTCTGAACTAAAAGTTCCTCAATTTTGGGTCTGGGAGCTGTGGAGCAGGGGTGACAATGTAGACTCACAGACAAGAAATCCATCCTACAAACCCAGAGGATAAGATTTTGTCACCCTCAGTTTTGGGGCAGCTTTGCTGCTGCTCATTCTGTTTGCATCCAGCACTGGACTCATCCCACAGCCCCAAACATCTGAGCTGAGTTACAGTTTGGAAATGAAGCTTCTGTTTGCTGCTCTGTCCTGGTGAAAGATTAATTGATAGATGAGCCGTTTGCTAAAAACATTTGTCCTTTTCCAGCTGTTTAAAGATCATTCAAAGAGCATTCAACACTGACTTGTTCTCAAAAGAGAAATAAAAATGTGAGGTTTTCACTCCTGAAAGAATCAGGATGAAGCAGCAGCTCAGCAGGTCCTGAAGCAAACATCTCTCTCTCTCCTGCAGTCTGAAACAATCCCAAGCTGTGCAATAATTCTGAAACCAGCACTGCAAAAAAGGGCTGCAGGCTCCTGGGTGCTGAAATCATCCAAGGCTGTGTGGGACACCTGCACTCCAAGGCTTCACAGGAGCCATTGGAATTATTTCCCAGAATTTTTCTCCTGGCAGTGTGTTGTATCCACCTCATCCCCAGCCTGGCAGCACCATCAGTAATTTGGCAGCACTCCTGTGGGAGTTTAGGGGTCATTTTTGACCCCCCCAAACACTGCCTGAGCCATTCTGACACACATCAGCCTTCCCTTCCAGCCTGCCCCTGCCCCAACACTGGGAATCTTCTGTACAGGAATTTAACAAATAGCTATTTTAAACTATTTCCAGAGGTGGTGATGGTGGCCAGCAAGTTTAGCTTTAAAAAACCTCCAACAAAGCCAATTGGAGGTGAAACCCTTGGGACATCCCATGGTCTGGTACTGGCTGGGAGTGTCCCAGTAAACTGATAACAACCAGATTCTGAAAGATCCAATTAAATAGGAATTGATTGCAAATGTGAGAGTTTTCTGAGTTCAACTCAGGCTGCTTATTGTAAATAAAGACAAGGATTTGCGTGGCACCAAGCTGCAAAGCAAATTCCTGAAGCAGTAAAGGGCAGGAGGGTTTTTGCAAACACAGAGTGCAAACCTTTCCCATGCAACACAAACCACCTCAAAATATGTGAGATGGAGTTACACCAGCAGATCCTCCTTTTTTGGGCTCAGACTAGAGAAAAATGAAGGCAATTTTAAGTGGGAAAGGACAAAAATATTGGCATTTTCATGAGAGTGTAGTTGGCCAATCCTTGAGCACAAGCAGATAAATTCAGAATATTTGCTATTCAGGGACTTGCTTTGGAAAGGTCGTACACAGTTATTGACTGATTGACATAAAATAATGTGTTGAGGTTAAAGGCAATTTATTGAGCCATAAAATCATAAAATCAGGGAGGATTGCTCGTGGCAGAAATGGTCCCTGCTCCCAGGGATGTATGGAACACATTCCCAGAGATTTCAAATGACTGACACGGCACCACTGCCTCTCCTGCTGGAAGCCAACATGTGCAAATCAAATACTGAAACACTAAGAGAACAAAACCTTCATTCTCCCCAGAATTATCTCTAAAATAATCTAAAATATCTGATAAAAATATGTGTGCACACACTGATAAAAATATCAGTGTGTATGGCAAGGTACACATTGAGTATTAAATTAATTATTTTCAAACATTATTTATGTCAACCAGTCAATAACTTTTGCCTCTTTTTGGTAGCATTAGTGATACCTGGGAGCTTCAATCAGAGTTACAATCTGTGTTACCAAAATTTCTTTTTTCCTATCATATGTATTCTGAGAAATGACAATATTTTCTGTATACATGAATATTTAATCAAGTTATTTTGCTGCCTCCATTGGTGAGAACCAAAGTTTTACCATAAGCAAACATAGCAAGTAAAACTCTGACAGCACTGAACAATCCAGCATGTTTAGTTAGAAAAAGGCAGGGAAAGGGAGAGTGGCAATGCTGGACAAATGGGACAGCTGCTCTAAATGAGGGAGGAAGATTTTACACCCTCTTGTACATTTTAGAAGTTTTGTGAGGAATATAAATCAGCAGCCAACAGACCATGTTTAATTTAGGCTTCTATCCCAGGTATCTATTCTGTCCTGTGCAGTGTTGCTTTAAGGGGGTTCATTAATTTTGGTTTCTTGTGACAAATTCTGTGCAGATTCCTCTTCTTTTTGGAGGTTGATTATTCCTTCTCTTTGCCTGCTGACTTTGTTCCCTCTCTGCAAGAAAAGTCAAGTGTCTCAGATGTCTAGTTCCCTATCTAAAGATTATTTCTGTCATATCTGTGTGCTCCTGAAATCAAACTTTCACCCTGTTCTTGGCTTCCTTGGCAGCTCTGATGGAATTTCTTGCCATTATTCTCCTCCAAGGTACCATAACATATTGGGTTCAGCTTCTGTGCCCTCCAGACACAGAATGAAATACTGTGGTCACACCCTCTCCCCAGAGATTATCTTGGACTCTTTGCAGTATTTTACCATAATTTGACTTTAGGTGACTGCAGTAGATGAGTTCTGCTCACAAACTTGACGTTATTTTTTCTTTCTGCTTGCTCACATTTCAATTTTTGGCCGTTTCCAGATGCCTGACTTCAAGTGGAGGCAAATCTGAGCTGCAGTGGTGTTTGCTGGCCAGGCTGCACACAGATAATCCCCCTGGAGCAGCTCCCCCCATGGATTCCAGTGCCCTTCTGGCATTTCCAGCTTCACTCTGAGCCCTCTGAACTCATTCCCCTCCCAGACTGGAGATGGGCACTGCTGAACATCTCATTATCACATTTCCCCAGCCTTCTCCTACAGAATACAAATGTTAGCACTTGTGGTGACAGGGTGTTAATAAAAACCCTTCTTTCTTCATCCCACAGCAAGCCCCTGAAGGAAATCACCAGTCCTCTGCTTGAGGAAATTTATTTATGGAAAACTCCTGGCTAAGCCTTGTTCTGGCTGGGACAAAACCTGGGGCACCACCAACACTGCACATGTGGATGGATGTGCATCATTTTGAAGGCCCTTAAACACAAATTAACTTCTCTCTGTACAAACCTGTCCTTTCACCAAAATGAGAGCACTTTCATGCACAATATTCAGCTGCTTCTGCTCTTAGTGGTTTATTTCTAGGTGGTTTATTTCTAAGTGGTTTATCCCAATATTCAAATAAAAATCATCACTATTACACCATTGATTAATTAATGCAGCAGTTCTGGAAGCTTCTGTTACGTGACTGGAAAATAAATTAGGATCTATGAAATAGGAAACATTACATAGCATAATATCATATGTCATATATCACAATATCATATGTCATATATCATAATATCATATGTTATACATCATAACATCATGTAATATCATGTACATATCATGTACATCATCGGATATACAAAATAGGAAACAGGAAGTGATTCAGTTACTTAAATGAGGAGCTCTTAAAAACAGACAAGCACATCTTTATCAGGTGGTGGAAAATTGTTAAGAGTTGCCACAGGGGAACTGAGAATGGATTTCTATTTTGCTGCAGCCAGCTAAGAAAGCAGAAACATCACACCTGGAAGTAACCCCAGCCTGTCACCCCAGGGACAGGGACAGGGACAGCCATTGCCACCCAGCCTGCAGAGCCCAGAGCCAGTTCAGCTCTCTCCTGCTTTATTGTTCTAATTTACTTCCAATTTATTATTACTATTACTATTACTATTACTATTACTATTACTATTACTATTACTATTACTATTACTATTAATTACTATTATTGCTTTATTATTAAATTATTCTAATATTCTAAATTCTATTCTATTATTCTATTATTCTAAATTCTATTCTATTATTCTAAATCCCTGGATCTGAAAATTTGACCTTTACAGCTCCAAACCCCTCATGTGGACTCCTCTGCATGTTCCTCAGACAAATTCTTTCAGTGTATGAGCACAAGACACCACAATGTCATGTTCCAACCATGTTTGAGTAGCTGTTTCTGCTCTAAGTGGTTTATTTCTAAGTGGGATCAGAACTGCTGCAAAAAAATGGAACAGGATTATTTGGATTCCTTTGGATATGTAAAACAGTGTTGGATCTCACAAAAGTGTTGCAATGAGGCAAAATCCTCTTTCAATAAATTCATTTGAGGAAAAAGAAAGAGTTTACACGTTTGAGGAAATAAAAGGCCTCTTGTCCCCCACCCCCCAAAACCCATCACTTTTGGACAGGAAGAGTTTTTGAACTGAGTTTGCAATTGTCACTGTGGGATTTTCCTTTTACCAAAATTCTGGGTGGGTTCTTCTAGGAATTTGAGACATTCATGGAGTAAGTTTTAAGCTCCTGAGCCCCAAAGAGTGAAAAAGCTCTGATAAATAGATAGATAATAGCTAGCTAGCTAGATGATACACAGATGATAGATAGATAGATAGATAGATAGATAGATAGATAGATAGATAGATTGATAGATAATAGATAGATACATTGATTGATAATAGATAGATAATTAGATAGATAGATAGATAGATAGATAATAGATTGATAGATTGATAGATTGATAGACTGATAGATAATAGATTGATAGATAGATGATAGATAATTGATGGATAGATTGATTGATAGATAGATAGATAGATAGATAGATAGATAGATAGATAATAGATAGATGACAGAAGTTTGAGTTAATCTTCAGCAGAAGAATGAGCACAAACAGCTGAATATTGTGCATGAAAGTGTTTTCATTTTGGTCAAGAGATTTTTCTGGAGAGAAGTAAATTTGAATATAAGTGCCTTCAAAACGATGCACATCCATATTCTATGTCCATAGCTCTGCTAGATTTCATGCTGCACACTCTGGCTACTCCAGAAAAACACTTTTTGGATGCTTTTTATCTATATTTAGGATGCCGTCCTCATTCCAACCATGTGACAGCCACACTCTCATTTAGCTCCCCCTCCTTGAGCCTTTCATTCCTTGTCCCTCCAAGAACATCTAAGAGCAGCTGGACTGAAGTGTCAGACACTAAAGAGGCAGGTGGAAAGGAATGCTCAAAAATTACTCTGTGTATTTTATGTTTAATTAAATGAAAGGGCTAAATCGAGCCTTTAAAATATAAGAGGAAAACAAAAGACCTTAATGGGTCTTGATGACAACTTTTTACTAGCTTACATCTTTTCCTGCCAACATAGTTTTTGAAGTCTCATTTCAAGGTTTTTGTAGCAGAGCTGATTGTGGTTATAAACTTGTGAGATGGGAATGAAACTTTCCTGATTTCTGCAGAGGAAGGCTGCTTAGAAGAGGTGGAGATCACATTTCTATTCACAGAGCCCTGGTGTAGCCTGTCAAAAACCTGAAGTGAACTGGAGGCACAGAAACCCAGATTCTTCCTCTATATGCCTATATTTATTTACCTATTTATCTATTTACAGATTTAAAGCAAGAATGCACATAAGGATTTATATATAATACATTTTCTTGTTATATGTCCAGCAGTATCCCAAATTTCTTAATTTATTGAATTTCTACTTCTGATGTCCAGCAGTATCTTAAATATCTTCCTAAATAATTATTTTTCCCTATGCAGTTTCTGGTACTAAACAGAGAGTGGAGGAAAAGATCTCATTTGTTCATCAGTTTTTTCTTCTCCTTTACCTCCTGCTTCTTAGGATTATAAAGTTCATTTGGAGAGTAAAAACCAACTTGCTTTCCTTCTTGAAGGAGCAGTAAAATTGATTATTTTAGCTGAGTAGAGTTGTCTGTCTTCTAACACTTGGACTGTTGAGGATAATCTCACCACTTAAGTAGAGTAATATTATATAAAATATTAAATACTGTAATACAGAATGTCTTACTTAATAATACCAACTTGTAACAATGAGAGTAATTCTTCACTCAACAGATTTCCCTCAGTTATTGCCTTGGAAATAACTCAGAGTCTAAAAAGGACATTATTTTTAGGGAATATATTAATTTCAGTATATCAATATATTAATTATATATTAATATATTTATATATTAATATATTTATATATTACTAGGAAATATTACTCTATTATATTCTAACATTTAAATAATAATATATTTTATATTAATATATTAATTTTCATTGATTTCAAGGATTTGGTTTATCCAGATTCCATCCATATCTGTGCCTTGGAATGGGCCCTGCAGTGACTGCTCAGTTCTTTGTGTCTTCTCTCCTTTCAGATTTCATTGGTTTTGTCACTGTGGTGGAGTAAAATCAATCTCATGGCAGGGAATTCCCTCAGAGTAGGGAAATGTATCTGTAATAAAAGTAGCTCCTCATGATCACAAAAATCTCTAACACACAAAGTGGTGTTTATTTAATTAGTATTAATTAGTGTAGCTAATTCCAGAAGGAAATAACCCAAGTTAATGCCTCTCTTTCTACCTTTATTGCGTATAAACCCTTCTGTCTCGTACCAACCCTGACACTTTTCTCCTGACTGTATAAACACAAATATACCAAATTATAAACTAAATATGTGCTGTGTTTTACCCAGTTAGAATGATCTCCTACTGATTTACAAATGGTTGGGAGAGGATCATTGTTATTCAGGAAAGAAGGATTAATATATTCTTAACACATTTCAGGAGAGGGCCCAAGGGCTGAGCATTGTCCTCCTGTACCTCAAATTCATTTCTTTCCAGCTCAGTCACCTGAGACAACCTCCAGCTGCAAAGTGAGGATAGAAAATGACATTTTATCAAAGCTGAGTCCACAGAAGAGCTACATCCTCCTACTGAAATGTTCAAATCTGTATTTTTAGTGCAGAACGAATCCCAGGCATTCGGAATTACTGGCACTGCAACGTGAAATCCGTGCCTATGTATTCCATAGATGCAAATTCCTCATAAGGAAGCAATAGCAGCTAAAATGACATTATTACTGAACAACCAGAGGCTGTTCTCACTCGCACAGAGAGGCCAAGCCAGGCCTCAGGAACGCTCCAAACCAAGAAGTGCAGAGCCGGAGCAATCCTGAGCCCCCGAGGCAGCAGCGAGGAGAGGGAGATGCCCAGGAATGCTCCAGCAGGAATGCTTGTGGTTAAAAACAGGAGCAACCACATGAATCACAGGGCTGAGGAGACAGCCAGACGACACTGATGGCAAAAAAAAAAAAAATTAATGCACAGAAAATAAAAAATAAAAAGGAGCCCAAGAAGAATTAAAAGGCGCCAAAAGATCTCTGTGCGTTTGGAGAATGGAAGGGTAAAACCAAAATAGCTCAAAGTTTAGACAATTAAACTTCCTTGCTGTTAAAAAAAAATAAATCTCAGTTTTTCCTCCTTTGCCATATGGAAATTTTGTCTTAAACCCACACAACACAGAAATGCTTCTCATTTTCCCCTACACACCCACTAAAAGGTCTCTGCATGACATTCCCAAGGACTTTGCACTTTCAGCCTTGCACAACTCCATGGAGACCCCTGGAGCTATGAGGGATTATCCATAACCTTCCTCTCATGTGCTAACAAGTAGAATTTCATAAAAATATGAAAATGCACAATGTTTCAACATGGGACACATGGGGAAAGCAGTTTTGATTATCCCACACTCAGTAGGCAGGAAAAGATTCCCTGCACATGAACCATGTCATGGCACTGAGAAAATAATGTTGTTTTCTCAGCCCTTTCCTTCAGAATTGAACAGAGTCCTTAATGAGAAATCCTTTTTAATTTTTTAGGGATTAATGATGCAAAGGAGAGCATCTGAAAACAAAGCAGCACCATCCTAATTTGTCCCATTCAGCAGGGCAGAGCACTCCCAGCCCACAGCCCTTTTCCCCTGGAAGGAGATCAGAGACTGCAGACACAGTAAATTTTGGGGTTGCTCACATCTGCAGATGATTAAAGAGATGCTACCACTTTTCACGTGAAATGAAGAATTTAAAAGAATAAATTAATGCTTGTAGTGAAAAGAATTCTTTCCTCCCAACAAATCCAAAATGCTCCTCAAGAAGGGTTTAATGGAGGGAGCATCCTGCTGGAGCCTGGAAGCTGCAGGCATTTGCAGCTTTAATAATAATTAACACGTTGATTTTAATAATAATTTAACACCTTGATTATTCCATCCAGTTTGCTCAGCTAATTAGTGAGGAAATGGGAATTTTTCAGTGTTAGGTGGGACTGATCTCCACCTGGCTGTGTTTCAGCCTGGGTTTCCTATTCCTTTTCTTTAACTATAATGTTAAATATGAAAAAAAATGAGGCAAGTCTAGTAAAAAAATTTGAGTTTTGAAGGGGAAACGCGTGATTTGGATGTCACAAAACTTTGCTCTGCTCTGGCTTTGCCAGTGTCTGTCCACAAGCACTGAAATGCAAATCATCTTCTAGCTCAGCACAAACAAGAAGAATGAGAAGTCTAATCTGAGTGATTATCTTCAGCCTATAATCCCATTCTTACCACACTGAAATCTCTGAAATAGATTTGTGTATTGAAGCTGCTTTGGAGTTTCTCCCTAATTTTCACCAGTGGAAGCCTGTTCAAGACTCAGGCTGCTCTAACCCAGGAGCTGCAGCAGTGGCCATCCAAAACAGAGCAAAAATGGGGCTCTCACTAATTTTGGGGGATAAAATCCCCAGAGGAATTTTGGCCATGCTCCATATTCTTAGAACCATAATAAAACAATGAATATTCCTATGTCTCTGCTTTTTTATTGTCTTTAGCTTTGCCTGTAAAGGGAAACATAGGCAATTTTAATTATTATTAGACATCTAATCCAGAAGATAAGAAATTGAACAGAAAAGAAATTGATTTTGTTTTTCTGATGGTGCTTCCTGGTCAAATAACTAAATTGAAGAGCAAAGAGGAAATGGGTATGTTCTGTTAGTTGTGCCAAACAAAATTCTGCTCAGCTGAAATCCAAGCTGTGTTCTGATGCATCTATCTTGGGGGCATCAAGCAATTCAGTCTAATTTTAGTTTTTCCAGAGTTCTGGTGTATTTTAAACATCACTCACAAGAGACATGCCTCAAACAAGGAGAGGGGAAAAGAATCCATTTCTTCTTTCATAAAATCTCCTACTCTCCTTGATTAAAGAACAGGAAATAAATTAGAGAAGTAATTGATTTCTACAGGTTAACACAACTAATGGCATGCTCTGTTAAACCCCAGAAAAGTGAATAGAAGATTATTTTTCTCATTTCATGCATGAAATCAATGTTTTCATCTTACCTGGCACAGGCTTTCAGGGGCTTATTTCAAGTCTATTTATTGGCTCAACAATTCTGTAATCAACAGTCGTGTCCCTTTCCTCTGCTCACTGATTGTAATGATGGGTATTTTGTCAAATTTTATGGGATTTGAGTCTTCCAGAGATTTTGATGGACATCTTTTGTCAAAACTGAGTGGTAACATCAATCAGGTTTCCACACTCTTGGGAATTCACATTTCCATCACAGACAGCCCACTTACTTTTGTTTTCAGGAGTTCTTATGGTAAAATCTTTCAAATCTACTCGTACCTGAAGTGTCAAAACAGTGCCAAAATCT
>JAWWMS010000031.1:19010891-19023368 GCA_035048045.1 Chlorospingus semifuscus | reverse complement strand
CATTCCACAGCAGCAGATAACCATTGTTTACATTTTGTTCCTGAGGCCTCACAGCTTCTCAGGAGGAAAAATCCTAATGAAAGGATTTTTCATAAAAGATGTCTGCGACACCACACTGCTGTCCAAGTCAGAAATCCCCATTTTTCCCAAGGAGCACTCCCTGCTCCAACCTTTTCATTGTCTCTTTTTTGAGCATTTTACCACTCCTGCAAAGGCCACTTTTCCCTCTCCACCCTCACACAGATTTCCCCTGGTAAAGGAGGGATCAGGAATATCCCGTTCCCATTCCCGTTCCCATTCCCATTCCCATTCCCATCCCGCTGGGTGATCCCAGCTGCCAGGATCCATGCCAGGGCACGTGTGCCAGCCTCTGCTGGGGCCTGCAGGCAGCTCAGGGAGGCAGGGAGCAGGCCAGAGCCCACGGTACATTAAGCAGGAGAGTTGGGAGTGTGAAGCTCAGTGGGCTGTCAGAACGATGTTCCCGCGGCGCTCGCGCAGCCCGGCTTTCTGTCAGGGCAGGAACAACTGCCACAGCTGCCTGAGCCTTCAAACCAGCCAGGGACATCCTTTTAGGGACTGATGGAGGCCAGGGGGGGCAAAAGAGGAGGGAAATTCACCTCCCTTGAAGTCCCTGGTGGGTCCATATGCTGGGGTGGCCAGCAGCCTGTGGCTCCTCTCCTGCACCCCAGGGATGGGCAGCTTGGACAGAGTGGAAAACATTCCTCATTAAAATCACCAAATTCACACGTCCTGGCCACACACTGCCCTCACAGCGCCCTGGGAGTGTCCTAATGGGTTTTAAAGGGTGGCAAATTCACAGACTCACAGAATCACGGAATAATGAGGTTGGAAGAGACCTTTAAGATCATTGAGTCCAACCTATGCCCTAACAGCTCAACTATACTGTAGCACCAAGTGCCATGGCCAGTCTTTTTTTAAACACATCCACAGATGGTGATTCTACCACCTCCCTGGGAAGAGTTTTCCAGTACTTTATTATTCTTTAGGTGAAGACCTTTTCCCTAATATCCAGCCTGTACCTTCCCTGACATAACTTGAGGCTGTGTCCTCTGCTTCTGTCAGAGACTGACCCCCACTTGTTTGCAGCCTTTCAGGAGCTGTAGAGAGCAATGATGTCACCTCTGAGCCTCCTTTTCTCCAGGCTCAGCACCCCCAGCTCCCTCAGGGGTTCCTCACGGGGTTTGTGTTCCCAGCCCCTCTCCAGCCTCGTTGTCCCCTCTGGATGTGCTCAGTGTCCCAAAGTCCTTCCCAAACGGAGGGGCCAGAGCTGGGCACAGCACTCAGGGTGCTCTGCATGCCCAGGGTGGGGACGGACACAGAATTTGCTTTATGTAACACAGCAGGGGAGAACAGAGCCCCAAATCATCTCTTTTGAGCTGTAAAATGCCTCAAAAATTAGCACCACAATTCACAAAAATTATCACCCCAGTGTGGGTTTTGGAGAGGGCTTTTAGACCGCTCAGATATTCACACTTTCCTCATCAATTGTGCCCTCTTGGAAAGGGAACACAGAGCCCTTGGAGGTTTTATTTGACTGTAACATTCAGCACAATGCTGCTGTTTCTCTACTCTATTGCTCTGTTGAGCTGTTCCATTAATGGGATGGCTTAAATTCTGTTTCTCTCATTTTAAATCCAGTGCATTAGGCTTAGCATTAAAATGTTGCTATTCTAGATGGAAATATTAGAGATAATTTTGATATTCATTTTCAGAAATAAAAGAAAATTACAATGGGGCTTTCATTTTTTAGCAATGGGTCAGCATGTCAAAAAGCCATAAATGTTTTCATTTAATGTTTTTTCCTCGCAATATTTACAGCATTATGTTAAAGAGAGAAGATAATACGTGATATATATGCATTAATTTGTAATTTTATTAATATTTCTAAATATTTGTGTTACTGACTTGATCATCACACTCATTCTAAAATCTTCAAGCAAAGCCATGTGCTGGTGCTGGTTCCACCCCTCAGGAGGACAGGGACAGGGTCCATACAGACTTTAGGAGCAGAGTCACATCTCTCCATCCCCCAAATCCTCACCCTATTTTCCTATTCCGATAAAGTCCACCAGGACCAAGCATCAATGCAGAACCAAACCAAACCACCTTATCCCTCTGCAGAGAAATATCCATGCTTTCAGAGATGGGAGAACATGATTGAGGAGATTAAATATGATTTACTGAGTTAAACACAAGATTACAATCTTTAGAATTGCTGTAACAATTATATAGGTCAAAAAAAAAATCTGAAAATGCAACCAAAAAACCTGCAACAAAACAAACATAAAACTAATTTAAATAATAACTAAATCCCCATTATGGATTGCTATGGATATTTAGGGGGTTTATAGCTAAATGGAGGTGTGCTGTCTGCACAAAACCTCCAAAATTGAGACCAAAGATGAGATGTCCATGTAAAATCTGTTCCCTACAAGGCCCTGAGAGTTTCTGAACGTGGACAGAGCTTGGGGCAAAGTTGACCTGCAGAGCTCATGTGGTGCCCTGTACAGCACATTTCCCTCTTCATGTTGCACATTTTCTGTGGTTCCCACTGCTGCTTTGGCCAGGGTGCCAGTTTGGGTTGTGTTTTGGTCTGTCTGGGCCTGTTTGTTTTATTCCCCAGAGCATTTCAAATCCCAGCTCATATTTTTGGATCGGCCGCGCGGTGACAGCAGCCTTGGCTTCCTTCCCCCCTCCATAAACAAAGCCTCAGCAAAACCAACATATGACAGAGTATTTTCTGGTGGCCTGTGCTATTTAAGTCCCCTGGGAGGGCCTGAGGAACACAAACACATTTTCCAGGGACAGCAGCTGCAACTGGCAGAGCTGTGAGGCCCTGCCATTGTCCCCAGCTGTCAGCACGTGGCATGATGTCACCAAGGCTGGTGGTGGCACACGAGGTGATGACAGGCACCCAGCAGCACCTTGGACACTGCTCAGCTTGTTTGCATCTTTAATGCCTCATTTCTCATCTCTTCTCGGGGTTGAAACTGCTGGTTAAGCCTGAAAAGGGTTTTGATGCCAAATCTCTCCATTTTGGGGCTTGCAGGGTGGGAATCCTGAGGGGTGGGTGAAGTTTTCCAGCAGTTATTTGAGAAGGTGCCATGCAGCTGCATTTCTCATCACAGAGAAAAGCAAGGCACAGCTTCCCAAAGAAATTTCTGGGAATGGCAGCTCTGAACCTCAGAGAAAGAACAAAACCAGTTCTTATCTCATTTACTGCTCCTGTAGTTGTTTTAAGACAAATTTTTACTCCTTTGTTTTAAAACAAGTAGAATGCATTATGGAAGACTGTTTACCTGAAAAGAATTAATAATTAGATTCTGGTGTGAGTGTTTTGATTCACTGAATTGAATCCAAGTGTGTGTGTCAGGACTGTTGGCTGACAGTCACAAAATCCTAAACAATTGAGTTGAGTGCTTGTTTAGATTCAGTGTCATAGAGTATAAAATAATATTTATAAATATATAATATATATAAATAAAATATACAATAAATAATAAAATAAATAAATATATTTTTATGTAACAAATAAAAATATATAAAATATATAATAAATAATATATATAAAATTATAGTATAAAATAATATAATATAATAGTATTATAGTATAAAATAATATAGTATAATAGTATAAAATAATATAGTATATTAAAGTAATAGTATAATATAGTATAATAAAGTAATTAATTAAGCTTCTAATAAGATAGAGTCCTTCTCATCTTTCTCCCCTCATCAGGGTTGCCCTGCATTTCTGATGGTCCCACTGGTGAGAATTTGGGATATGGAGAACCACTCTATTTTAGTGACCAAAAATGAAAACAATGCTCAGGAAATGCTCAGTTCCTCAGCACATTTGGTGTCCCAGGAGACCCCAACAACTCCAGTGACCAAAATTCCCCAGAGGAATGCACTGAGAAATGTTTGCATTTTGGTCAGGGTGACTGCTGTCTCTGCATTGCTCCTTGAATGGAATATGCCACTAGAATATAAACTGAAGAGAAAGTTTTAACAACCCATGAAATACGATGAAAAAGCATATTTTAAAAGCTATAATTTAAAAAAATCAAGACCTACTTAATTGCCTCCTAAAACTCTTGGATGAATTTCATTAAGTGTAGAGAAAAAGTCCAGTTTTTGGTGTTTTCTCACAATAATTCAGACTTTGGAGCCTTCTTTAAAGAGACTCACCCTGTATCTCTTCCAGCTCTTTTTTACAACTGTTTTTCATGCTTGTTTTCCACTGCTGACTCTGTTTCTGATCATTTTCAGATGTTTAAAGGCTTTGAAAAGCTCAAGGATGTCCAGTATGTCTACACCCCTTTTGATTCATCACTCTGTGGAGTGAAACTAGAAGCCAACAACAAAAAACAGTATCTTCTAACAGGTAAAATGGAGCAAAAAAATCAATGTTTCTGGGGATTCAGAAGGGGCTGCTTGGAGAGAATTTGCTAAAATATGCAAAGGAATGCATTTATGTACTAAATACAAACACATCAGGATGTAAAAATTGTGTTCAGAAGTAGTTTTAGTGTGACCTGACGTATTTTCCACCCTTCCTGCAGCACTCTTAGAGCAGTTCCAAAGGAAGGGAAGGTTGATAATGAGTAAATAGAAGGAATTTTTCCATTATGATTTGATTAAAACCAACAGTACTGATTATCCCAGGAATGCAAAGGTGCATAATGAGAAAACTACAGATGTTTCTAGACACTCCTAAAATTCAGTTTAACTGCATTTGCATCCACCCCTTGCTGGCAGATTATCAATATCTTTAGGAAAATATCCTTCTTTAATCTTTTATATCCATCCAGCATGCAATTAGGAGAAAATTCTCTCTGTTGTAATTAAATTAATTTAAAAAATTTTAGAGTATGACTAATTTGGTGCAATTAGTTAAAAGCTCAAGGTGTTCTTCCACTTCTAATACTTAGAAAACACTTTTATTGCTTTGATTTTTTTGTGTTTTCCACGCTGCAGGCCAAATTTTAAATGATGGCAAAGTGCTGATCCACTTGTGCAACTACATTGAGCCGTGGGATGATTTATCCTTGTCTCAGAAAAAGAGCCTGAACCAGAGGTACCAGATGGGCTGTGGCTGCAAGGTGAGTGCTGAGCACATAAATGGAAATAAACATGGTTTATTCACATTTTTGAGGATAAACCTCAGTTCAGAGCAAGCTGCAAGTCAGACAGTAATGTCAGAGCAGATAAATGTAAATAAATCACGGTTAATCACATTTTTGAGAATAAAGCTTGGTTCAGAGGAAGCTGCAAGGTGAGTGCAGAGCAGATAAATTTAAATAAGCACCGTTTATTCCCATTTTTGAGAATAAACCTCAGTTTAGAGGAAGCTGCAAGGTGAGTGCAGAGCAGATAACTGTAAATAAGCCATGTTAATTCCCATTTTTGAGATAAAAATCCAGTCCAAGGAAGGCTGCATGGTGAGTGTAGAGCAGATAGATGTCAATAAACGCAGTTAATTTCCATTTTTGAGAATAAAGCCCAGGTCAGAGGAAGCTGCAAGATGAGTACAGAGCAGATAAATGTAAATAAACACTATTTTTGATAATAAACCTTGGTTCAGAGGAAGGTGAGTACAGAGCAGATAGCTGTAAATAAGCACTGTTAATTCCCATTTTGAGAATAAGGCCCAGTTCAGAGGAAGCTGCAAGGTGAGTGCAGAGCAGATAGATGTAAATTAACAGCATTTATTCACATTTTTGAGAATAAACCCCTGTTCAGAGGAAGCTTCAAGGTGAGTGCCAAGCAGATAGATGTAAATAAGCCCTGTTTATTCCCATTTTGAGAATAAACCTCTGTTTAAAGGAATCTGCAAGGTGAGTGCAGAGCAGATAGATGTAAATAAACACCGTTAATTCTCATTTTTGGGAATACCCCCCAGTGCAAGGGAGGCTGTAAGGTGAGTGCACAGCAGATAAATGTAAATCAACACTGTTTTGGAGAATAAACCCCCATTCAGTGGAAGCTGCAAGCTGAGTGCAGAGCAGATAGACGTAAACCAGCATGGTTAATTCCCATTTTTGGGAACACCCCCAGTCCAAGGGAGGCTGCAAGCTGAGTGCAGCGCAGATAGACATAAACAAGCCCCATTCATTCCCATTTTTGGGAACCCCCCCAGTCCAAGGGAGGCTGCAAGGTGAGTGCAGCGCAGATAGACATGAACCAGCCCCGTTCGTTCCCATTTTTGGGAACCCCCCCAGTCCAAGGGAGGCTGCAGGGTGCTGAAGGCCGGCTGTCTCCCCAGATCACCACGTGCTACTCGGTGCCCTGCTCCATCACGGCGCCCAACGAGTGCCTGTGGACGGACTGGCTGCTGGAGCGGCGGCTGCAGGGCCACCAGGCGCGCCACTACGCCTGCATCCGCCGCAGCGACGGCACCTGCAGCTGGTACCGGGGCGGGCCGCCCCCCGAGAAGGAGTTCATGGACATCAGCGAGCCCTGAGCGCCCAACGGCCCCTCAAGCACCGCCCTGGGAGGCTCCTTCCATCCCACCGGCCCAGAAACCAGCGCCGCGTCCCCAAAGGGCCCGTGGGGCTGGCACCGCTGCAGGACGAGGGACAAACCTCCTGCAGGCACCTGCTCTGCTCTGTTATGCTTTGCACAGAGGGCTGGCAGCGTCCTCCAAGGCACAACAAACCCCCTTCTTGCCAATATGAACGTACGGGAATAAAATCTGCCAGAATTTTGCCAACACGAGTGTTCGAGAACGAATTTTGCCAGAATTTTGCCAGAATTTTGCGAATATGAATATTTAGGAACAAATTTTGCCGGAGCTTTGCCAATACAAATGTTCAAGAACAAATTTTGCCAGAATTTTGCCAATGTGAATGTTCAAGAACAAATTTTGCCAATTTGAATGTTCAAGAACGAATTTTGCCAGAATTTTGCCATTTTTGCCAATATCAATATAGAAGAACAAATTTTGCCAGAATTTTCCCAGAATTTTGCCAATACAAATGTACAAGAATGAATTTTGCCAGAATTTTGCCAATACAAATGTACAAGAACAAATTTTGTCAGAATTTTGCCAATACAAATATTCAAGAACAAATTTTGCCAGAATGTTGCCAATACGAATGTTCAAGAGCAAATTTTGCCAGATTTTTGCCAGAATTTTGCCAATATGAATGTTCAAGAACAAAAATTTTGCCAGAATTTTACCAATATGAATGTTCAAGAACAAAAATTTTGCCAATATGAATGTTCGAGAACAAATTTTCCAGAATTTTGCCAGAATTTTGCCAATATAAATATTCAAGAATAAATGTTGCCAGAATTTTTTCCAATTTTGCCAATATGAATGTTCAAGAACAAATTTTGCCAGAATTTTGCCAGAATTTTGCCAATACAAATGTTCAAGAACAAAAATTTTGCCAATATGAATGTTCGAGAACAAAATTTTCCAGAATTTTGCCAGAATTTTGCCAATATCAATGTACAAGAACAAAAATTTTGCCAGAATTGTGCCAATATGAACGTTCAAGAACAAATTTTTCCAGAATTTTGTCAATTTTGCCAATATGAATGTTGAAAAACAAATTTTAGCCAGAATTTTGCCAATATGAATGTTCAAGAACAAATTTTGCCAGAATTTTTCCAGATTTTTTTCCAAAATGAATGTTCAAGAATAAATTTTGCCAGAATTTTGCCCCCTGTTTTGATCACCTGCAGGTTAAGAGCTCCCCGTGTTTTATTCCAAATCTTTCTGATGAACTACAGAATGTTTTATAGAACTATTTTTGTTTTTTTTCTGTATGAAAGTCTTGGATACGAAAGAATTATTGTACAGTGTATATGTAAAGTATTATAACAATGTGCTATTAAAAAAAGAAAATGATTCACAAATATTTCCTTGCGTGTTGAATCGAGTTGAACACTTCTGTGATTAAAACAATCTGTGCTCCACATTTTGTACTTTCCTTATGTCACAGCTTCCTTCATCCACAGAGTTGTAACTTCCACTGATAACTAAATTAAGAAACAGCCTTGATAATCAAAATCCCCTCCCCAAGCCAGCATTCCTATGGACTAACCACACCTTGCTGAAGGAAAAGCCAGATTTTTAATCCATAGGTTAAAGCATTAATCCATGGATTTAAGCATTCCATGGAACAAATTCCAAGCCCAAATGATGACAGGTTAAAAATGCTCAGAGCTACAAAAACCATGTCCATCCTCAGGTCTTAAAACCTCCCTAAATACATGATCAATACTTGTACCCCAACACTGTTAAAACTTTAGAAACTCACCTGAAAATACATGCAATAAATATTGCATAACTCACACTGCAATGATTTCTGGAAGCTCTCAGATGTTTCACCCTGTTTAATAGGATTTAATTGCTTTCCATTCATGAGCACCCACCAAACCCTGCCAGTGAATTTGGCTACTTGTGAACTCAAACTAGAGAAGGGTTACAGCACATTTTGCCTGTAACATTTTTGGTGTCATAACTTTCCTGAATCGATGACTGGAGTTAGTCACTAATCCTTCACACACGTATTTAAGTGGATAAAAGTAATTCAGTTCACAGTGGTGAAACTTTGGGAAATGTAAATGCCAAAGTCCAGACTATTTGTGCCCCAGAAAAAAGGGGCAGAGCCCTCAGGCAGGATGGGAATATCCATTATTTGCCTTTTCTGACAGGTTTTACTATCTCAAGGACAGGTTTGGAAACGTTCTTCTAAAATAGATTTACTTTTTCTGTGATGAAGTTTACACATTTCCAGTGAAATGCAAATGGTGCAAGGCCAACAGGAAAATGTGTCATTATCCTGTGAGGAATAAGTGTCCCTTAATACATAAAAGCCAATATTTCACTTTTTATTTACTATAAATCAGTCTGGCTCTTTTAATTTACAACCCTAAATTAAAACCATATCTGTGTGCTGCCAAATGTAAAGCCCAGTTTGTTTTCTACTTTACTCAAGACAAAACAAAAATTTCCTAGGCACTAACAATTTGGACCACAGACTTACATCAATGAAACAAAAAGAATAAAAAGCTACATTTCTTCTGAAAAATAATTGATGTTGCAGTGACATTATTGGCAGAGCTATTTACTGACAGTGCTGTGCATTTATATTATTAATTTCCAGAAAGATTCAAAGCCAGGCTTTATTTCCTCATGTCAGATCAAACCAATACCTAGAGAAGCCCACAGAGCTTAATGACCACAAAGGTTAATATTCAATGGTTAATATTCAATTATTAATATTTAATGGTTAATATTCAGTGGTTACTATTCAATACCAGTCCTGTGGCATTTGTCCCCAAATCCATTTTGATGGGATGGAGCCTTTTGGGTAGCAGCAAACAGGTATTTTCTGCTTTTCAGCTCCCCAGAGCTCTGCTCCTATTTCAGTTTTACAGTAATTAGACCTGAACATTGCCTTCTCTGGGCACCTTGCACGCAGAAATGCTTTCTCTGATATTTATGGACAGACTGTAATGCAAATTGCATGCCACAATTAGTTTTTAAAAATTTCCTACTTTTCCTGCTATAAAATGAGGTGTTTCACAATGTCTACTTTGATTTCTGACTGAGCAGAATTCTGCCCAAACTTCCCACAATGGGTGGTACAAAGATTTGGTTTTTCCCCTCATATCAATAAATGTGGCAAGGACAGCTTTACAAAACCCAGCTCAGAATGAGATTTTATTTGCCCTGAGGAAGACTCTCAAAAGCCTTGACTACAACGTGGCATTCTGAATATGTTATTTTAATATCAGGATTTTTACTGTAGTGGCATTGATACCTTATCAACAGCAGATTCTTTTTAAAACATTTTCTTTTTCCTTCTTGAAATTGTGTTTTTGTTAAACGAGAGGGTGGAGCAGAAACACAGCCTGGCACAGCATTTTAATTTAACTTGGAAATGGCTCACATGACTTTTGGTGAGAGTAGGGAAAACAAGAGAGAAGGGAGTCTGTATAGGTGAACAGGGAAAAAAAATCCCCACCTGGAATATTGCTGGTGTTTCCTCAACGTTCCAGGTAGGTTTTAATTAAATTGTTCAGCAATTATGTTGGAAAATCCTTGTGGTTTTTGCAGAGAACAGAGGAGTGGGAATGCAGTGAAATAAAGGGAACTAATTACTGAGGGAAAGGATGAAGGTATGACTCAGCCAGCAATGAGTTCAAAAAGCCTCACAGCGTTTTTTGTCATCAGTCTGGGATGAATGTTTCTGTTTCCAAAAGTGTTTCATTAAAGCAGCTCTGTTTTTACACAAAAGAATGGAATCTTTGTTTATTTACCTTGCACTGCCTAAATTTAGCCTCAGCACAAACCTCAGCAGAGGATGAAAGGAGCACCTCTGGCACGCTCAGCTGACCCTCAATTCCCAGAGATTTGGGGCTTTTTCCCTCTCCCCACATCCCCCCTGAGCTGGTTTGCACTGGAAGGGGGGACAGCTCCAGGTTCCCATTTGGAGAACAAAAAGGGAAGGAGAAAAAGCGGGAGGAGCACCAAGAAAAATATTTAAAACTGTAATTGCCAAATTCTGCATCAACAAATGCCACTGAGGCCAGCTGTTGATAAAGTGATGAGAACCCAAAACAAAATTACATGATATGGTTTCAATGCAGCATCAGGAGACTCTGATTTCCAGATCATCTTACAACCCACTCCAGAAATTCAAACAAAATGTTGTCTTGTACCACACTGCCTGATTATTTCCCAAGCCACAAAGTTCCAGATGCTTTCTTTGGGAGGAATAAAACCAAACAAACGAGTGTCATCACGGGCAGCTCTTGCAGCAGCTCTCAGTGGCAATGCAATACCCACATGGATTCATTTTCTCTACATTACCATAGAAATATGTAAAAAAAATTACTTGGCTGTGGAGAATGACATTCAAAAGTTCAAAAAAAGAGAAATAACTTATACGTTTTGACTTTAATGAGCAATGTAGAGGAATGAAGACAGGGAAAACCACTCACAGGGTTCCTACACTCAGAAAAATATGCCATATAAACTTATAAGTCTGAAACATTAGTTCTTGCCCCAAAATGAAATGTTCTTTGTTTCTATGGAGTGCAGTTTAGCAATGCACCCAAAAGTTCTGCTTTTTTCAATACAATTACAGCAAATCTCAAGTTTGAAGGATCCCTTAGGGGTTGTTGTGTCCTACTCCCTGCTCCTCACTGCTGCCTAAAACTGAACCACAGCCTAAAACCATCACCCAGGTGCATCTTGGACTCTGTCAGGCTCACTTTTGTTCTTTTTCTGTCTGTGAAGCACTGGAATCAGTGTTAGCCCAGGTACCTGAAGATCCCAACTCACAACCAGCCTGGTTTTGGCTGAGTTCATTCAAAGCTCTGCAGTGCCCAGTGCATCCCCTCCAAAGCCAACACACACTGTGAGTGCACCAGAGAGGAAAACAATGGGAAAAAACCAACCATGGAAGTGACTCCTGCACTTTCAGAGCTGTTCAGTGTCCTTTAAAGCATTTAATCTCTCTGAGATCTGCAGCTGGGCAGCTGAAAAGTGACCACTGTGCCATGTGAGCACCCTCCATCTCACCACCACAGTGATTCCAAGGGCTCACCCTGTCCCATCCTCTCCCAAAACTGCCAAAAAGGCTTTTGGAGCATGCAGTAAATGGGAGAAGGGGGTCGTGCCCCCCATTCCCTGTTTTGGAGGCACAGGGAGAGGTTCAGCCCTGCTGCTTGCACCTACCATCTCCTTGTGGTTGGGGTAGAACGTCTGCTCGATCAGAGGGAACTTCTCTGGGCCCAAAGACTTGTAGACAGACACCAGCTGGGCAAACTGCAAAACAAAGCAGAGAAAACAAAGCTCAGGAGAGGAACCACAACTGTGCCCACACGAGCTCCTGCTCAGGACATTTGGCTTCTTGTCCTGGGTGTTTGATGAACTCAGCAGATCCAGGGGAGCATCCTCCCTCCTCCTCCTCCTCCTCCTCATACAGCCCTTTAATCCACCCAAGCTGTGACTTCATGTACAGACCAACACAGAAAAACACCTTGAAAAGTTAAACCCTCACAGGTACAGGAGATGAAATACATGGGAATACTGAATTACAAATACCTCACTGTCTATATGTTTGAAGATGATTCTCTGTTGATAAAATCATTATAATTTTGCCTTTTCTGTCCTTTTAAACCTAAAGCCCAGGCATATTTATCATTCATTTAGTGGCTGGCAGCTCCCTGACACTGATTTAGCAGTGCTGGCAAAGAGATAAAAGTAACTGTGTCAGGCTAACAGGGCAGGTGAGGAACAAACTGGAAAAGTTTCATCTCCCAGGCTGCAGACACGAGCCATTCCCACATAGACATCCTCGGATGGGGTGATGTAAACTGCTCCCTGTTATGCCAATCCTAGTCAGGTTTTTTATGGAATATTCTGATATAACACCGTGTTATATCAGAATATTTTTGCCCCACCATCAAGGATGGGGATGATTTAAA
>JAWWMS010000031.1:19000187-19010720 GCA_035048045.1 Chlorospingus semifuscus | reverse complement strand
AGAATATTTTTGACCCACCATCAAGGATGGGGATGATTTAAACTGCTCCATGTTATGCCATTCTTGTTCATGTTTTCTATAGAATATTCTGATATAAAACCACATGTTACATCAGAATAATCTTGCCCCATCACCAAAGATGGGGGGTGATTTAAACTGCTCCCTGTTATGCCATTCCTATCCATATTTTCTATAAAATATTCTGATATAACATGTGGCCATTTTTGCACCACCATCAAAGATGGGGATGATTTAAACTGCCCCATGTTATGCCATTCCTATTCAGGTTTTTTAAAGAATATTTTGACATAACACATGGCCATCCTTGGATGGGGCTGATTTTCCCTGTTATGTCATTCCTATTCATGTTTTTTACAGAATATTCTGATATAACACCACATGTTCTATCAGAATATTCTTATCCCTCCACCAAAGATGAGGATGATTTAAAGAGCTCCCTCTTATGCCAATCCTATTAATATTTTTATAGAATATTCTGATATAAAACATGGCCATTCTTGCCCCATCACTAAAAATGGGGATGATTTAAACTGCTCCCTGTTATGCCATTCCTGTTCATGTTTTCTATGGAATATTCTGATATAACACCTGGCCATCCTTGGATGGAGATGATTTAAACTGCACCATGTGTGATATCAGAATATTCTTGCCCCATCACCAAAGATGAGGATGATTTAAACTGCTCTCTGTTATGCCAATCCTATTAATATTTTTTATAGAATATTCTGATATAAAACATGGCCATTCTTGCCCCATCACTAAAGATGGGGATGATTTAAACTGCTCCATGTTATGCCATTCCTATTCATGTTCTTCATTGAATATTCTAATATAACAACATGTGTTATATCAGAATATTGTTGTCCCACCACCAAAGATGGGGATGATTTAAACAGCTCCCTGTTATGCCAATCCTATTAAAATTTTTTATATAATATTCTGATATAACACATGGCTATCCTTGGATGGGGCTGATTTAAACTGCTCCCTGTTATGCCATTCCTATTCATGTTTTCTATAGAACATTCTGATAAAAAACATTGCCATTCTTGCCCCACCAGCAAAGATGGAGATTATTCACACTGCTCCCTGTTATGCCATTCCTGTTCATGTTTTCTATCAAACATTCTGATATAATATGCTTTTAAATCTCCCATGACACGTCCTGCCTGCCGGTACTCTGGACTGCAGCAGCTTCACACAGAACATTCACATGTGAACCAAGAGAACTCTTTATGAAACAGGGATGCCTTTGGGGCTGTTCTCTATCTTTGCAGAGCAGATCCCTCTCCTCTGGAGACATTTGGGAGAGGAAATCCCCCCTGAGCCCGGGCTGAGGGTTCCAGGGAGCAGGATGTGTCCCAGTGATGTGCTCAGCTGTCCCTGTGCCAGCATGGGACACAAACAACTCAGCACAACACTCAATGGTGGGATTTGCTGCTTGCAAACAGCACAAAAAGCACAGAACAACACAACTCTGTCCATAATGCAGATAAAATACCTACTCTGAGGAGAGGCTCGGGGGGCAGGCAGAGCAAAAACTGTTTAAAAGGGAAAAAAACCTCATGAAAGCTTTGCTTGCATTTCCAGCTGGCTGAGAGGACTTGTTTAATTTAGTGGTGTTTACTTAGGTTTGGTAAAATGCATCTTTAAATTTGGAAGGCCAGTGGAAAATACCTTAATGATGAGCAGTCTTCACCAAAAGCCTGAGGAATTGGAGTTGGGCTGTGGGCTGTGCAAACCAGGCCTCAAGGAAAGGAAATATTCTCACAGCTACCAAAATAAGGTGGTTTGTGAATAGGATTCCTGACAACTTACTCAATATTTCAGTTCTGATGCAAGAGCCAAATTCCAAATTCCACAAGAAAACGCTGACCATTAAATACATTATTTTTGCCAAGCAATTGTTAGGTTTAAATAAATCTATTTACCTATCTTTAAGTAAAAACCTCCAAAGAAAAATAAAATCATATGACTGTGTTTCCTGTGATTCTTTCCCTATTTTCTTTTCCATTTTCACTGGAAGGGAGCAAAAGACACTGAGAAAATGGCATTTTTTGTGGAGGTTGTGTCATTCATGCAAGAGGTAAGAAAGCTGTAATTGAGATTAATTGCTGGCAAATGCTTGTTTATTTAAAATAATATACTATCAACCACAGATAACTCCAAAGTGTCCTCTAATCCAGTAATCCAGCTTGGAAACAGCAGGTAGGAAAAGCAGGTTCCAGTTTTTGAGGCAAAGCAGAGAAATCTCCCAAACTGCCACAGCTGGGGGATGATTTATCCTTTCCCCTGCTGAGATGCTGCTTCACCTCCATGTCCACAAATCTGGGAATGTCTTGTCAAACATTTCCCCCCCCAAAATGCACCCTGATAAATTCAGCCTCAATCCACACCAAATTTCAGCGTTCTAATTGTACATCCATAAATTGCCATAAATCCCTGATTGCTGCTGGGCTATTTATAAAGAAGAATTTCATTTAGGTTTTAATGACCTTCTATCAATTTTTAAGTGGGATTTGGATGATATATTTTTATATTTTCCTTTTCAGCAGCTGAACACCAGTCCTGGGCATGAACATCATCTATTTAAATTATAAATTACTGAATTATCTAATCCAATGTCAAATGTTTACAGCCATGGGATGTTAATGGAATAGAAAATATATGATATGATATGATATGATATGATATATGATATGATATGATATTATATTATATTATATTAATTATATATTATATATCTTATATCTTATATCTCATATCCTATATCCCATATCATATCATCATATTATGTTATATTAAAAATTATATACTAAAACTATTCTAAAAAAAGGAACATCAGAAAGTGAAAAAAAAAATTAATAAAAAACCTGTGACAAACTCAGAGAGCTCGACACAGCTGCCCTGTGATTGGTCATCAAGTAAAACCAATTTACATGAGACCACTCAAAGGTGCACCTGTTGGTAAACCATCTCTAGACTACATTCTACAGCCATCAAATAGTTATTATTTACAGCTATTTAAATAGTTATTATTTACAGTTATTATTTATTATTAGCTTTTCTCAGCTTCTCAGGAGAAAAATCCAAGCAAAAGGATTTTTCAAAAAATACGTCAGCGACACCCTCTGATTGAATCTTCTTGCAATCTTGATCTAATCCTCAAAGCTCTGTTTGCTCTTGCCAAGGCATCCTGTTACCAAATCTCTTGGGCTAATGAGGTCCAAAATCCATCATCTATTTTGTGTCCCAGTATCCCAATGGTTTCCCAGCAGGACCCAAAGAAAAGCTAGCACAGTGGGACTGGGAATGCCAGGATCATTTCCATGGAATGATCTCTTATACTAGTAAGGTCCAAATCTCTTATGCTAGTAAGGTCCAAACTCCATCATCTGTTTTGTGTCCCGATATCCCAGTGGTTTTCCAGCAGGACCCAAAGCCAAAGCCAGCACAGCAGGACTGGGAATGCCAGGATCATTTCCATGGACCTGCATGGTGAGTTTTGTGCCCCAGGGAGGTGTTGCTGGGGCTTTGCAGGGGTCTCATCTCCCAGGTGAGATCTGTCCCTGGTGCATTTGCCCCTCAAGCCCTGCCCAGGATCAGCAGCATCTCCCCCTTCCTTTGGCTGCAGCTGATTTTTCCTCACCTCCTTCCCTTCCTGCTCCCTCCTCACCCTCTGGGGTTCTGCCAGCACCTCCTGAGATGGAGCTGCTCAGCCTCTGGGGCTCTGCTGGCCCTTCACAGCTATCCAGAATTTCCAAGGCTATCCAGAATTTCCAAGGCTATCCAGAATTTCCAAGGGCATTTTCTGGGCTCCAGCTCTTCCCCTGCAGCATGAGAGCTGCAATCCGAGAGGCACAGCTCTCCCGCTGCTGATCACCATGTCATTAACTGCTGGAATATTTTCACATTAGAATTACAGCTGATGAGATGCAAACCATTAAGTGCTTCTACAGGATGCAGAAAAAAAGAGAAGTCTTAAATAAAAACCTCATGCCCTTGGAAGAGCTGCATGAACTGGCTTACAAATTAGCAGAGTGCATCCATGGGAGAAAAATAAAAGTTTTCTACAACAGTTGCAAAAACAGGATTAAAAAAATCCCAAAGAACCAGAAAATGGTCGCAGTCAGAGACATAAAAACATCTCCTGGCTTGCAGGGTTGGGCAAGAAGGCATCTGGCAAGGAGAGGCACCTTGGCTGGTGGAAGAGGCACTCACAAAATGTGTAAACAGTGAGGAAAGCGAGATTTAAGGAAGGCATGTGGATTAAAATGAAGGAAAACAGCCTATGAGCACACAAGGGTACAACACAGATCAAGACATGCCTGGTACACGAGAATAATCTAAAGGCAATCCCATGAGGCCTGGATCCAGAGACCTTCTGGAGCCCTTTATTTGGAATGAAAATTTAGAGAAGGAAAAAGTTGATGGAAGTGAGAGGCTCTGGGGACTCTTTCCTGGGTGCTCTTCCAGCAGTGAGAAAATGCTGAATTAAAAAAATTATTTATTCCACTGTTATGGGAACAAGGAGTTCAGTGTTCTGACCAGGGAAACATTTGTGCTGTTGTTTATTTTGATGGCCTTGAGCTTAAGCACTTCTCAGAAGGGTTTGGGGGGTCGAGGCAACAGAAGGAGATTTTCTTCTTTGTGGGGCTTTTTACAGATGAGGTCCAGTTCAAATAGGAGGTTTCCATAAAAATAATGAATTCAGTGAAACTTGTAGGGGAAGTAATCAGTGGTGAGTTTCCAGGGTGGGTTTGAGGGTAAATTTCGAGGGTGGAGATTTCTGTGTTAGAATTCCATAGTGGATTGCATGGTGGATTTGCATGGTGGATATCCAGGGTAGAGATTTCCCGGGTGGAGATTTCCAGGGTGGATATCCAGGGTGCATTTCCAGGGTGCATTTCCATGGTGGATATCCAGGGTGGAAATTTCCATGGTGAATTTTCAGTGTGAGTTTTCAGAGTGGGTTTCCATGGTGGAGTTCCTGGGTAGATTTCCAGGGTGGATTTCCAAGGTGGATTTTTAGGGTGGATTTCCCTGATGGGTTTCCATGTTGGTTTTCCAGGGTGGGTTTCCATGGTGGATTTCCAGGGTGGTTGTCCAGGGTGGAGATTTCCAGGGTGGATTTCCATGGTGGATTCCCATGGTGGTTTTCTAGTGTGTATTTCCATGATGGGTTTCTAGGGTAGAGATTTCCAGGGTGGAGATTTCCAGGGTGGATTTCCATGTTGTAATTCTAGGGTGGATTTCCAATGTGGATTTCCAGGACAGGTTTCAAGGATGGATTTCCAGTGTGGGTTTCCATGGTAGATTACCAGGGTGCATTTCCAGGGTGGATATCCATGATGGGTTTCCATGGAGAATTTCCAGACTGGAGATTTCCAGGGTGGAGATTTCCAGGGTGGGTTTCCCTGGTGGGTTTCCATGTTGGTTTTCCATGTTTGGTTTCCATGGTGGGTTTCCCTGGTGGATTTCCAGGGTAGTTTTCCAGTGTGGATTTCCAGAGTGGGTTTCCAGGATGGAGATTTTCAGGGTGAGTTTCCATGTTGTAATTCCACAGTGGATTTGCATGGTGGGTTTCCAGGGTGGAGATTTCCAGGGTGGGTTTTCAGGGTGGGTTTTCATGGTGGATTTCCAGAGTTGGTTTCCAGGTTGGATTTCTAGGGTGGATTTCCATAGTGGTTTTCCAGGGTGGAGATTTCCAGGATGGAGATTCCAGGATGGAGATTTCCACGGTGGATTTCCAGGGTGAGTTTCCCTGGTGAGTTTCCAGGGTGGGTTTTCATGGTGGATTTCCATGGTGGGTTTTCAGAATGGGTTCCAGAATGGGTTTCCAGGATGAAGATTTCCAGGGTAGAGATTTCCATGCTGGGTTTCCATGGTAGATTTCCAGTGTGGATTTCCAGGGTGGGTTTCCAAGGTGGGTTTCCGTGTTGGAATTCCATAGTGGGTTTCCAGGGTGGAGAATTCCATGGTGGGTTTCTAGTGTGGATTTCCAGGCTGGGTTTTCATGGCGAGTTTCCAGAGTGGGTTTCCAGGTTGGATTTCCAGGGTAGGTTTCCAGGGTGGGTTTTCATGGTGGAGTTTCATGGTGGATTTCTATGGTGGATTTCCAGGTTGGATTTCCAGGTTGGATTTCCAGGGTGCAATGCCACTCCTCAGACACCACCAGCCACCTCTGCTAGGCCCAGCAGGGAAAGCCAGAGCACTCCTTGGGGATACCCAAACAGGGATTTCACCATTTTAAACTGATCCACCCACTAAAAACACCTCAGAGAGCCGGGGTGGTGCTCACACACCCCAAAAGGAAACCAGGACACTTCGCATCCATCTCAGAGGGGGCTGGAGCTGAGGGTGGAAGTGGAATATCCAGGAATGCCAGAGGGGAATAGCAGTGCTGGTGGGAGCTGTGGAGATGATGGGGGAGAGCTGGAGTGGAGAAGAGGGAGAGGATGGGGTGGGGATTGCCCATCAGCACAGGAGGGATTTTCCTGGATGGGAGACAGAATCCTGTGTCAGGAAGGGGAGTGTCACCCCCTGATCCTCCTCAGCTCTGAGTCACCACAGGCACACTTAGAAGGAGCAGATACAACCTAGATTTTAACTGAAAAAATGATTTTTCTAAGATAATTTAATAGGGTATATAACACACAGGTTTCCTTTGTAATTATATATTAAGATTGCGCAAGAAATCAGATTTAATTTCCATAATTTCCATAATCTGGCCTTCAGGTGTGATGTGGATATTTGCTTTAATCAATCACAAGAGATTCTGAGTCTCTACTGTAGCAGAGCCAGCAGATAATACAAAGGACTTGAACCCCAGCTTTACAGTCCTGCTTTGAATATGAACTTACAGCCTCTGTTTGAAAAGAGTTTCTCTCACTAGAGGGTAAGAAACAGTTGAAAACTCCATTTGAGTTTTCTGCCCCTAGAAATATCCAATGCAATGCAAGTCTGTAATGGACATCAAGATCTCCCCCTGCTGCTTTTTAGTGCAGAGGAGAACAGGGCAGAGTGGCAACAACCCACTACAAAATTCAGGAATGTAGTAAAAAATTCCATTTTTGCTTTAAATTATCCTGATGGCAGTAAATGCTGGTCAAAGCAAAATACTCCCAAACTCAGTTTATATATAAAGCACTTGAGAGTGCATGCAAGGATTGATGAATACAGAGTTGAGAGAATTACTGGCTGTGTGGAACAGAAAAATCATCACCACACTGAGATTTATTTATTATTAAAGGATCTCTGCTTTTTTATTTTGTTTGTTTGAACCAGAAATTTCAAGTGACCTTACTTATTTTAGGAAAGCAAAATCAGCAAGGAAAGCTGGAATATTCCCTTCATATTCCAAGACTAGATTAAACTAAACCAGCTCTATAAAGAGGTGCAAAGAGCAAACACACTACTAGGTTTTATGTACTCAGATTTCTAGTTATGCATTTAAACTTATAATTTTATTTATGAATTTTGCTCCAGTTCAATGTTCAAACCTGGTCTTAAATTGTCTTTTGACCAAAAAGCTCACAATGTTTTCACTTTCCTTCTGACACAGTTTTGTGAATTTACTTTCAGCTCTTGCACGACAAATCAGCATGTTTTGCCCTAAAACAAGGGAAGGAGAACAAAACCTTCACTGGCTGACAGACAATTAAAACAGGTTTCATTCAGGGTTTTTATGCAGGTTTTTTGTTCTTAAGAAAGTTCTGATTGGAGGAAAAGCACCTGGAGATGCACAGGGCTCTGACTTCACTTGAAATCTGTAAATCCAATATCCTTCTGTAAATCCAAAATTCCTATGGAAAAAGGCCACAGAACTGGCCACTGGGGCAAATATTTGCTGTTGGGCACATGGAATTTTGTCACTTTGGTTTTTTAAGATTTTCTAAGCCTTCTGATGTTGACATCCTTGTAGTGAACTTTCTCACACACTTTCTCTAAATAACTCATTGTTTTGCATTCCTTTATGGAGGAAGAGAAATTTGATAGACTGTTGGTTTGTCCAGTGTCATTGGAGACGTGGCACTGCCACCCTCCAATCCACTGTCACTTTTGGAAAACCATAAAGTCAGAAAATAACCTTCCCTTTTTCCTTCACCTTGAGAACAGCGGTGTGTGCTTGTGTTCTTTCGTGTCCTACAGTGACAGAATTTGATTCAGACACTGCCACACATCCCAAGGGGCTGTCCTAGCCCTGCCACCATGTCCTGGTGTCCCTGGAGCAGCCCTGCCCTGCCTGGGACAGAGGGAGCTCCTGCTGCAGCTCTGGGCAGGGAGAGGGAATTCAGCATCTCCCGCTGCAGGGAAATGCAGGAAAAGGTCCCTGCACCCTCTGGCTGCCCTGCCAGGGAGATCAGTCCTGCCACAGTGGCTGGAACAGGAAAGTTCAGTGCTGGCCCCAGGTTTGATCTAGTGGAACACATAAAACTGACTAAAATATCAAATCTGAGTGTCCCTGAATGTCTTCCCTCTCTGAGCTGCATCCAGATTGCAGGGCAGCATCCTCCAGCCTTGACCTTTAAGAAAATCCCCTCTGGCATATAAAAGAGAGCAATAACCAGCCATATTCTGTCCCATTGCTCAGCATTGTTGTACAGATCTGACTTTTGCTAACGAGCACAGGATTTTCTTGCATTTAAATAATCATTTAGAATTCATTATTTCAAACCCAACATGGAATAGCACTGAAAATCTCCCAGATTTACAGCAAATAGGTTTTCAAAATGCCTCTCCTTGCACACATTCATTTTTTTGTTTGTGGTTTGCTCTCCAGAAGATGCTTTGACACAAAATTGAATCTCCTCTGCGTGGCTGTGTCTCCCATTAGCATAGCTTCAATAATTTGTGTCAACAGGAAGCTGGAAGGAGCAGAGCTCATCTCTATTTCTCTGCTCCTCCCTGCAGAGTCCTGACAAATGTCCTGCCAGTGCTCCAATCTGTTGCTCAAGATTTTTAAAGTATAACTGGGAGTGGGAAAAGCACAAGAGAGCAACTTGGAGAAGCAGCACAGAGGAGAAAACAAGGTGGAGAAGAGCACTAGAAAGCATCAAATAGCAAGAAAGAGCATTTCAAACAGACCTTCCAAGAAAGCAAGGTAAAAATAGAGAAGTTAAATGGCCAGCTAGAGCAGGAAGGTGAAGACAGATAAGCAGAAAAAAATCTGCAAAAGAAATGCAAAGCAGAACACAGCACATGAAGTCAGAGTTGTGTAAGCTTGGCAAGAGGAGCAAACCAAGGAAAATATCAACAAACTCGCAAAGAAGTGTTTGGCTGTCTGCTCCCAAACTGAAGGAAAAGAAACAAACAACAACTGGGAGATTTCCAATACTACCAGGTCTGAGAAAAAAAGCCATACCCTGCCTTCCCTCCCAAGGGCTGAGCGAGGAGAGACATTTTGGCGTAACTGAGTGTTCTGTGGCACTGCTCTGACATTTAAAAGCTTCATTTAATTTATATATTTCTAGAACAATAAATTCCTACAGTGGGGCAGAGTGGGACATCTGAAGATGCTTCAGCACAAATGGGGCTCTGTGTGAAGAACACCAGGACCTCCCAGCTCTCTCCACACTCTCCCAAGTATCTCTGGCTCCCTCTCTGCTACCTCTGGCCCTTCCTGGCTGTTCCCTGTGTTCCCTCATCCCTGTAGTGCTGGAGCAGAGTGCCAGGAGTGCACCTTGATGGGGCCAAGCTGCCCAGCACCAGCTCCCACCCCTGCAGAGCCGGGCTGGCACAGCTCTGCCCAAGCTCAGCTCTCCTGGGCTCCCCAAATCCCCCAGGGACCCCTGCACTCCCTCTTCCCTAAATACAGACCCTCCCACCAACAGCCAGTGAGGGTCACAGAGTCACAAGTGAGCCTTGTGTCCCTTCCTTCAGCATAGTGAATGTGTGATCAGCAGATCCTTGAATCCCCAGAGCACCTTTCCTTCCCAGGAGAGCAGATGTGCAGCCAGCTGCAGGGGCTGGGATGCTTTTCCTCTGTTCTAAAGGAACCTGAGCTGCCCTGGTGGAACTGGGCTGGTTTTGGGAGGGTTTTCTTCCCCTTCAGCCATGCACAGCTGCTGTGCACAAGGGCAGCAGCTCTGGGGTCTCTGCAGGCCTGGAAGGTTCAGCACTCTCAGAAAGAAGCTGGAAGCACCAGCCCAGCCCCTGTAATGCCTGTAATTATCACATCACAGCCAGACTGTGAAATAAAAAAAAATAAAATAGGAATAGAAATAAACCTCAACCCTTTATTCTATCTACAGCAGCCTTGGACATTGAACCTTGTGAGAGTGTTCACAGGGGTCTGAGGTTGAGGGAAGAGACGAGGAATATGACTCCATGTTTCAGAAGGCTTGATTTATTATTTTATGATATTTATTATATTAAAACTATACTAAAGGAATAGAAGCAAGGAATTCATCAGAAGGCTGGCTAAGAATAGAATAATAGGAAGGAATGATAACAAAGGTTTGTGGCTCGGCTCTCTGTCCGAGCCAGCTGACTGTGATTGGCCATTAATTA
>JAWWMS010000031.1:18942990-18955705 GCA_035048045.1 Chlorospingus semifuscus | reverse complement strand
ACAGATGCACCTGTTGCATTCCACAGCAGCAGATAATCATTGTTTACATTTTGTTCCTGAGGCCTCCCAGCTTCTCAAGAGGAAAAATCTTAAGAAAAGGATTTTCCATAAAAGATGTCTGCGACACACAGAGATGCAAGAACACAAACAGATGAGTACCTGGTGCTGCTGAATTTCTACAACACCTCATAAATCTTCTGCACAGCCACCTTGTTCAAATTCAAAACAGTTCCACACCCCAGGGAAAGCAACTGTTGGTGCCATCACCAGAAAATGAAACACAAACAGAAATTAAAAACAACCTCCCCAGCAGCCACAGGGTTCCTGAGCACTGAACTGCTCCACTGAACAGACTTCACAGCTCCCTGTCCAGGCTTTTGTTTCCAGGTAAAAATAAGTCAGTTCAGAAAATAACTTCTCCTTGCCTCTGGTTAAATAATGTGTGAATTAGAAATGCTCTCTGCACTCGTCTGCTTTCCCAGAAATTAAATTGATGCTTTTATTTTGGTATTCACTCAGCAGCTGGGGGGACCTGCCCTTCAAGGGTCACCAGAAGTCTGTGACAAGCCAAGGGTAAAAGGGGAAGATGGAAAAGATGAAAGAGATGGAAAAACTCAACAGAGGAGTAACCAAGACTGCACAGTAAGGAAGTATGAATTAGGTAAAAACCACAGAAATGAGATTTTGATATCCTTCCTTCACTTTGCCAAGCTTTGACCCCACTGTGACTGTGCAATGAGAGAGGCATTCCTAGAATTTGAACCCACAAATCCAAAAATTAAACAAAGAGGGTAGAAATCATCTTTTCCCTTTGTAAACATCCTGGATATAATGAAGACACAGCTGAAGACATAAAGGAAAATGTCTTTTGGGCAATTTTATCTGTAGAGTTCTTTAATATTCATAGTTAATTTGGCAGGGAGTGTCTTCATTTGGATCAAAACACAGGAGAAAATTTCAAACTGAACAAACTGTCCCTGACTTTAAAGAAAAATTAAATCCACAAAGAGAGTTTCTGTGCCCTTCCTGGGTTTAGTTTCTGGCCACTAAAAAATAGAGGTGTAAATAAATAAGGCCTTTAATAGTATCACTTAGTAATGATTATTGAAATTCCAAGATTGTATTTCATAACTCCTGACTGTGCCAGGGAAATCAGAGTGAATTTGTAGCACAGTAAAGGGAAGGAATTTCTCAAAAATGTGCAAAAAAAGAGAAGTTTTACTAATGTTTGAAGGCCCATGATTACAGCAGCAAGATTTCTTCAAGAAAAATGCAATCATTGGGTTATGCTACAGGCTATGATGTACAGATCATTTACAATCCTCTAATTTTATTTTATTCTGATTTTCTAATGATGAAACAATATTTTTGAGGAATATTTATCCTCTCAGGTAAAGATAAATAATAAATAAAACACTTCCTCTTTCCTCCTGCTCTTTAACTCCCCACAGTGAATATTTTACATTGCACCAGGGCCTTCTTGTCAACTAACAGCTTCTTCTTTTTTTGTGCTGTTACTTTGTCTTGTGAAGTTTAATATTGTTAATATGAACCAGGCCCAAATTTTTAAACCCAGACAAACCCTTTAAAACACCTTGAAGCAATTCCTTGGAGGCAGATTAAGAAATTATTTGTACTTCTGAACCAACCATTCCAGCCAAGCCAGACCTTCCTTTCTGCAGAGCTGTCACCCAATCCTGATGACATTTTTGGAAGGAGAGCTTCCTGAGAGCCGCTGGAAATTTAAAATATCACTGCAAGTCCACAGCAGCAAGTTTTTCAAGTACTTCTTGCAAATCAAACCCCAATTAGGACACCACTCCAGCTTTTCGACTCGAAATGGTGCTCTGCAGTAATCACCACGGGCACAAATACCCTCATTTAAAAGCAATTAGCAAGTTGCATCATTTGTAACAGAACATTCTGAATACATCTGAAATCTGGCTGTGCCCTGCAGTTTGTTTTTCAATGTTTCAACTCCATTTTTTTTGCACTAGCAGAAAGAAATTTTCAGCTAAACCTGTAAAAACCTTCTGTTGTATTATTTCCAAAATCCAACCTTTTCTATCAGTGAAAGTGTATTGTTGTTGGGAAAACACTTTTGAATAAAATTGGACAAGTATCCTGTAAAAAAATTGTTTAAGAAAAAAAATAAATGTCTGCATTGTGGCAAAAGTCCTAAATCTGCCTGACTCTAGCAGATAAAATTCAGTGCTGTCAGGTATAAACTCTGAAAGAAGAACAGGACCATCATTAACAGGAAATAATCCTAATTAAATAATAATTAAATAAAAAATTGAAAATAACAATTAAATAATAATGAAATAATGATTAAATAATAAATAAAAATTGAATAATAATAAAATAATAATTAAATAATCCAGTAATCCAAAATGGTACCAGAAAGCAACTGACCACCCTCAGCTCCAAAAACCTGGGTCAAAACACCTCTCACACAGCCATGGCCCACTCTGCCTCTTAAATCCAGATTTCACTATCTTATCAGCTCTGAGAAGTGCAAATACTATTTTATAGAAGGTGTGTTGATCATATTTCAGCAAAAATTACAAATTTCAGAGGAGATGATGGCAGGAGACCCAGCCATGAGCACCAGCAGCACTTTGGAACTGTTTGCACTGAGAAAAGTTGGAATTCTGAGGGATCTGTGAAGTGCTAGACACAAATGGGCAGCAGAGATTTTATCCTGGCATAAAGAATGCACAATTCCTTCAGCTCCTGAGCCATGACTTTGAGCAATGGGAATTTTTCAGTGCACAGACCGGACAGATGGGATCCCACAGAGGAGATGGATAATCTGACACCGTGTCCTGCTGGGAGCATCCCAAAGGCTCTGCAACCTTTGCTGTTCCAGTCAAGACCTGCAAGATTCTCTTAAAAAAAAATCCCAAAAACCAAACTGAGGATGACAACAAACTTTCACCTCCGGAATTACCAGATGGAAATAAATCACCAGCTCAAGATGCAATGAGTTCTGGAGGAGTCACCTCAACATATCAATATCAAGCTCTGCAACCTTTGCTATTCCTCTCTAGATCTGCAAGATTCTCTTAAAAAAAAATCCCAAAAAACAAACTGAGGATGACAACAAACTTTCAGCTCTGGAATTACCAGATGGAAATGAATCACCAGCTCAAGATGCAACGAGCTCTAGAGGAACCACCTCAACATATCAATATCAAGCTCTGCAACCCTTTGCTATTCCCCTCTAGATTTGCAAGTTTCTCTTAGAAAATAATCCCAAAAAACAAACTGAGGATGACAAATTTCACCTCTGGAATTATCAGATGGAAATAAATCACCAGTTCAAGATGCAACGAGCTCTAGAGGAGCCACCTCAACATATCAATATCAAGCTCTGCAACCTTCGCTGTTTCCCTCTGGATCTGCAAGTTTCTCTTAGAAAAAAATCCCAAAAAACAAACTGAGGATGACAACACACTTTTACCTCTGGAATTACCAGATAGGAATGAATTTCCAGCTCAAGATGCAACAAGTTCTGGAGGAGACATCTCAAAATATCAATATTAAAAAGAACCCACCATGAGCAGAATGCAGCCATGGGTATTCTACAGAACAAAATCTAGACATGCAGAAAAAAGGAAGGTGTAGAATTATTCCTACTTTTACAGCTCTAACTCCTCTGAAAAATCAGATTTAATGATGACACTTGGGCCTGACCTCCACATCTCTCCCAGCCATCAATTCTGAGCAGTGTTTTCCATTCTTTCTGGAGCTGGGCAAAGCAAACTCCATTTCTCATTTCACAGCTTATCTTTGAGGCTGTGTGCACAAATTAACATCAGTAATGCTTGAGCAGTTTAAAAAAGAGGGAAAAAGGGAAATCAGCAATCTGCAGAAAGCAGTGACTAATGTCCTGGAGCTTGTCTGAGCCTTTATCACACAGGAACAGATGAACTACAACAAAATTTGAGCCACCTCTGCTGCCAAAATTTTACTTGAAGCGCAGCACATTTACAACAGCTCTACAAAAGAAGTTGTTTCTTTTTTTTTCTTTTTTAAAATAAAAATTAATACAGAAGGAACAAGAACTGCTAAGATAAACATCAGGTACCTGAAGTCCTTCCAGGCCCATTTTGCTGGAATTCTTTTATGACTATCCCCAGATGTCAAAATGTCATTTGATAATAAATGTTTAATATAACTGAGGTGTGACTTGCTGCTGACAAGCAAAATAATCCCCAAGTTTTGTCACTTACACTACACATAATTTTGCTTTAGTGTGTTCCATGCACAACTCTGATCCTAAAAGGATTCTCTGTTTCCTCAGAAACTTGCAAAATTACCATGTTAATTTAGATATGTCTCTTTAATTTCTCTTTACCGTGAAATTTCTCTTTAATTCCTATGCTTATGTCATTTTGTGGAAAACATAATCAATGGAAAATACAGATATTAGTCAGGTTCATCCCCATTCTCACAGGAAGCTCAAAAATTTGTCTGAATAAGTTCCAGCTTGGATTAAAATAACTAGACTGGCAAATAAACATTGTAGGAATTACATTTAAAAAATACATATATTTTTGGAATATTTATAAATATAAATATATGTATATATATATTTGGAAAAATCATGGAAGGAGTAAAACTCCTGAACACATAACTCAATGGTGAGGAATACCATGATGGAAAATTTAAACCACAGCTAGAATTTAAACCACAGCAAAAAGCCCCAGAAAAACGGAGGAAGAATCCCAGGAAGACTGCATGGTGTGTGAGTATTTACTGCTCCCACACCACACAAATATAAATTCACTTCCCTGCTGTGGAATATCTCATTTTCTGTTACTTTCTGCACACGGTGGTGCCTGTTCAGTTAATTGGTTTCTGCAGACTGGACAAGAGCTTCTGGTGCTGGATAAGCCTAAGAAGATTCCAATAATTCCTCACCCAAGGGAAGCTGAAAATCTGCATTCCCTCCTATTTGCCCTAAGCTCACTTATTCAGAGCATCTCTCTTTTCCCAAATTTCCTGAGCTCCAGCATTGCTTTGCCTTGATGAAAAGCACATTCCAGAAGCTGCTGAGGTGACTCATCCACTCCACTTTAATCTGAATATTCCTCCTTTGAAGTTGGTAGCTGAATGCTGACTCAGAGCTCTTATAATCCATAGACTGCCATGCAAATTAATAAAAGATTTGATTAAGGTGACTGTGAAATTTTATTTTTGTAGGCTACCCCACTTCTGGCAATGAGAGAGAAGAATTAGAAATTATTTTATGTTCTTGAGGCAGCCCCCAAATGAAGGATGGCACATCAAAAACTCGAGTTTGCAAATAAAGGCACTGTTGGGAATACAAAATTCTGTTGGTTCAAACAAATGTCCAAGCTCTGCATCTTTGCAGTTCAGCTGTAAGAGGCACAAAGTATTTTCCTTCCATTTCAATTCTGCTCTTTATAAAATACTTGGCTTCTGACTGGAGGCAAAATGTTCAAAGGCAAATGACTCAACCCTTCAAAGCTGAAAAGGGCAAAATTTTGATTACTGAAACAAATGAAACTTGCACCAAACTGATCAGCCCATCAATCTATATTTGACCTATACTCAGAAAAAAACAACAGAAGTTCCTAACACTGGGCTGAATAATTGCCATATGGTGTGTGTGCAAAATATATGCAAATATTCAGCATGCAGCACAAGCAGATCCTGCCATAAACTTCTCTGGCTTTGGGTTTTCTCTTTTCCCTTTTCATGGCAAAGCCAGTGCTGAATATTCAGATTGCAGATCTGTCTTTCCATTTAGGTAGAGTAGCACTCATAGGTACTTTTATTAATGGTTTATTCATGTTTTTCTGGTTTATTTTCAGTTTTTCTGTGTTTGAGGAGCTCAACAAAGCTCCAAATTACTGGAAAGGGGAAACTTCTGACCCCTTTCCCACTAAATATTGATGTCAAGCCCTCCTCCATGGTTTCAGCACTTTTGGAACTGTTTGCACTGAGAAATGTTGGAGTATTTTATAAAATATTTTATAAAGAGCAGAATTAAAATGTTGGGAGTGCAGAACCTGAGCTTCCACACAGTGGGTGGAAAAATGTCTGACAAGTTCCCTTGGGAAATTACAGCTGGCTTAATTACAGGTTCTCAGCTCAGAAATAAATAAATAGAGTCTGATTGGGTTAGTTAGTGGCAGCAAAACCCTGCTCCAAGGAAAACTGGGAGCTGCAGGAAAACAAATGTTGAATTATCCTGCTGGAAGGTGGGTGAGGCACTCAAGTGCTGAAATTCAGTGTTCCAGCCCATGGAATTAAGGCTACAGTCCAGGGAACACGGTCATTAAAGGACATTTAGAAGCCCTGTGGAATGTAAACAAAATAATTACCTCCCTATGTGCCTCTCAGGCATCAGCATCCAGATAACAGCAGCAAATCTGGTTAAACTGATGCTTAATAAAGGAAAAAAAAAATGGAAAAAAACTAAACAAAAAACTCCAAACCTGAAGCCTGAATTTTAACCTTTCTGACCTGAGTTACAGTGCAATCACCCTTCGTAAAAGCAAAGGGAATGGCACCAGAAAGTTTTTATTCACTATTACCAGCCTAATCTGCATGCATTACCTTTAGGAAAGTATAATAAAGCTGATATTTCTGAGCAGTCCCTGTCCTCTCTATCAGAACTTATCCAGCCTTATTTTGTAAAAGAATTCCATTGTTTTTATTGACCAGGATCTTGATTGAGGGATGATTTAACCCTTTACTGCAGGACTTTCTGGCCTTTGTGCACATTCCCATCCTCTTCTGCCGAAGGAACTTCTGGGACCACCAAAACAAGCTGGGTAAAAACACAAACCCTTTCCTTCAGGACAATTCCCAGTCTGTTTCAGGCTCAGATTCCTATGTGGAATATGTAACCTGGCACCAGAATTTCTTTCTAGCTCCAGTGATGTTCTTTTCCACCAGCTGGAATGACAGCCTGGCTATTAATTAGTTAAAAATATCCTTTTTTAGGGTAGCTCTGCCTACTGACATGAGAGCAAATTTTGAATTCCAGCTGTGGGGTGGCAGGGCTGGGTTTGTTCTGTAGCACTCAGAACATGCTGAGGGTCCTGGTCACAAACTCTGTGACACAAACCAGGCACAGCAGGGAGAGCAGAAAATTGTGATGAGAGGAATGAGGGTGAGCAGAGCCCCTTCCACAGCCTCAGCCCTAAACTTCCCCTCATTATCACATAATTCTGACACATTTTAATTATTTCTCATCAAATAGGACATAACATTTAGTAAGGTATTAAATTGTATTAATATAAAATAGTTATAAAATACAGTTATTAATTAAATAATTTATGTTTTTAATATAAAATAATTTCAAAATAAAAGTATTAACACAATAACATTTTATATTAATATAAAATAATTATAAAATAAAATTATTAATAAAATAATTTATGTTTTATTAATATAAACAATAAATAGAATAAAATTATTGATACAATAATAATATCATATTAATATAAATTAATCTTAAAATAAAAAAATTAATATTTTATTATTCTATATTTTAATAATATAATATTTTGGTATTTTTTAATTTTAGTAATTTATTAATAGGAGATAAAACTTAGATTAAATTAAATAGGTTCTAGTTCAGAATAGATTAAATAGGCTGAGTAACTCATGTAGATACAGCAGAGCTGAAATGCTGAGCTCTGTTAGATCAGGAGTCAACCCTGTCAATGATTTATGGAAACAGAGGTATAAAATGAAGGTTTTCCTCTTTTTAAAGAGTGTTTTCAAGACCATATCTTAAAATTTCTTCCTTTAAATACAATTATTCCAAGAAATAAGCTGCTGAGGGCACAGCTCACCCTCTTCTTGCCATGAGCCCATTTTCCAGCGAGGGGAAATGGAAATATACTGAGCATCCACTCAGCACAGCCCAAAATAAAATCTCCTGGATGTCAGAGAAAACTGTCCCCATTCTATTCAAACAGCTGCCACTGAGTAAGCAACTTTTATTTGGGGAAATAAATTTTTAAAAACTCATTCAAGTGGGTGGACATTTAGTGTTACAGACGATTTGTTTCTCTCCCTGACCTCTGTTCTGATCAGCGGAATTGTAAGCAGAAAATACAGAAAAATATCTTTCATTTTCTCCACAGATGCTTTGGGGACCATAACCTGCCCTTTTATAAGAATAAGGAAATAACTTCCACTTCTCTCATGTGTCCCTGCTCTGGATTTTAACAACAAAATTTTATCACTGCAGTGGCTCAGCCTTGCACTATCTGATATTTCTTTTAGATTTTCCAGTGGCAGAGGTGACCTTCAGTGTTTTAAATTCTGCTTAAACGAGGCTCAAACACCTTGAAATGCTTACTCCAAAACCAGCCTCCCACATTTCTGCTTATTCACACAAACAGCTCCTGCTGAAACCACCCAAGATTCTTTACAGGTCTGCTTTTGTCTCATTTGATTTTCATTTAGTTTCTCTGAACCAGAGAATGGCACATAGTAAAACCAGCAATTTATTTTGATTTGTTCACCACAACTAGAATGGGTTTTGAGAAGTTTATAAGTGATTTTATAAAGGATTGGTGGGGGAAGACCTGACAAAACAAACTGAATTTGGATTGAGGGTTTTTTCCTAATAACCAAAAATAAGACCAAATAAAGCCATTCCTGAGCTTCATGGCCACAGCAGCTCCTGGTCCTGCCTACATTTTCTGCAGCCCTAAAGATCCTTTTCTCCTTTTCTTCCCCACCACTGGCACCAAATTCTACAAACTGGTTTTTTTCCCTCCTTCTTGCCCCTTTCTGGTTGCTCCTACTGCCAGGAAATAAAGGTTGTGCTGCAGAGAAATGCCTCAGAAAGCACACAACAACACAGGAGGAAAGGAGAAAACAACCAAAAAGCAGAAAACAAAACAAAAGAACTCCAAAACAAACAAAAAGTCCACTCAAAAGATAAAAAACAAACAACTAAAAAAAAGAAAACCCCAAAAAACCAAAAAGCAGAAACCAAAAATCTTACACATTCTCCTTCTATAACATTCTGCAATTCTTTAAACTTCAGTATCCAAACCCTAGTTTCTAAATGTATTTTTTATTTATTTTAATTTATTTTATTTCTAAATGTATTTCTAAACATATTTAGAAATAAAATAAAATACAGAGGTGCTCGTATCATTTATCTACAAACATGGGACGTTTGAGCAGCAGAGTTGTGGTTTTGACTCTGAACTTGGCAAAGGGAGCAGGTCCCAGTCTGCAGCTCAGGGATGCTGAGAGCTGAGATTTCACCCCTGCTGCTTCCAGGGATTCCAGGAGCTGAGTAAGAGGAGCCTAAAATCGATATTTGTCCATTCTGAGAGCAGGGTTTGGATTTCATGGGGTTTCCGTGCTTCTTTGGAGCGTCTCAGGGCACAAATGATGTGTAATGTCAAGTGTTCATGGCCGTGGTTGCACCCACAGAACTTTTATGCAATTTTCAGGTTGTTTCACAGGCTACCGGTGAAGCCATCAACATGTAAATATATTTACATTTTAATGTATAATGAATTTATACATTAACATCGTACACATAATAAAATGTGAAATAAATTTATTTGTAAAAAATACTGTATTTTCAAAGTGGAAAATACTGTCCTCTTAGAAAAGCATTTAGTATACAAGGATCTGATATTTCACCTTTAAAATAAATATAAATTTATATTTATAAATATATATTTATAAATTTTATATTTATATTTTTCTCATTTTAGATGACAAAAGAACTAGTAATACTTAGCTCTGGATAAACATAAATACTTACCTCTGGAAAAGTATTTAGTATAAGAAGATCTGATATTTAAAATAAATGCAAATTTATTTATCTGATATTTAAAATAAATAAACAAATTTATTTATCTGATATTTAAAATAAATACACCTTTAAAATAAATACAAATTTATATTTATAAATATATGTTTATAAATTTTATATTTATATTTTTTCTCATTTTATATGACAAAGGAACTTGGAATACTTAGTTCTGGATAAACATAAATGCTTAGCTCTGGAAAAGCATTTACTATAAGAAGATCTGATATTTCACCCTTAAAATAAATATAAATTTATATTTATAAATATATATTTATAAATTTTATATTTATACTTATATTTTTCTCATTTTATATGATAAAAGAACTTGGAATACTATGTTTGTAACATATTTATAAAATTATATTTATAAATTTTATTTTTATATTTTTCTCATTTATATGAGAAAAGAACTTGGAATACTATGTTTGTAACATATTTATAAAATTATATTTATAAATTTTATTTTTATATTTATATTTTCCCTCATTTTATATGAGAAAAGAACTTGGAATCCTATGTCCGTAACATCCTTAGCTCTGGATAAACACAGAGTGGCAATTTGGGTCAGCTAAATCAGCTCAAAACTCACATTTTTTACCCTTTTTTCCATATGTACCTAAGACAGCAGGTCTGTCATAACCCCTAGAAAAAATCAGCAATAATTTTTGTGTGTCAGCCCCAGAAGAGGAGCCCTGCCTGTGGGTTTAGGGAGGTGATTTCCCTCCCAAAAACACAAAGCCTTGATTGCTCGGAGCCCTCTCCTGAATGAAACTTCAAAGAGCCCGTGCAAATCTCCTCCCCAGATCTGCACTGCCTGATTTCAATATTGTCACTGCTAAATGGCTGTTTAGCAATCGTTTAAGGCTCCATATTCTTCCCCTTGTATATTTACTGGAATATATTTGAAGCAGGCTATTTTTAAATCCTTGTTTTGCTGTTCCCTGATGTGAGTCATAGGGAAAGCAGCAGGGCAGGAGGGGATGGCACAGGGGTTTTGTGCCAGCACCATCCCCCCTGCAAGAAATCAAAAAGGAATCCTCTCACAACACTTTTCTATGCTGCCCAACTTCCAAAAAGTGGAGGAAAAAAGCTTTTATTCACCCAAATTAACAGTATTTCAGTCCCTCCCAACAATGTTCAGCATTTCCCTCACCTAACTCTGGACAGCTACTGAGTTGTCAGGAATTCTGCTGGAAAATGAGAAAAGGAATCCCCTCACAGACCTGGGACAGTCCAACACAGCTCAGAGGTGAATAATTCCCACTGTCCTGGAAGAAAGCACTGAACTGAAACTGGTTTTGTCCCATTTCCTAAATTCCATTTTGTCATTTCCTAAATTCCACGGTTTGTCATTTCCTAAATACCATTTTTACCCCACAGAACCGATCTCATTTGTAAATATTGATTTGTAAATACTTGTTTACAAACCAAGTGAGCATCAGACCAACACTGCAGAAGATGGAGAGCAGCTTTACTCACACCTGAGGGAATCCAAACTGATAAATGCAAATAATAACCCAAACCTGCAGAGGGGTGGCTGTGCTGCAATAAAACAAAGCATGGCAGGGAAGAAACAGGAGTTGTGAACGTTGACACAATTCTCCCAGCTGGAGACTCATTTTTGGTGTGTCCAGCCCTGCAATCAAAGCCCAGGCACCTGAATTCCACCTATTGTACACATTATTAAAGTTACTAAATTAAAGTAACACATTATTAAAATTAGCACACCTTAAAAAATTAAAAAGCACACATTATTAAAATTATTAAATTTACCCAACAGAACTGATCTCATTTGTAAATACTGTCCTGTTTACAAACCCAGTGAGCAACAGAACCACACTGCAGAAGATGGAGAGCAGCTTTATTCACACCTGGGGAAATCCAAACTGAGAAATCCAAATAATAACCCAAATAATCCCAATAATAACCCCAAAACTGCAGAGGGGTGACTGTGCTGCAATAAAGCAAAGCCAGGCATTGGAAAGAAACAGGAGTTGTGAACATTGACACAATTCTCCCAGCTGGAGACTCATTTTTGGTGTGTCCAGCCCTGCAATCAATGCCCAGGCACCTGAATTCCACTGTTTGCACAGGAAACCATTGACCTCAAAGGGCACTGGCAGCTTTTATTCCCAAGGTAAAGCTTGGCAGGTTCTTTGCAAAGCATTTTGTGCAGCTAAAGGACTGTGAGCAGGAGCTGAAATGGGAATTCAGAACTCAGTTTTTAGCCCGTGGCCATGTAGTAGTAGCTTGTGAGGAGAGGCTGGAAATAACTCGTTCAGGGACTTATTTTAAAGTACTGAATAAAACAACATATTTCCCTCTCCAGCCAACAGCTTCTCAAGACAGAGTTTCTCACAGAGGAACTATGAACTCCCTCGGAAAACTCAGTTTCAGTCTCCTCCTGACACAGCCTCCACAGATCAGCTGGGATTTCCTAAGCACACACAAACAAACAGCCTTGCCTTGGTCGAGCCACTATTCCTTAAAGGATAGAACAAACAAAGCCAAAATTCAAATGTACCTCCAGAAAAAAAATAAATCCACATTCATTTTGGCTTCTTTTCGAGAGGAATAGTGGATTTGTCTTTACAAGCAAGCTGTGGTTCTGCTGGTGGATAAAACTAACACCAGGAGATAAAAGAAACAATGGGAAGGATTCTCTGATTGATGAATGGAAAAAGATTTTTTTCCATTTATAATAAATAAACTTAAGGTTTGCTGATAAAGGAAATTAGACATTGAAAGATGAAAGAAACAATGGGGAACAGAAACCCCTAAATTCCATAAGAATTAACAGTTAAAAGGGAGGGTAATCTCTGGTATCAGGTGTTCTGGGAAGTCTGAACCTCACAAGTACCTCAGAAATGGGGAAAG
>JAWWMS010000031.1:18844485-18863343 GCA_035048045.1 Chlorospingus semifuscus | reverse complement strand
TATTATTATTATTATTATTATTATTATTATTATTATTATTATTATTATTATTACTATTATTACTATTATTACTATTACTATTAAGTATTGATTATTTTTAAATATTTGAGTTTGAAATTTTAATCCAGACTCAGGAAATAATTACTCTGAAATAGGAAATAAATAAGGGAAATAGGAAATTTTCTAAGGCAGGTTCCTCACACTTTGCATTATCCATTGGTGATAGAATGTGTGAAACAAATCCCCTCAAATGTCCCTTTGCTGATGGTACAACCTTTTTATGGGGGCAAAAAATGTTTGTATGGCCCTGGCATTCTCTGGCCCTATTAGTAAGAGGCCAAAGTCCCCAGTTTGAAAAGTTTATATTATAAAAAGTGGAACTAGGGGATTTAAGGCACTTCCAGGTAAATCTGGAATTTTTAATGCTGAAATGCAGTTGCTAGCATTTCAAAGCAGCTTTCTTTTAAAAGGCCTTTGGAATACAGTTAAAGAGAATGTTCTGGATGTTAAAGCCACACTTAGAGGTGGGATTTAGTGTTTCTGAAGGCTGCTGGAATGGTGGCTCAGAGCATGAGAGGGCAGTGACACACCAGGCTGGTGTGACATGAGCTGGCCTCACTGCCACAGTGAGAGCCCAGGCTCCATCCTGCACCTTGCTGCCCGAGCATTTACCCAGGAATAACGTTCTTGTGGGGAGAAAGGAAAAGAGTGAAGCCCTGCTGGCTGTTTAGCAGCTGATGAACTCCTTTATGTGCAGCAGATGCTGTGTGGAGTCGGGCCCTGCCCAGCCCTGAGCTGTTTGTCACTGTCACCGTGCCAGAGGATCCCTGTGTCCCTGCACAGGTGGGACTTTACTGCACTTCCTGTAACCTGAGCCGGCTCTGTTTGCCTTGTGTTGCTGGATACCCACTGCAAGGCTCGGGTTGGCTTTATGAACTCTGTGCACAGCAATATAAGAAGTCATTTCTTGCTCTTTGGAGTGAGTTTTGCAAATCCCAGCTCCATAGTTCCATCTGTTGATGCACTGCCAGTATCCAAGTCCGTGCATTAAATCTTTGGGAGATGTAAAAAAGTCCTTCCTCCTCATCCATATGGGCTGAAAAGTGGATTCTGCTCTGTAAATCATTCATCTTGTGCTTTTTAAGAGTGGCCTACCTTTCCCCTTGGGGCCACTGGGCTTGAATGTATTTATTTTTCTGGCAGAGAGCCACGAATGAATCATAGCCCCGAGCAGCTCGTTGTGAACTCCTCACCATTGTTAAGAGACTACTTGGGGCAGTTGTTACAGAGCTTTGCTATGTAAAACTTTTAAGGGAAGAGAGATTGATTTCAGCCTTGTTAGCTGCTTTTGATGTCCCCAGCAGTTGTGTGGAAATGATTTTTTGTGCTCTTACAGCTGTAATCCACTAAAATAACTGGGGATTGTTGCACGGGAAGCTGGGACCTGGGAATAAGTCACTGCCTCTTTGTCCTAATGAGGTGTGGTTGTTCTTTCACCAAAAAAAGTCACTTCAGCCTTTCATTCCATTTGTAACTTTCCTGTTTATACCTTCCTGCTCCATTTCCATACTTTATTGTTTCTCTTCTTGACTTAATTCTCAAGTCTTTCATTCTGTTCTTCAGACATCCCTCTTTTCTGCCTTGGCTGTTCCACCATGGATATTGTTTCATGCTCCCTCCCCCTTTTTCCTGTGTAGCAGAGCTTTCATTAAAAGCAACCAGGCAGATGATTTATTTCTGATGTCTTAAAAGGCTTCTTTGTAATGAAGAGCCTGGACCCAATCAAGCTGCTGAGGGTTTGTGTAGGTGAGTCAGCAGCACGGGCCTCACTGCCTCTGACATCCACAGTGCCAGGGGAGTGTGGAGCAGCCTCCTGCTCCACGGGGAATGAACTGGATGACACAGGAAGAGGAGGAAATCAAAAAATCCAAAATGTGACTGCATACATAATCATTTGGCTGCTCCTAAACTCGGTGTGGGGAGGGCACAAAGCTGAAGCACACAGGCTGCTGCTCTCCATCAGCACATGGATGATGTGTTCCTCATTGCCTGCACATTTCTCCTTCTCCAAGTGCTGCAACAGGGGGTTTCTCCAGGTGCCTGACTGTGGGACCCTCCAAATTCCAGCTGTAAGTGCAGAGCCTGAATTCTCACCTGTGCTTCCCTGAGGCCTCCCTGTAGGTTTTGTTGATCTTCACTGGGAGTCAACACTGCAGCCTGAGCACAGGGAAGGTGCAGCTGAGCTGGGATCCCTTCCTGGCAGAAACCCTTTGCAGCATCCCAGAGCTTCCTGATGTGTGCAGCAAACATCTGTGCCAGAATTGGGAAGATCAAGGTGGGCACAGAGGCCAGGATTCCTGGCTGGAATTCCTGTTCTTCACACTGAGGTGCTAAAGCAGGAGCTGCTCTGACTTGGGAAAGTTCAGAATGAGCACAGCCCTTGGTGAGTGTCCAGTGCAGGGGGATCCAAGCAGGGCTGTGACTCATGCCTTTTCCCAGCAATTAATTTAAAAATAGAATTGAAGTTGAAATACGCTCTGAAGGTCAGAATATCAGGGCAGTGTGTTTCTGGTGGTTTTTCCTGGGTAAGGTGTTGAGAGAGGACAAAATATTCTTAATTTTCAAATTCACTCTGCTGGCCATGGAGTCTGTGTAGAAAATGAATTTTCTTTGTATTCCTACTGCAGGGAAAAGAGACATTCCCTCCATAGAGCTGTTTTTGCTCTGCTTATGTTTGATTCAACAGTTGCTCTGTCACGTTTGCTACTGTGGTTTCACAAAGTTTTGTGACTTTATTTACCTGCTTTTCCAGATAAAAATCTCCACCACCGTTGCTGACTGATCCTGAACTTTAATGACTGCCTTAGGGAGAGGCAGTAAGCACTTTACTCCTGCATGTTTTAACCTCTTACTCAGCCTGCTTCAATCAGAAATGTTTAGAAATGGATTAAATTTTACTGCATGAACAGGAAGCTTCAGACTATACATTCTGAAATTATTCATGCAAACTCCAAATATTTTATTTACATCTTTAGTCTAAGAACTTCCATGCAATTTTTGCCTTCATGATCCAGCATTCTGCCAAGTCCTTTCCAGTAGTGGTGGGAACTGTTTGGATGGTTTTGCACAATTTTTTTCTGAGAAATGGAAGGTTTTGCAAAGACAGACTGAAAATCTCTACAAGTGTGGTGGGTATAGGGGGTTCTTCCTAGTTTTAAATTTGGCTAAATTTGATCTTGAGGAATTTGCAGCCACAAGGAGCTGTCTTTAAAAGCCAAACAAAGCAAAGACTGACCAAGAACAACCACTCTGTGTTTTGGTTCCTTCACTTCCCTTTGTTGTACTGATACCTTCTTTAAAAGCCTTGAACCTGATGTTTAAGATACCTCCCCTACTCAATTAAATAAGCCAAGTAAATAGTAAAACATCTCATTATTGAATTAATTTGTGTTACTTCTCTGTATGGGATCTCTTCGGCTCCACAGTGCACTTGGTAAATTGGAAAGCTTGTGTTCCCACACAGTGATTATTTACTTAATCTCTGCCTGCTGCCAAAGCTCCTCCAAACCTCCTATTTTAAAATTCATAGTGAACCATGGGAGGGGAGCATTCAGTGGGTTTTTTTGGTTTTGTTTGTTGTTTTGGTTTTTTCTTTTAATATTGCCATCCTCGAGTTGCCTTGCTCTCAGCAGTGGTGGAGAGTCTGGCTCACTCTCTGTACTGCAGTGAGAGCCAAGAAGTTTTTCCCTTCCTAGGATGCTTCAAGAGACACAGAGCAGCTCCCAGTGTCTGCCTCACCATGCTGTCACACTGCTTTGGCTTTACAGCCTGGGGCAAAGCTTTTTAAAACCAAGTTATTTGCACAAGAAATTCTAGACAATTTTTTCTCTCTCTTTCTTTCCCCTCCCAAGTCTGGGGCTGGGTGAGCTTGTGCTCATCCTGCACAGCCCTGTTAACTCTGTCCCTGCAGCCCTGCCTTAGGTTCTTGCCAAGGAGGAGACTGAGTCAGCAGCACTTTGGCAGTTTGAAGGTGAGTTCCCTGCAGACAGATCAGATGGGTGATGAAATCCATCACTGCACTTCCAATTCTTACAGCATTTTTAAGTGGATTATATTTAAGGTTTGTATTTGCACAGCTGCTTTTACAGCAACGATTGGTTTGTTTTCCTTTATGTTTTTGTTGTTTAACGAGTGTTTCCTCTGTTGTTTGTGTAGTTTATCTGTGACTAATTTTAGCAGGACAGAACTGAAAATCGGTGTGTTGTTTTTATTAGAGAATCACAGGATAATTCAGGTTGGAAAAGCCCTTCCAGACCACTGAGTCCAGGCTGTGCCCCATGCCCAGGAGTGCCACATCCAGGAACTCCTTGGCCACTCCAGGGGTGGGCACTCCAAACCTCCCTGGGCAGTTCCAATTCCTGAGCTCCCTTTCCATGGGGAAACTCCTCCTGATATCCAACCTGAGCCTGCCCTGGCACAGCCTGAGGCCTTTTCCTCTGTCCTGTCCGTGTTCCTGGGGACAGGAGCCATTTGGAAAAAAAGCCCTGGGAAGGGCCCACCTGGAAAGCTGAGGAGATCCCACTTGTCTTGAGGACATGAGTGAGCTGAGTGCAGAAAGCCCAGTCAGGAAGAGTCCCAAATCCTCAGTAATTAGCCTGTAGTAATTAGGTCAGGCTGCAAGAGCTGCAGAGCTGGCCCCAGGAGCAGTGTGACAGGGTGGGTGTTTGCATCCAGCAGGTGTGACTGAGCTTCTTGCAGAGAGATTCCATGGGCATCCTTAGCTGAGTGATGGACATTCCAAAGGGCTTTGGGCACCATTTAGTGCCCAGTTCCTGTGTCCAGTGACCTGCTGCTGGTGGCTTTGGTTTGGAAGGAATCCTGGTGATGAAGAGCCTTTGCTTACAGCCTGCAAATATAATAGAAATTGTGTAGCTAGCCATGAATTGATGTGGAAACTCTGAAAATAACTTTGCATCTCTTCTTGAGCTGCAACCTGTTTGTGATTTTAGTGATCTCACATGGACTGAAGTTTCTGGTCCTGTGTGCTAGACAGGATGCAAATCAAATAGGGAGTGAAATCTGTTATGTGGATGTTTACTGCATAAAGAAAAGTGCATAATGAAGAGGTTGCTGTGCATATTTACCTTCAGCTGGGGATCACTCACTGTACTGACCTCTTCTTTACATTAAATTTGTCATTTAGAGTTCTGCTGTGAGCCATCTGTGGTCTTTTTATCAGTGTTTAACAAAACTTTAACAAATTAAAACCAGTGGCTTGTGGCCAGGAATTGCTTTTAATTTGTTAATCTGACACTCCTTTAGCATTTAATGTTTTTCAGCTATCTTGTCTGTCTCCATCTTATGGGAACCTCCATGGGGTGAAATCTTTTCTAGAACAAAGCAAGCAAAAAGTACCTGTGGTTAAATGTTCTGAAAGAGCAGAGTTGGTGGTGTTCATGTTCTGTGTGAGTCTGAAAGTATCTCATTGTTTGCTAGAAGATGATGCTGCTGTTCTGACCCTGCTCCAACTGAAATTATTCTGTCTCTTTTCATCTTCCTTGGATGATGGGGCAGACAGTTATGAAGAGGGCAAGCTTTGTCTTGAAGCAGGTAATAAATAACCATCTCCATCAACTTACAGTTTGGATCAACTTGTCTGGCTGGAATTACTGCAATTTAACACATTGTGGTGTCATGAATAATAAACTATCTTCAAAAAAAATGAGATCTTACGTATTTAGAATTTTGGGTGTGTTTTTATGTAAGGCAGCTTTGAGCTGCAGTGCAGCTGGATGCGGATTTTAGCAAGGAAGAGTTTCAGATTCAGAGTTTAGGAGTTTTTCATTGCTGAAAAGATGTTTGCTTCTGAAGCCACTTAATTTGTGTGTGCTAAAAGCATGCTTTGAGCTTGATTTTAAAAGCTGCTGTCACTTGGTGTAAAATTAACCTGTTTTCTGAAAGAAGGTGTGGATGGATGGAAGCATGCACTGTAATTGGACTGACAGAGATGGCAAAGCACTGCCATGCCTCATTAAACCTGGGACAAATAATGGAGAAACTGTTTGCTTTTGGCACCAACTGCATCATCTTTGTGCACAGTTTGGTCCTCACTGAGCTTGTCTGCAGGCTCCAGGGAACTCCAGGCATTCCTGGATGGTGGAAGAGAAGATTTGTTGTATCTGTATTGTATCTGTATTGAGAAGTATTGAAGTATCTGTATTGTTGTTTGAAAACCTAAATGGGATGACAGTAAGAAACTAGAAGAACTTCCAAAAATTCCCTTTCTTTTACATACAGTGATGCCAGCTGACAAATTCCTTCCTTAGATGGGCACCTAAGGAAAACAGAGCTTTTTGCAGCTCTACACTTGCACTGTTGGTTGAAGCCACACAACCTTTGCCCTCTTAGAAATGCCTGAAATCACTCAGAAATAGTTCAGCAGGCCAGGTTTGGGTCCTGTGGTGGGGAACACTGCAGTGTGTCCCAAAAGTGAGGGGTGCCACTGCTGGGGCCACCTGGAGGGAGAAACTTGCCCAGGGCATTTTTAACCAACTCTTATTACAGTGGAAATGCTTTATTTTTTTGGTTGGAACAGATATCAGACAATTCCAATAAGAATGACAGGATTAATGCTTGAGTAGGGGCTGTAGGATTACAGAATTCACAGAATTCACCGAATCACTGTGTTGGAAGAGACTTCATCGAGTCCAGCCCAGCCCCAACAGCTCAACTAAAGCCTGGCACCCAGTGCCACATCCAGGCTTTGTTAAACACACCCAGGGATGGGGACTCCATCCATTCCAGGCCATTGCAGAACTTTATCACCTTTCTGTAAAAAGCTTTTTCCTGATATCCAACCTGTGTTTCCATTGGTGCAGACTGAGGCTGTGTGCTCTGGTTGTGTCAGTGCTGCTGGAGAAAGAGCCCAGCCCCAGCTGAGCACAGGCACCTTTCAGGAGCTGTAGAGTGATAAGCTCACCCCTGAATATCCTTTTAGGGCGATTAGGCCATGGGATCTCCCTGCAGACTGCAATTTGCTAGAATATGGGGGTTTGCCCTCTGGTTTCGGGACCTTTTCTGCCTCTATACTGAAAAAAAACCCAAAAAAAGTCTTAAAATGTTGTCCTGAAGCAAGTGAGATCCACAGCCAGCCACAATCCCAGCTCCCTCACACAGGGGTTAAACTTCTGTTGCATTGGCCATACTTTGTGAAGAATGTGATTGATTAATTAATTTTTGGTGCTTAATGGGCATTTGGAACAGGGGTGGCATCCCAGGATTTGCATCCTTACCTGGGTGCTGAAGCACAGCTTTGATTTTAGTTCAGCCACAAACCCTCAGCTATCTTGGTGACTTTTGGGTTTCAGCAAAGGAAATTTTTGCTGCTATCTGAGTCAGCAAAGAGCCTTTGATACCATTGGGTTAGAAAGTTCCTGCTAAATGAAAACCAAATTTTAACACCCGAGCAAAACAAAATGCAGCTCATCACCCGAGAGTGGGTTTGCTTTCCTAATGTGTGAATTTGCCTGGTGAGCAGCATGTGTTGAGTTCAGCAGCCCCAGCAAGGTTTTTTGTGCTGTGTTAAGATCTGTCTTCCAAGATTCCCAACGTTTGACAAGTTGCACTTCATTTTTTTTGGTTTTTACAGATGTTGTCACCTCCCTGCAGTGGAAGTGTGGCTGTAGGGAATGCTCAGGGTCACTGTTCCCAGCCAGCTGATGCTCCTCAGGCTCCTGAGATGTTTCATAAATATCCTCAAACTTCTGCTGGGAGCTGCAGCAGCAGCTCCAAAGGATCAAAAGCTGTTTTGACCTCTCCTTTCTCAAGCTCCTCCTCATCCCAGGAGCTCTGTCTGCTTAAACAAAGAAACCCTTCCCACCTCTTCCCTCCAGCACTCAGAAACAGGAGTGGCAGGCTTTTTTCGCAGAGATACATATTGAAAAGCCTTGTAATTAGTCTGCAGCAATTAATTCTTGAGATATGTACCAATGTCTAGTTCAGATCTTTTCTCAGCGCCTGTGGTTTTGTTTTCCACAGTTCATGGTGTTTTTCTTGTCCAGTATCTTGTTTTCTCAAACAAGTTTTACATTACTGTTTTGACTACTTTTTTCCCCAAATATTAGATCATCAAACTCCTCTTCTTGCTTGCTGGCAATGAAAATAATCTCCAGTAGTCTATTAATACAATATCTTTTGTAAGTTATATTTTATAGATGTCACAGATGAAGTTTTTGCAACATGTATAAAATTATGTTCATGGTTATTCTGACACTACATGCATTTAATTTGTTTTATCAACTGAAGTGTTCCTATTAGACATCCTGAGTGTGTGGAGTCTAAATCTGGATTTAATTTAGGTTTGGAATGTGCTTTTGGCTAGCTTTTGGTGGCCTGGAGATCTCATGACCTGTCCTTGCTAGGATATGAAAATACTTCGGTGTCAGCATGATTGTGATGGACTTTGAGATGGGAACTGGAGAGCCTGGAGCCTTCAGGGCTCTGGATCTCTCCAGGAATCCAAGCTCAGGGTGTGTGGGGTCAGCCTGGCTGCTCCCTGCCTGCACCTCCCACAGCCCTGGCTCTGCAGCCCTGCTCCTGCAGCATTTCCTGCACCAATCCCACTCTAAAGGAGCCCTGCTGGCTCTGCAGCCCTGCTCCTGCAGCATTCCCTGCACCAATCCCACTCCAAAGGAGCCCTGCTGGCTCTGCAGCCCTGCTCCTGCACCATTTCCTGCACCAATCCCACTCTCACCATCTAAAGGAGCCCTGCTGTGCCCCAGTGCTGCTTTTCCTGGAGCAAACCCTGCTTTTCTGTTCTTGTGCATTTATTGTCCCAGCCAGGGAGGAGGAGCTGGATGGGAGAAATGCCCTGAGCAGAATTGCACAGAAATCCTCTCTGTTTCTGCTGCCCTGTGCTCTTTTTGGGTTCCACCACAAAGCTGCAACCCTAAGGCTCTTCAAGGGGCTCAGGTTGATTTATTGTCCTTTTCTTTGCCTTTGCAATGCACTCCAAGAGGTGCCTGGGGCCACCTGAGATCCTCATGAAGATTTTATGCCCTGTTCTGGGACTGTTTGGTGTGGTGTTCACAGGGGTCCCAGGATGAAGGAAGAGATGAGAATCTTGACTCCATGTTTCAGAAGTCTGATTTATTATTTTATTATATTTATTATATTAAACTATACTAAAAGAATAGAAAAAAAGATTTCATCAGAAGGCTAGCTAAGAAAGGAAAATAATAGAATGATAATAAAATCTTGTGACTGACTAGAAAGTCTGATAGCTAAACTGTGATTAGCCATTAATTAAAAACAACTACATTAAACTAATCACAGATCCACCTGTTGCATTCCAGAGCAGCAGATAATCATTGTTTGCATTTCATTTCTGAGGCCTCTCAGCTTCTCAAGAGAAAAACCCTAACAAAAAGATTTTTCATAAGATGTGTCTGTGACAGTTTGGTGACTGATATTCCTTGTGGCCACCAGGAGATCACTGCAGCACTTTCCTGCTCTGGAGCTCATTTCTGTGAGCCTGGAACAGCATTCCCAGGTTCTTCTTGGAGAAACCTCACCTTGGCTTTGGGGAAATGGCTCCTGCAGGTGCACAAGCTGCGAGACAGCTTGATTTGGTATTTGGATGAATAGGGTGCCTTGGAGAAACCTTGCCTTGGCTTTGGGCAACTGGCTCCTCCAGTTCAGTGTGGCCACCAGGAGAGCACTGCAGCACTTTCATGCTCTGGAGCTCATTTCTGCAAGCCTGGCACAGCATTCCCAGGTTCTTCTTGGAGAAACCTTGCCCTGGCTTTGGGGCAGTGGCTCCTCCAGTTCAGTGTGGCCACCGGGAGAGCACTGCAGCACTTTCATGCTCTGGAGCTCATTTCTGTGAGCCTGGCACAGCATTCCCAGGTTCTTCTTGGAGAAACCTTGCCTTGGCTTTGGGGAAGTGGCTCCTCCAGATGCACAAGCTGCCCGACAGCTTGATTTGGTAACGTTGCTAAAACCACACTACTCTTCATAACCTCACCCTCATTAAAGCCTACACTCCTGGCTATCCTGGCTATCCTCTCAGCAGCCCTGGGAGGATGAACAGGACTCAACCAAACACAAATCCCAAAAATCCTAGCTTTTTCTTCCATCTCCCACCTAAGCTGAATAGCAATCATTATCATCTACAACCCTAAACTTCCCCTCCTCAACTTCTACCTACACTCTATAATAACTGCAACCGTTTTCCTCACCCTAAACACAATCAAAGTCCTAAAACTATCTACCCTAATAACTGCATGGACCAAAATTCCAGCACTTTTTAGCAAAAATTGTTGGAAGTGGCACCCCTGGCATGGACGCTCAAATGGGGATGCCCGGGGCTGTGCTGGCACGGTGGGAACGGGCGCGATCCTTCCCCAGCATCTGGGGATGGGATGGAAATGGGAATATTCCGGCTTTGTGCAGCAATTCTGAGATGGAAATGGGAATACTCCAGCTTTGTGCAGTGGTGGCCGGGATGGAAATGGGAATATTGTGGCTTTGTGCAGCAGTGCCAGGGTGGAAATGGGAATATTCCAGTTTTGTGCAACGGGGCCGGGATGGAAGTGGGAATATCCCAGCTTTATGCAGCGGAGACAGGATGGAAATGGGAATGGGAATATTCCGGCTTTGTGCAGCAATGCCAGGATGGAAATGGGAATATTCCGGCTTTGTGCAGCAATGCCAGGATGGAAATGGGAATATCCCGGCTTTGTGCAGCGGTGCCAGGATGGAAATGGGAATCTTTTTGTGCAGCAACGCCGAGATGGAAATGGGAATATCCCGGCTTTGTGCAGCGGGGCCGGGGACCTCCTACCCTGCAGGAGGAAGGGACAGGAGCACGGTGCTGACCAGGAGGGCTCGGCTCTGCTCTCACCCAAGCCCGGCAGCTCCTCCCAGGCTGAGTGAGTCACGGCGGGAGGAGGGTTCGGTAAAACCCCGCTGCAGAGCGAGCAGTAAACAGGAAAGTGCCGGAGCTGCTCCCAGCGATTCCCGTCAGATGGGATGTGAGCCCATCCATTCACGGCAGCTCTGACGCTCCTCCCTCGTGCGTGTTTCGGTGTGCTGGGGACACCGAGCCGCTCTGTCACAGGCTGTGACAGCGTGCTTTAATTCGAAACGCGTTTCTGCTTTTAAACAGCGCTTTGCTCTTGAGAGAGGGGTTTTGTTGTTTTCCTGTGCTGTTTCCGGGTAGATTTTCCTGCGAGGGGGGCAGAGAAGCAGAGTTGTCCCCGCCCGCGCTCTCCTGTCCCCGGTGTCGCTGCCGGGGCTCGAACCCGCGACCCTCCGGCCCCGCGTCCCTCCTCCCCGGGGCGGGGCCCGCGCGCTCGCTACCTGCGAGGATGTGACGTCAGCGCCTCATTACCCTAATTGCGCTGACGTCACGGGCGGGCGGCCAATGGGGGCGGGCGGCGCTCCCCACCTGCTCGCCGCAGAATTCCCTCATTCCTGGGATTCCTCGGCGGGCCCGCGCAGCCAGCGGGGCCAGCGCCGCCGGCCGAGCCCAGCCGAGCGGAGCCGAGCCGGGAGCGGGGCCGGCCCTGCGCTCGCAGCGCTGCCGAGCCCGGAGCCGCCACCGGGAGCGCTCGGGCCGGCGGGGACTGGACGGGGAGGCCGGAGCTGGGTCAGGCTGGAGCAGCACCGGGGATCCCATAATGGCTCCTTTCATCCCGCGCTGGTGGCCGGCGTCCAGAGCTGAGTCAGGCTGGGACAGCCCGGCCGCCTGAGCGCCTTGCCCGGAGCCTTGTGGGGTGCCCTGTGCGCCCCGCTGCCCGGCCGGCCATGGAGGAGGAAGAGGAGGCCATAGGGTACCTGGATAAAGTGCTGGAGGATGAAGATGACTCTGAGCCAGGAACCCCCACCAGCCCCGTGTCTCCGTTTTCGGCCGGCGACAAGGTGGGCAGCGGGGGGACCCTGCCCTGTGCTGGGCAGTGGGTGTGGGGACGAGGGGCATCTGGCTGCTGCTGGTGATGCCCGGGTGTTGGCACGGCCCCTGGGGCGATGCGGTGGGTGCTGGCGGGGGGCAGAGCTGGCAGCGGCGGGAGCATCACTGCGGCCCCACCACAGCCCCAGGGCTGCCTGTGCCAGGGCACGGGGCACGGCTGTGCCAGGCTCCAGGTGTGGGGGGCTCAGCGTGGGGTGAGCACCCAGCTGTCCCTCCAGGGGGAGCAGAGCCACACGTGCTGCGGGGTGGGAGCTGAGGGGCTCAGCAGAGCAGCACCGGATGCTCAGGAAGGGGCTGGTTTTACACTCTGACCGCTGCTCGGCTATTGGCTGATTAACCCACTCGGCCACCAGAAGCCCCTAAACAGCCCCAAAACAGAGCTGGGGGGCGACCCCTGTGCTGGCAGGTGCAGCTCAGCATCCCTCTCATGCCCACCCTCATGCCAGGGTGCCTGGGTGCTGGAAGAGGGCTCTGGCCCTGCTCTTCCTGGGGTCTCCTGCATAGGGCAGCCACAAGGCCCCGGCTTGTGTCACTGCTCTGGGTCACAGGAGTTGTCATTGTCCCCGTGGGGTGCGTGGGCCCCGAGCGTGGGTGGGCCCCTTATCTGCTGAGCTCCTGCGCAGGGCCCAGGCTGGGGAAGCAGGAAGAGCCCGTGACTAATCTGTGGCAAAGAGCCCACGAGCTCCTGGTGAATAAAAGTGGCCCCCCCGCTCACCCTCCTGCTGCTCTGTCACCGTGGCCCAGCCTGAATGGCCCAGCCTGGCAGGGGGGACACTCTGGTTGTCACAGCAGCCCCCAGGGCTGGCTGATGGGCACTAGAGTGGGGCAGAGAGATGCTGATCCTGATCCATGTCCACCTTGGGGCTGGGTCACCTCCCCAGGGCTGGCATGGGCAGAGGTGAGACACGACCAATGTCCCCCCCAAACCATCCTGAAGGGCCCAGAGCGATGCCCCCATGGCTCTGCTTGGCCCCTGTCTGGGAGGCAAAGCCTGGTCCTCAAGTGTGATTTTTAAGAGGAGATGCCAGGACGTGACCAAGGATGGTCCAGGGGCTGAGGTGTCCATGCCTGGGCACTGGCAGAGCCTTGCTGAGGGTCCCAGAGCCCTCCCAGCCCTGCCATGAGTGTCACACCACAGGAACATCAGTGCTGCAGCAGACCTGGGTGCTGGGACATGCCCAGTGCCACTGGGCAGTGCCTGCTGGGTGGCACTTCCCAAGGGAAACCTCAGCCGAGGGAAAGGGTGGTGCCACGTCACGTGGGAGCCCATCCAGCGCCAAGCATGATTTCACTGGGCGTCTCTGGACTCTGCCCTGGGAGAGTCCTGCCATGCCGTGCGCCATCCTGGAGCGCTGCCAGCGGCACGGGCCCGTGGCCAGCCCAGAGCAGGGAGGGGACAGCAGCCAGCACAGCTCGTGGCTTTCCCAGCTGGCTCCAGACGGGCTCTGCTGCCCACCGGGCACAGCCCACGCCTTGCCACAGAGCTCCCCTGACACTGGCGGGGATTTGTGCCCACGTGGGGATGCCAGGAATGGGCTGGTGGGATGAGGGGTCTCCTCCTGTGCCACTTGCTGGCTCAGCCAGGCTCCTTGCTGTGTTCTGCAGGGCGAGCGGGATGCTGGCAAAGGCCTGGAGATGCGGAAGTTGGTGCTCTCCGGTTTCCTGGCCAGCGAGGAGATCTACATCAACCAGCTGGAGGCCCTCTTGTTGGTGAGCACAGCCCCTCCAGGGATGGATGGATGGATGGATGGATGGATGGATGGATGGATGGATGGATGGAGTCATTTTTTCCTGGGTGCCTTCCCCCAGCCACGTCAGCCTGACTGGGAGCAAAGCTCCAGGAGCCACACCAGGGCCAGCTTTGCTCTGGCTACCCCCATCTCACCTCCCCTGCTGCCCATGTCCCTTTTGGGGACATATTTGTAGCCTTGTTTCCTCCTGTGGACTTTCTGACCTTCATGGCGAGACGCTGTTGCACAACATGGGGTCACCGCTGCTGCGGGGAAGTCCAAGGATGCACCAGCCTGGAGTGCCCCATGTCCAGCTACCAGCCTTGGTCCATCTGTCCTGGGCAGCCCTCGCTGCCAGCTCAGATCCTCCTCACCCCTAGTGTTCTCCTCTTAGCCCTCATCTCAGACTCTCCCTCCTTTGGCAGCCCATGAAGCCACTGAAGGCCACGGCCACCACGTCGCAGCCTGTCCTCACCCTCCAGCAGATCGAGACCATTTTCTACAAGATCCAGGACATCTATGAGATCCACAAGGAGTTCTACGACAGCCTGTGCCCGAAGGTGCAGCAGTGGGACAGCAATGTCACCATGGGCCACCTCTTCCAGAAGCTGGTACGCACCTTCCCTGGGTCTTGCTCCACTTGGAAGAGGAGCAGGGCTGGAGTTGTGATGAGTTTGGAGTTGTGATGCCTGCAGGGGCTGTGCCCATGGATGCCATGACCGTGCTGGGGAGAGGAGAAGGAGAGGCCAGGTTGAAGGGCTGTAGCTTCAGCTTCTGCTGTCCAGGCACTTGTTATCTCCCTGCTGGATTTTGGAGGTTTTTGGAGGCTCAGGCTGGGCAGGATCTCCACCATCCTGCCCTGAGCTGACTGAGTGTCCTGCCAGGAGGGGACAGCTCTGGGCAGTGTCACCTCAAGGGCTGCCTTGGGTGCTGTGGGGGGCTTCAGCTCCCTGCTGGTGCCTGGCTAACCCCCACTCCCCACAGGCCAGCCAGCTGGGCGTCTACAAGGCCTTTGTGGATAACTACAAAATCGCTTTGGAGACGGCAGAGAAGTGCAGCCAGAGCAACTACCAGTTCCAGAAGATCTCGGAGGTGAGCTGGGATGGGGCTGTGCCAGCGGGACAGGTCTGCGACAGGGCTGTCCCTGCACAGGGCAGAGAACACTGTCCTTGTGGCTGTGAGCTGACTGTGTCTGCCCCATGGAGATGCTCTCCCTGCCCTGGGGACTTGCAGAGACTGTCCCCAAGGGCTGGGCCACTGGGGGCTCTGCTGGACGGCTGTGCTCTTTTGGGCATCGCAGGAGATTGTCCCCACCTTGTGCAGGCTCAGGTTGGGCTCAGCCTGTGCTGTCACCAGTGCTGGGTACCTGTAGCTCATCTCCTGCTGCCTGGAGCTCCGTGCCTGGATCCTCTTTAGAAATTGGGACCTCCATGGCTGCAGCCTGGGCCCCCTGGTCCTGTTCAGCTCGGTGGCATCACCACCATGTCCCAGCTGCTGGGCACAGCCAGGGCTGCTCCCAGTCAGGCAGGAACCCACCCTCCTTCACCCAGCACCTGTGTGTGCCCTCCAGCACGGCCAGGCTGGGGCCAGGGGGTGCAGGAAGGGTTGGGGGGTCCCCGTGACCTTGAGCCACGACCTTCCCCCCACCCCAGCTCCCACGGGCTGTGCTGATGGGGCTTTCCCTCCTTAGGAGCTGAAGGTGAAGGGCCCCAAGGACTCCAAGGAGAGCCACACGTCCGTCACCATGGAGGGTACGGGGGATGCGGGGAGAGGGACGCGGGGAAAGGGATTCGGGGAGGGGGTCGCATCCTTTTGTGTGCGGGGCTGAATTACCGAGCCCTTTGTGTGCCTGGAGCCGGCGGGGAAGGGAAGGGGGGGGTCACAGGCGGCTCTTTGGGATGCGGGGGGCGTGCGGCAGCCCCCAGCCCCTGCCCAGCGCTCCTCCCCGTGCGGAGCGGCCGGAGCGGTGCCGCAGCCGGGCTGAGCTGCTGCGATGGCTGCGCGGGGCCGGGGCTGCCATGGAAATCCTCCTCATTGTCCGGCTCTGCTGTAACTGTACCTACGGTGAGGCGAGGGGGGCGGCTCCGCTTTTGGGGGGTCGGTAAGGAGCGGAGCCGCGGGGTCTGTGCCGCCGGGGGGTGGAGGCTGCGGTCGTGCTCTGCAGGATGAAGTTGGGAGCGTCTTTGTTCCAGGCTCGGTTGAATCATCTTGGCTCCGGCACACGCAGCCACGCGCTCGCTGTCCCCGCCGGGCATGGATGGTGCCGCTAATGGGACAGAGGGAGCTGCGGTGGGCAGGGGGATGCTGGGCTGGGGGAGCCCCCCGTGCCGGGCTGTGCTGTGGGGATGGCGATGGGGAGGGGTCCCCGTTTGCCCCGGCATCGTGGGGCTGGAGTGTCCAGCTCTCCATGGCTGGGAGGAGAGGCACCGGGCATCCCTGCCTCTGCTGCCTGTGGGTCACAGGATGGCAGGGCTGTGGGTACAGGGAGCCCCTTGCTCCTCTGTTGTGCTGGGACCACCCCTCTAGGGGCTCCCCGGAGCTCTGTGTGTGTCTGTAGTGATGGCAGCAGGAGGGTCCATCCTTTCTCTTGGTGGGGAAAAGGGGGGGCACCCTGCCTGTCACCTCTATCCCAGAGCAGGGCTCTTGTTTCACCCTCTGGCATGGAGCTGCGGGGTGCAGCCTCTGGATATCTGCCAGTGGGGAATACAGGACTTAAGGATGTCCCTGCAGGGGCTTGGGGGATTTGGGTGTCACTGCAGGCACTGTGCTTGCTGTGGCAAAGGCTGCCTTGGGGATGGCCAGGGGTTCAGCCTGGCATTGTCACCTCCTGAACAGAGACCCCCTGCTCACCCTGTCTCAGGGCTGGGGGCCACGAGCCAGCCCCCTCTGGGATCACAGGGATGGGAGCCCCCCACAAGTCAGCCCAGGGTGAGGAGGTGGCAGCTTTCCCTCCTCTGCCATGACCAAAATCTGGCAGCTGTCAGCCCTGGCAGTTTAGGGAAGTGCTCCAGAGTGAAGGGAAACCCCAGAGACATCAGCAGCCTGGGGAGACACGAATGTGGCCAGGCACGGGGAGCAGCACTGTGAGTGGGCTCTGTGCCTTTGCCTGCCCAGAGAGGTGGGCAGGAGGAGAAGGGTCTGTCTGCTTCCACTGAAATGTGCCTCTGGAGAGCCTCTGGGGCTGTTTCCTGCTGGGAGGGTGTGTGGCAGGAGAAAGGGGGTGTCTGTACCCCCTGTGTGTGTTGTGTGGTTGTTTGTGAGGCAGCTCTGCCCTGGGTGGAGCCCCACAGGCAGTCAGGGGGGCTGCAGGCAGGGACACGGGGCAGGGCTGTGGGGCTGAAGCCTTGGTGTTCTCTGTAGTTAGGGATTTTGCTGCTGCAGGAGCAGCCTGGGCCCCCTTTGCACCCAGAGCTGCCTGGGGTGGTGCAGAGGGGTGGGTACAGGGTGTCCCGTGGCGTGGCAGAGCTTGGTGAGAGACGGGACCCAGCTCTGAGCAAAAAGGGAAACTGAGAAAGCTGCTGAGGGTGAGGAACGGCTCTTCCGCTGCACAGCCACCGCACAGCACAGCGAGTGTGGGTGCAGCCCTCCGGGGAGGCCCTGCCCTCAGAGGGCTGTGCCAGCCCTGTGCTGCCACAGGTGGGGTGGGACATCCTGTCCCCACCGCCCAGGACTGCACACCGGCCTGGCTGGGGCTCCTGGTGCCCCCAGCACTGCAGGACACGGGGCTGTGGCAGTGCCAGGACACGGGGCTGTGGCAGTGCCAGGACACGGGGCTGTGGCAGTGCTGGCTCCCCCCTGCTCCTGCCACTACCACCATTGTCCAGCCGTGCAGGACGGATCTCAGATGCTTGCCCTGAGCATCTGGGGTCCCCTCCTTGCCCCTGTGCTCTCTGTGACAGCTGGGAGAGGGGCCAGGGTTCCTCTGTGTGTCACAGGTGGCTGCTGACACTTTGTCTCTCCCCTCAGCGCTGCTGTACAAACCCATCGACCGGGTGACACGGAGCACCCTCGTCCTGCACGTGAGTGTGACACCAGGGCCACCACGGGGGTGGTGGTGGCCTCTGTCCCTGCTGCTCCTGGGGAGTGCTGATGAGGGGTCTCCAGGTTGGGGGATTTCGAGCTGCTAACCTGTGCCTGTCTACTTCCAGGACCTCCTCAAGCACACCCCAGCTGACCACCCTGACTACCCGCTGCTGCAGGACGCCCTCCGCATCTCCCAGAACTTCCTCTCCAGCATCAATGAGGACATCGACCCCCGGAGGACAGCGGTCACCACCCCCAAGGGCGAGGTGAGCCTGTGGGGTGGGCAGTGCCGGGGCACAGGGTGAGGCCTGAGCCCTCTGCCAGCCCCCTGCCCTGAAGAGTTCCTTAGTACCTGTGTAGGAGTTGGAAGGGCTCCTCCAGATACAATTCCAGGTACATCTGGAGGAGTTGGAGGGGCTCCTCCAGATACAATTCCAGGTACAAGGTTAGGGCTCTACCTGGTCCTTGCTGCTTGCTAGACATAGAGGACATGGACCAGGGACAGGATTGTCGGCCTTTCCCCATGGATTGCTGGCCTTTGCTCCCTGCCTGCTCTCATGGCAGCCTCTCTGTCCCACAGACCCGGCAGCTTGTCAAGGATGGTTTCCTGGTGGAGCTGTCGGAGGGCTCGAGGAAGCTGCGGCACGTCTTCCTCTTCACTGACGTGCTGCTCTGTGCCAAGCTGAAGAAGACAGCAGTGGGGTAAGGAGGGTGCTGGGTGCTGTGCCAAAACCCCCTGTCCCTCAGTGGAGTGGGAGATGTGCCAGGGAGGGGTCAGGTGTCAGTCAGCACCGTGCCCTGGCTGCAGGAAGCACCAGCAGTACGACTGCAAGTGGTACGTGCCCCTGGCCGACCTGGTGTTCCCCTCGCCGGAGGAGTCGGAGCACTGCCCGCAGGTCCATGTCATCCCCGACCACGAGCTGGAGGACATGAAGATGAAGATCTCAGCCATCAAGAGCGAGGTGCAGAAGGAGGTGAGAGAAGGGTGTGTGTGACGGTGTTCACAGGGGTCTGAGGATGAGGGAAGAGATGAGGCTCTGACTCCATGTTTCAGAAGGCTTGATTTATTATTTTGTGATATATATTATATTAAAACTATACTAAAAGAATAGAAGAAAGGATTTCATCAGAAGG
>JAWWMS010000031.1:18798915-18818669 GCA_035048045.1 Chlorospingus semifuscus | reverse complement strand
ATATTATATATTATATACAGTATTATAGTATATAGTACATTGATATATTTAATATATTTAATACATATCAATATGTGTTATATATTATATTATATATTAATATATTTACTGTATATTATACTAAATATAGTATATATAGTATGTATATTAATATAATATACATACTATATATACTATAATACTATATTATATTTACTATATATTATATATATTATTATACTATATTTACTATATATTATATGAAATATAAAAAATAGAAAAATAATCTTGGAGGGTTCTGGGGCACCTTTCTGTGAATGTGTCATTAAATTTAAAGGCAGAACAGAAAAGGGGGAAAAACAAATCACAGGGGAGTAATATATAGTTATAGTTCATATAATATATATATGTTATATGGAATATAGTACTATAATATATATAGTGTGTATATATATATACATATAGTATATATGCATAGTATTATGTATATATATCATATAGTATAGTATTTTAATAATAATTTAGTAATATATATTATTAAATTTATTATTAGTTATTTTATAGTATTTTTAGTAGTATTTATTAGTGGTTTTTTTCCTGTGGAACTTTGCAAGCTGTTGGGTATTTGATAACCTCTGGTGGTGCTCAGCTATCACTCCAGCTGCTGAATCCTGATGTGGCTAATTGGTTTCTTTGGGATTGTCTCACTGCCCAGACACTCCTGACACAAACTCAGTCTTCCAGCAAGCAGAGGAAAGCTGAATGGAGCAGGGTTTAGGCTGAGCTGCTTGCCCTGTCTGGGAGTATAAAATAAAGCCTAAATTAGCTGAACAGAAATGACGTTGAAATGTTCTGGGCTGTGATGGTTGTCCCAGGAGTTGGTCTGACTGCAGAGAAGCTTCAGCACGTTTTGCCAGCACCTGTGAGGCTGACAGAGCTCTGAGGGCTCAGTTTGTGGAGAACCTGAGGAGAAAGTGGGGTATAAAAATCCATGTTGTGCCTAGCAGTAATGAGAATGATCTGAGGATGGTGACTGCAGTGGGAGCAGCAGCACTGCCAGGCTTGGAAGGTTGGGTTCAACTTTGAAAAATTCATGTTCCACTTGTACACAGAGTATGTTGAAGGTTGGGCTTGTTTTTAGTTTTGGCTTGTTTGTTTGTTTGGGGTATTTGTTTTTTTTTTATTATTTTCTTTTTTAAGGTGTTGTAAAAAATACTATTAAGGTCAAATACTTTTGAAATAATAGAGAACAAGCCCCTCAATTGGAAAACAATAGCCTTAGAGCTTGAATGAAATTTCATTTTAATTTTAAAAATTCATGTTCCACGTGTACACAGAGGCAAAAAGGAGGGAATGTTGAGATGGGATACGGCTCACCAGAGCTGGATTTTCTTGGTGGCATAAAATTCCATAAAAGTAAAAATTCAGGCAGAAGTTTTGCCGGGGGTGACGTGTGAGCATTGTTCCACAGCTGATCTCCACTTTGTTATCAGTGACAAGAATTTAGTGGTGCAAACGTGCTGCACCATGACTGGATGTAAAGGCTGTGGAGCTGGGAGGGCTGTTTGCTGAGGAAAATCAGCAGGCAGCTGGTTTGTGTTCCTTTGGTGCTGCCTGAGGAGGGATGTGCGCACAGGGAGAGTCTCTGGGATATCTGATAGCACTGATGTGAGGTTCCCTTTGTGGCTGCTGCTGATGGCTCTGCCAGGTGAACTTTGATCTTGGCATCATCTGCTCTGCACATTTCTTCCTGGGGCTGCTGCCTTGCCAGGGCTCATTCCCAGGAACAGTAATTAATGCTAATTATTGTGAGCTTCGTGGATGTGGAGTCCTCATTCTTATATTGATCAGAGAAACTGTGCAAGGACACCTTCCTGAGCCCCAAGTCAGGCTGGGGGGGATTTTTAGCTGATGTTAAGGAGCAGATTGTGCTCACTGAGATGTGTGAAGGGTCACAAGAACCCCAGAATGTCCAAGATGTGCAACTCACCCAGCTTTTCCCAAAAGGCAATGTTTTGGTTGCTGCAATGCTGGGCTTGCAGATGTACAGGCAGGAATTAGCAGATTCTCTTTCATGGAGGGGGTAAATGCTTCACTTTCTGGTGAGATCAAACCTTCCTGGTGAGCCCTGGGAGAATCTGAATTTATATCCCCCATAGATAAAGGTAAAGAGAGGAGTTTGTGTGGAGTCTTTGCTTATTTTTTGCCAGGGTCAGGATTAAATGTGTGAGATGGAATTTCTTGTTGAGACTTAGATGTCTGTTAGTTCTTATTTCTGTTACAGTCTCACAAATTCTAAGTTCTACAGCACTTTGCAAACTAAAAAATGGATCTGTGCCACTCTCTCTACAAGGCCTTTTAAGCCTAAACTGTCCAATTAAGAAATGACACCTAAATTATTTTTACTTTTAACCGAATAACCAACCACCTGTGCCTGCAATGGGGACTTAAATCCAATTACACAAAATCACCCAAACCTAGGGAGAAGAAGGTGAAGAAGGAGAAAAAGAAGAAGTTGAAGGATCAACCTCTGCCCCAAAACTTCCATCTTGCTTTATATCTATTACTGTATTCTAAACCCTTAAATATAAGGGTTTCCCACCCTGTGATATCACACAATTCTGATCAAACTCCACACCCACAATCCCAGTTCTATCATTCCATTCTGGAAGCTTCTCCACGGCCTCAGGTCAGTGCAGTGTTCTCCTGGGGGTCAGTGGCAGCACAAGAAGTCTGAAATTCTCATTTTCCTGGGTTCCAACCAGTTTGCAGCCTGAGCAGAGTCTGGAGAAGGAGGTGGGTGTTCCACCAGGGTTCCTTTAATAACACTTTAATAAAGGCTGCTGCTGTTTAAAACCCATTGTCAGTGCATTAACAGGTCAGACAGGTTCTGCCTGAAAGGAATATCCAGAGCAGAAGTTCTTTTATTTGTAATTTTGAGCGTGGATGAAAGCAAGGTGTGGTCCTTGGAGAGTCAGGACCTGACTGGCTTCTGTGCCCTCAGGGAAATTTCACCTTCTGCCTGATTTCTGCAGCTGCCACAGAGCTGGATCCTTGCCCCAGGTGAAAACTGGATGGATTCCTGTGTGCAAGGCTCCTTGCAGATAGAAATTCTGCGTGCACAATATTTCTAATCTATCATCTGTATGAAATGTTAGAAAATTCACCTTTTGGAAGTCAAAATATTGATCACCTAGCTTTGGTTTATGTGCATTCTTGTCTTTATATATAATAAAAATATAAAAATTTGTTCTATTGTATAATGGGTGTCCAAGTATCTGAATTCAGGGAAAGCTCAAATAGTGAATTTGTTCTGAGACAGAAGAGCTTGACATGGCTGATTGTATTTGATGGATGGGACACCAAAGGAGAAAATGTAATTTGACAGCCTTTATCCATCTGCACTTTTAAAAAGTTGTTATGTTCTGTCCAACCCAAACATTTTGGCACTTCATGATCAGCCTTCAAAAATGTTCAGTTCAAAAGTTTCCTCTCATTTCCAGTTCTGAGCTTGTGGATTCACTTTGAGGCCTGATTTGCATGATTAAAAAAATAAATATGTGAGATTCAAAAGCTGGAAAAAAGAAATTGTGTGCAATATCTTCAGGTGCCTGTGGGGGAAAGGGGCCTTTAAGAGAAGCATGAGCATTGCAAAACTTTGCAATATTATGGAGTTGCAGCATAAAGAACCTGGAGAAAAAAAGGAGCAATACTCTTTAAACATGTCTGTATTTTAAAAATCATATATTACAATATTTGTCCTGAAAACTGATTCCTAAGACATGTGATACTAAAGAGTAGAGTGTCTCCAGCTCAGGACTTTGGGTTCTTTGTTAAATTTAGTTTATTAATGAATTGAAACTATTATATAAAATGTATTAAATTTCATCAAATTACTTTTAATTTATTAAATAATTTCTATAGTATCATAGATCTTATTTTATAGTTTATATTTATATATATCTATATTATGGATATTATCTATTTATATGTAATTAATTTATAATTATATATTTTTATGGCTATATATATTTATACTTTATATTATAGATATATATTTTATATATTTATATAGTTATAATTTTATACGTTTAATATATTTATATATTTAATATATATTATACTATTAGTTTATCTGTTTATATATTTTATATACAACGATAAAATTTATATTATTTATTTATTTATATATAAATATATAATTTCTATATTTTATTTATAAATACTTTAATATTATTTAATATCTATTTATATGTTTATTATATTTATATATTATTTATTTTATTAATGTATTTTATTTATATATTATATATAAATAAACATATAAACAAAATGTTAATATAAATATGTAAAAATAATAGATACTATATCTTTCTATTTTATATACATATATTTTTTATATATATAGTTTATAGTTTATTAAGTGAAATGCTTTGCAGCCAGCCTTTTTGCTGCTGATCTTTTCAAAGACAAGTCCAGCCCAGCAGGGTGTGCTGGGAGTAGCAGTGTGTGATTTGGTGTGATTTGGTGAGATTTGGTGAGATTTGGTGTGATTTGGTGTGATTTGGTGTGATTTGGTGTGATTTGGTGTGATTTGGTGAGATTTGGTGTGATTTGGTGAGATTTGGTGTGATTTGGTGAGATTTGGTGAGATTTGGTGTGATTTGGTGTGATTTGGTGTGATTTGGTGAGATTTGGTGTGATTTGGTGAGATTTGGTGAGATTTGGGAGCTCCCAGAGCAGCTCCCCAGGGCTGCTCACACACCTGCAGCCAGTCTTGCTCCTGCCCCATTGCCAATGGTGACACAAATTCAGTATTTAGGTGGTCACGGCCCCATTGCCAATGGTGACACAAATTCAGTGTTTAGGTGGTCACAGCCCCATTGCCAATGGTGACACAAATTCAGTATTTAGGTGGTCACAGCCCTGTTTCCAGGGCTGACACAAATTCAGTATTTAGGTGGTCACAGCCCCCTGGCCAAGGCTGACACAAACTCAATGTTAAAGTGGTCACAGCCCCATTTCCAAGGGTGACACAAACTCAATATTCAGGCTATAAACTGGAAGCTTTTCCTGGTGAGGCTCAGTGCTTTGTCAGGCTCTGGTGCTGCTGGAATTCATGTTGGTGCACGCAGTGTCTCTGTTTATCACCCTTACAGCAAATCAGTGTCTCACACCAGGGATGTGACTCCTCCTTTCACTGTGCTGGCCCAGCCCCAACAATCATTTTCATGACACTTCAATTTCTCCAACTTCTGCAAGCAACAAGCCCAGAATTTTTGGCAATAATTTGATTTACGTAATTAGCCCAACTCACCGCCTATTTCTTTTTGGAGTGAAAACAGCAAAAGCCCAATTAAAAAAGCTAGTGTTGATTCCACTGAAAAATAGTTTTGGTGAGGAATTTTCAGCATTCTCTGGGTTTCATTTTTGGGAGGAAAATGTACCTGTAGAATTGGAAATGGTGAATTTGATCCTTTGGGAAAAGGGTTTCAGTTTCCATTCAGTGCCAGGCCTGGTCCTGCCTGGGGAGCAGCAATGTTGGAAGGTTGTGCTTTGGAACGTGGACTTTTGTCACTGCTTTTGTGAGGTTTTCCCTATTATTTCTGTTTCTGAGACCTGAATTTGTGCTTCTGGACAGCACAGGCATCTTCTGCAGGATTTAGTGGGATTAGGACCATTTATAACATTCCATTTGTGCCCTACAGAACTCTGCACACATCCATGTGTGTGAATAAATAATATACAATGTAATATATTTATATACTAAAGCATGATATTCTTTTATTAATGCTTTAAGTAATGCAAGGGCATTGTTCTTTTTCTTGTTTTCTTTGTTCTTTTTTCTTCCAATAATCCAGAGGACACCCCTCAGCATCCTGAGCAAAGGTTTTGCGTTTTTGTGAGCACTAAAATTTGGAATAAGTGAGAATGTGTTTAAGGTTGGGCTTGTTTTTGTTTTTGGGTTTTTTGTTTGTTTGTGGGGTTTTTTTTTTATTTTGTTTTGTTTTTTAGGTGTGGTAAATATTAAGGTCAAATACTTTTGAAATAATAGAGAACAAGACCCTCAATTGGAAAAGAATACCCTTAGAGCTTGAATGAAATTTCACTTTAATTAAATGGAATAAGTTGCAAGTTACATAATTGGGTTTTGCAATAGCTACTTATTTAATATTTTAATCTTAAAATTTAGGATAAGTAATTGCTGTGATGTGTTGAAGCCAAAATTATTTAATTCTTTAAGAGAAGTTGTGATTCATTTTAGTGCATGGGACAGCATTGGGAATCCTGGTTTTATCTCATTTATAAGGTGATTATAATTATTGGAATGTTCAGTCTGTGTGCAAGCAAGGTCAGCTGCACGGATTTACACATGTTAATATCTAAGCTCAATTAGGCCATACACATTTATATATATATATTTATGTATTTATATAAGAAAAAGTGTATTTCATGTCTTGCCAAGCGAGCTATAAGGGGAAATGTTTTCAAAGGCTTGAGCAATCTTAGAGCTCTCTGCTTTATTTCTAAACCCTGCAATTAGTGGCTTCTGGAAACTGGATTTGCTTCTTCCCAAAGCTCAGGGATACACTTGGTAATTTTGAAATCTAACCTCTAAACACAGTCTGGCTCCTCATTTTCCTAAGTTAAAAGTGGTTTACATGCCTGAGCATCAAGCTGACTTAAAATTGGCATTTTTTCTTTAGTAATCTCTCTTTTTTTTAATTTAATTTTTTTTATCCTCTCATTTCTCCTATTAGAAGAATATAAAGTAATTTTTTGCCCTGCTGACACAATGTCAGGGCATGGCAAGGTTTGCACTCCACTGTTTGCATCTGGAGGCTCTGGTGGTGTTTGAGACTCTTTGTAGTTCAAGTTGAATTATGTTTGTGATTATCATCAACCCTTCAGAAATTTAAATTAGTATGCAAATAACAGAAAAGATTATCAAGTTTTTAATTAGCACATAACAATTTTCCCACCCAGATAAACTAGATTTATCTGTTGTGTGCTGTAGCTGTATTTTTGAAGTGTTCTCAGCCCAGCCTAAGAAAACAAAAAGAGAAAAACAGCAGCAAATTGAGAGCTGCAAGATACCAGTGAGAAATGGAAAATGTTCTTCATGAACCAGACGCCTCACCCAGCACCTCTCTGCCTATTTTATGTATTCACACAGAAATACATGTGGTTTTTTGCCAAAAAAACCTACAAGAGAAGCTCTGTGTGTGCCCTGCCTTGGATTCTGCCTTTCCTGGCCCAAATTCCCACCTGGAAAAGGCTGTGGAAGGACAGCAGGTGTGTTTAGTTTGGGGTGGGAGGCAAATGATTCCTGCTGCTCAGGGCAGGTTTTCATTCACCAAAAGCTTTTGGAGTTGATAAACACTTTGGAATTTTCTGATCTGGTATGAAATAGCTGTATCCTAAATCACTCAATATTTACAAACAAGTGATCTGAAGTTTTTATTTACCACCACGGTGGGGTGCAGTTTGAAATCTGTGTGTCTTTAAAGAAGTGAGTAGTACAGAATAAGAAATGAAATACAGAATGGGAAGTGCAGTGCAGCAAGGCATTTAAAAGAAAAAATTAAAAAGAAATTTAAAAAGTCCATCTGCCAGTCCAGACAAGCCATTCCCATCTCTTCCTGGGCCCTACAAGTGCTTGCAACTCCAGACACTCTGAGGCATCTCTGTATCTTTGGTTTTCCTGGCATTTTGTTCTCTGGGGATTCCAGTGTGAGTTACCCGGCACTTTGTGACGCTCACACACTCACTAACAGGTTTCCTCACTAGATAATGCTGTGTTTGGATTTTTAAGCAGCATTTACAAATTTTTTTGTTACAATATTGGGTGTAAGCTTCCTATTTCCGGCTTGAGAAGCTCCAGGGATAATTAAAAACGCATCTTTTGTGTTCTGTATGTCTGGCATGTGGTTGAAACCTTTAACTAGGGGACAGGTCAAACAGGAAGGCACCAGCTACCTGATGGGGCTTTCTTTAATAATTAATTTATTTTAAGGGAACAGGTGGTTGTGATTAAAATCTATTTGCAATGCAACTCTTTGATTAAGGGAAAAAAGTGGAAGAATGCACATGGGAATGATGTGTGTTTTGATATTGTCTGTTCACTGAGTGCTAAATGCTTTGCATGGAGTGTGTAAAGTTATTTTTGTGGTATGTGACTCACTGAGGGAAGAGTTGTGTTTGTGGATCTCAGAGGCACAGCTGGGAGATTGATGCTTGCAGGGAACTTGGAATGTCATTTTCCTTGTCAGCCATTTCTGGCTTTGCTGTGTGTTCAGTCTATTCTAACTTATTTCCTCAGCACACCTGAATGGATTTCAAAGCAAACACCCCATCCTGCTTCAAGGGGAATTCCTGTTTTGCCTTTTTCCTGTGCAATGCACTCTGACAAATGTAAGAACAGGGATGTTGAGAGCAGCTTTTCCCACCCACTGCCATGGAGTGTGTGGAAAAAGAAAAGCCTTTTCCTTCATCGCCACCTAGCAACCCTCAACTCCAATTTGCTCTTTTCTTAGGGCAAGAAAAAAGGTAAAACCTGTTTTTAACTGTTCTTGCTTTATTCCTCCACCTCCTCCTCAGTGTGCATTGAGGTTCCAGTAGGTGCCTGTCTGACCTGAGGAGCTGCAGCTGATAATTATCAGCTCAGAAATAATGATAGAGATTCCATTCAAAAATGGGATTATGCTGAGCACACAGACACAGCAGAGTGTGTCCCACCTCTACAAAGACTGTTTTTTCTCTCAGTTGCAGAGCTGGTCACTGTTTCAATAGTTGCTCTCTGCTGATGATCTTCATGGGGGAATTTCAGTTGTCTCCCATCTGAGGGGTGGATTCTCAGCCAGTGTTGCCCATTTTCCCCCTGGAAGATGATGTGGAGTGCAGGCACCAAAGGAATTTGATTTTATCAGGCTCTTCAGCACTGCCTGAGGCAGCAGCACGCATGAGATAGGAGAGGGTCGAGGAGGGCAGAGAAAAGGCACAGAAAAAAGCAGCTCCCTGTATGTTTGTAATGCTCTAAAGCTTCTCAGTGCTTGTTCAAATGCTCCAAAACCCGTATAAACTCACTGTCAAATCTGACATCACAGACCTGATATATTAAGAGTTTTCCCTACAAAAATCCAGGTGAATAATACAAAGTTGTAAGGATTTACTTTTATATTAAGTGGTGATTTACAGTGGTGATTCACCTGCTCTTTTTGCTTTCCTTGCTTTGCTTTTTGTGTGTTCTGAGGTTGCTGTGTGCAGACTGGATTTGCTCTCTGAGTTGAAGTGAGGCAGATCCCTGAGGGGTGAAGGCTCTGCCCTGCTCTGAGGGATAATCAGAATAAATCCCATGTCAAGCCCACCCGAGCCTTTCCCGTTACCTCTAGAGGCTGCTGTTGTGTTAAATTAAAGTTCGGTGTGTTCCCAGCAGATCCCAGGGCTGGGATTCACTGCAGGAGCAGGGAAGGTGCAATGCTAGAGGAAATTCTGCAGACAGGGAGAGGCAGAGATGCCTCAGCTCGGCTCTGTGTTTGCAGCTATCAGGAACTGATGAAAAGCAGCCTTTTTTAGCAGCCCCTGATTCACTGATTATTGGTTTCAGTTCAGTGCAAGGTCTCTGAGAGTGATGAGCAGCAATGTGAATTGAGAATTTGCTGACAGGAACCAAGTACTTTACAGTGACCCTGTCAGCATTTGAGGTTAATGTCTGCTGGACTTGGCTTTGTTGAGCTGATAAAATTTTCTGTCAAAGAAAGTTTTCCTAAGTAATGGATATTGGGTTTAAAATGCAATGTAAGGGATATGTTTGCATTGATAATTCCCCCCACTCTTTCACTAGGCATTGCCTTGTTTGCAGCATAGATATTTTAATTTAGAAGATATTTTAATGTAGAAGATATTTTAATGTAGAAGATATTTTAATTTAGAAGATATTTTAATGTAGAAGATATTTTAATTTAGAAGTTCAAAAAGCTCTTGGTGTTTGGTACACTTTATTATTATTTATTGCGAAGCATGCTCGTTATGCAACATTTGACAAGTCCAATCAGAGTTTGTACTGAAATGCTGAAAGCCATTCACCTAACAAGGATCATTACTGCCTCAAAACCTGCACACCAGTGACTGCTGGTCTAATAAAGAAGAATTAACTCCTTTATTAGTGTCTGGACAGCACTCCTGAGTAGTCAGTGGTTTCTGGACAGCACCCAACCATGCTTTTCCAAACAGCTTGAAGAAATCTGTAACTTTGAAAATAGAGAATTCAAATTGGACTGGGAATTGTAATGCCCATGTGCACCCCTGTCTCGTAGAACACTGCTCTAAAGGAGTCTAAATGGTGTTTTCTTCCTCATCACCTGCACCTCCCACAAAAATCTAATTATTCTAAAATGAAAAAATCAAATATTTATCTTCTTGTCCTTCCCAAGCACCCGATAAATGTGTTGCATTCCTGTGAATTCTGGGATGCTCTCTGTGTTATAAACTGTACATATCAAAATATTGTCCCCAAAATTGGTGAGGAACTTGCATTTCATGCTGAAGAAACGGACCTCTCTGTTTTTAATGTTGTAGGTGTGGGGTTTTATTGTTGTTTATATCTTAGAGGGCTCAGATTTCTCTTGCTGTCTTTATTAGATGGCTGTTTTAATTTGAGGGATTGGTGTAGAATATCTCAGAGTATGCACAATATGCAAAACTCCTTATGCCCTGCTTAAAAATCACAATACACTACCCTTTATTAAAGATGTTGCTCTTTCTGGAAAATAGCATGGGCTGCTTTGGTCTGTGTGGTTGCAACTTTTGCAAAACAACTGCAACTTTTTATTCAAAAAATGTGCCGTTACCTCAGCATTGTGTATCTGAAGTGGGGAGATACATTTTATGTTCTAGGCAATCTTCCTTCGAATATTCAGCAGACAGCAGCAGTAAATTTAAGCTACCTGTTCTTACTGAAATACCCAGAGCGTTCAAGCTGTGACTCTCAAAATGCCATCACAAAGTGTGAGTTGCCTCTGTCTTGTCATCCCTTCCCCTTCTCTAGCAGAGGGGAGAAGTTCTCAGGGTGGAAATTGAAGTTTTTTACTTGTCTGCACCATGAAGATTCCCATCCTAGATGGCCAGAGATGGGCTGTGCTTCAAGCTGAAGAGGGCAGAGGGAAAATTAGGATTCCATTAGCTTTTTTAATTTCTCTTTTCATATCAGCCCAAGACTTCAGGTGCTGATAAGCCACAGGAAACTGATGCCCATCAGGTTGGCACACGCTGCCACTCGCCCAGATGTTTGTTGTGCCATGTCAGGATGAGTGGCACACATCTGTCTGAGAGCTCTGGCTGCAGAAGGACAGCACATCCCGGGATGGGAGAGCTGCAGGACAGCACATCCTGAGATGGGAGAGCTGCAGAAGGACAGCACATCCCGGGATGGGAGAGCTGCAGAAGGACAGCACATCCTGGGATGGGAGAGCTGCAGAAGGGCAGCACATCCTGAGATGGGAGAGCTGCAGAAGGGCAGCACATGCCCAAATGAGAGAGCTGCAGAAGGGCAGCACATCCCGGGATGGGAGAGCTGCAGAAGGGCAGCACAGATTCTGAGATGGGAGAGCTGCAGCAGGGCACCATATCCTGAGATGGGAGAGCTGCAGAAGAGCACCACAGATCCTGGGATGGGAGAGTTGCAGCAGCACCAGCCTCCACCGCCTCTGTCACCTCAGCCGGAGCTTCAGCAGCTGCTAAAGTTCCAGAGCTCGGAATGTTTAACCACTAATAGCCCTTAAAAAATCCGATCTGGCGGTGCCCTGATGGAACTGTAGCAATGTGTGCGATGCCTGTTTATATGGAGAGACAGAGAAACCTTTTAAAACTATTTATATATAAACTACATACGCGGCGCAATGGCCATTGCCTCACGCCTTTTATTTTGTCTGTCTCATTCCTGTGATTCCTTGTCTCATTCCTGCCATGCCAGGCCGTGATTCCATGGCTGCTGTTGCTGTAGCAGCGCATTGCTGCTCGCTGTGAGGCGCTGAGGCCGTGCCGGGGAGCGCAGAGAAGCAGGATGAGTTTCAAACAGCAGCCTCAGCACCCGCCCGTGCCCGGAGGAGGCCCCTCAGCGCCGCTTCCTCCCCTCGCCGCCGCCTCCTCCTCCTGCTGCCGCCGCTGTTTCCTGTGCGAGCGGCTCTGACGCGGCCCTGCCCTCCCTCCCTCCTTCCTTCCCCCGTCCCCTCCTTCCCCCGCTCCCCGCCGGGCCCTGCCGAGCACAAAGCACCCGCGGCCGGCCGGCAGCGCCTGCGCGGGGCGGGCCGGGCTCTGAGGGCAGCGGGCTCGGAGCGGGGCCCGGCGGGCAGTGCCGGCCACTGCCGCTGTCAGCGCCGGCGCTCGCAGCAGGCTGCGCCCTCCTCCCCGCCTGCCCTGCCCCGCCGCCTCCGCTTTGCTTTTACGCTCTCATTTTTAATTATTATTGTTATTATTTTTTAAAAAAAAACTTGGAAGAAGCCCCCGCGCTGCTCGCTCCCCCCGGCCCGCAGCGCGTTCCCCGGGCTGTCGGAGCCCGCTCCCCCTTCCCGACCCGCTCCAGGCTGGGCCTCTGCTGGGCTTTGGAAGCCGGGAGCGCCTCGGCACCGTCTGCCTCCCCCTCCCGGAGCCGCTCGTCTCCGCCAGCCCGATAAATGCTGTTTATGAGGATGGACCTGTTGAACTACCAGTACTTGGACAAGATGAACAACAATATCGGCATCCTGTGCTACGAAGGTAACAGCGCCTGGCCACGGGAAATCAATGGTGCCTTCGCACGGGGGGGGGACGGACGGATCCCTCGGTCCCTCACACGGGGAGGGATGGATCCTTCGATCCCTCGCACGGGGAGGGATGGATCCCTTCCAGAGATGGATCCCTCCCAGGGATGGATCCTTGTCCGAGCCGTGCTGTTGTTTGTCAGCGGGGATGTTTTTGGAGACCGCCGGTGCGGGACGCCCCGCGGGCTGTTGTCAGAGCTTTGTTACAGGGCAGGGATATCTTTCTTTCTTTGTGATTTTTTCCTGTTCTTTTTTACATTATTTTTTCCCCCACAATCCGCGTTTTCAGCGCCAACTTTCCTTTCCCTCTCCCTGGTGGCGCTAAAGGCGGAGGTTTGTCCGTCTGGGGTTTGTCGGTCCGTCCCGGCGCCGCGGGGCTGGGCCGCGGCCGGACACGCGTGGGCCCGGCCGGGGCCGAATGTCCGGCGTGTCCCCGCCGTGTCCCCGCGGGGCCGTGGCCGTTGCTCGGCGTGTCCCCGAGTGTCCGGCGTGTCCCCCGTGGCCGGGTGTCCCCCGTGGCCATTGCCCCGGGCCCGCTGTGTCCGGCGGGGCCGGGGCTCGCTGCCCTCCCCCGGTCACCCCTCAGGGCCCCGCAGGGACGGAGCTGAGGCACCCGGGCAGAATCGCCCCGTTCGTGTGCGCCGAGTTCTCTACGTGCGGCTGCGAGGAGCGGTTATGGCTTGGCTGTGCCTGCACAGAAAGGCACCGCTGAGCTAATTCGGCTTGGCAGCGGCGCTGCTTTTGCTGCAGCCACACACCAGCGCTGCGAAAAGCTGCTTGCTTTTTTTTTCCTGATTCAGCTTTCCATGTTCGTTCAGAAAATAAACTTGCTGGAGTTGTCAGGGAAGAAACAATGAGGAGAGTACACAGGCCAAGGAGATATCTCTGCTCAGGAAAAGGCCAGGCCAGAAGGCAGGCAGCTGAATCTCACTTTGGAAATTACAGTCCCGTCTATCCCTAAACCAGCATGGCCACTTTTCTTCCCTTCAGGAAGTGGAGGGGCTCCCTGTTGCACTTTTAATGTCTTTGTTTCTCCTTTTTTCCTGCTTTTTCTTTCCTGAACAAATATGTATGTATTCATTCGGATTAAGCTCTTTTGCAAAAGACTGAGCTGAAAAATACAGAGCTGAAGTTCCATGATGTTGAATTCCCAACTTCTTTCTTATGCCATGCTTTCTTTGTTAGAGCAAGAAAACTCTTTTAAAATAATAAAAAAAACTTTCAGGATCCTTTAACTTTTTCATTTCAGGGTCCTTTAACTTGTTCAGTGCTCTCTGCAGTAATTAGTGTTTTCTTTGGAAGCCATTGGTAACTTCTGATGAAGACCGTGAAATTTTATGCAAAGCTTTATTTACATAATACATCTTTCTGAGCTAACACATCTTTCTGAGAGCTTTGTTCACTAAGTTTTGTTGCTCTGTAGTTTTGGCTCATTAGTTCAATTCATTGTAATTATGCCTAATATTTATGGAATATTCTTTCCAGTCCCCTTTTTATTCCCCACCCTCTTCTCCAGTAATTGCTATTTAACCAGATCTTAGCTTTAATAGTTCAAAAGAGCTTAAGGAATACACTCCACTGGAGCAGTTTTTGTTTAGGTTAAACATCTGTTGCTATTTTCCTTATTCTGGAAGTTAACATTTTTAACACTAAAATAAACACGCACAAAATGAAGAGAAGAAAAGCAAAACTTCAGTGGTGTTTATAGTGAGGTGTTTATATCCCAACGGTTTAAAAAGTGTAAACATTGGCAACATCTGCTCTGAACTCAAAGGGTGTTTCAGAGATGCCTACAGATCTTCCTGGCCTCTGCCATGGTATTTATTTTAGAAGTGAGTTGTGTCAGCAGTGATGGATTTGTCTTTCCAGGGACACTGTTGCAGTAGGAACTGCATTGACAACAAAACGCCCTCTCAGACTCAGTTAATTAGCATTTACTGAAGGCCACACTTGAGCTACTTATAAGTTGATGCCTTCCTGAAAAGTACTACTGAAGATGCAGGATAAGATAAAAATAGGTTTGAAATTTCAGAGGGAAGAGTGATGGGCCCATAGGCCACAGGAAATAGGTGGGTTCCTTGTTCCTTTAGGGTCTCTCTGGAAACATTTGGTTTTGGTTTTTGGGATGATTTCTATGCTGGTGAGCTATGCCAGCGTGTTTTGATGAAGTTTACTGGTGATTTTACTCCTCTGGCACTGGGACTGCTGGAATTGCAACAGCCTGTGCATCAGAGATGTGTTGATACCCAAGAAATAGGAAAAGTTCCTCCAGTGTGTGCCTCTGGCAGCCCTTCACTTCAACATGGAGCACAGGAGTGTGATTTGCATCCTGAGAGGAGTCCTGCTTTTTCTTGCCCAGCAAGAGACTCAGATAGCAATTTGTTATCTGTGAGCTGCAGGCTGCTGAGTTAATGCCAGCCCTGGAGAGGGGCAGGAACCTGCCAGGAGCCTCAGCTGTGCCTTCATCTCACCCTGCTCCTAAACTGTGCCATCCGTGGTCACACTCCAGCCATGGAGCTCCCAGCATGGAAATATTGGGCTGCTAAGTTCATTCAACATCTCTGATTTTGGACACTGGTACTGCTAAGTTCATTCAACATCTCTGATTTTGGACACTGGTGCTGCTAAGTTCATTCAACATCTCTGATTTTGGACACTGGTACTGCTAAGTTCATTCAACATCTCTGATTTTGGAAACTGGTGCTGTTTAATTCATAAACACATCTCTGATTTTGGACACTGGTACTGCTAAGTTCATTCAACATCTCTGATTTTGGAAACTGGTGCTGTTTAGTTCATAAACACATCTCTGATTTTGGACACTGGTACTGCTGTGTTCATTCAACATCTCTGATTTTGGAAACTGGTGCTGTTTAGTTCATAAACACATCTCTGATTTTGTGAGAAGAGAAGAAACGGTGATAACACAGATGGGATCTGCCTTGTGGGCAGCAGGTTGTGCTTCTGCTGGGGCTGGGCTGGGAGTGGGAGAGCTGGAAGTTCTCCCTTGAGCTGTCCAACAGTGAGGCTGTGCTGCAGGTGAAACCTCACCTGAGGCTGGCTGTTTTCTCAAACATGAGGTGATTTCTTTTAGTTTTTGTTGTGAGGTTGCTGAGCCGCAGGTTCTCCAGAGAGGCTGTGGAGTCTCCACCTTTGGAGATACTCAAATCCCACCTGAGCATCTCACCCTGCCTGAGGTTTTGAGCAGGAGGTTTCTAAATGGCCTCTAAAGGTGCCTGTGTAGCCTCTTGGAGATTTCTGCACTCTCATGCAATTAAACCAGCCAGAAATGAGGGAAGTTTTAGAAAGGGGGTCCATAACTCTGAAGCACAGGATAAAGCCATTTCCTTTCCTCAAGGCTGTTTGTTTTACACTGATTATTTGTGTCCTTTGGAGGGTTTTCTTAATCTCATTACTACCTTTGAGCTTCCATGATGCCCTATGGTAATCTCAAATCCAACTGATGCTTTTGGAGGAAAATCTGAATGTTAATGAGATGGGTTTCTTTTAACAAATTGCATAAAAAAGACATTTGAGTTTTGTATCCCTTTCCAGTGAAAGAAAATGTTTAAATCATTCAAATGGGAATGCTTGGAAAAGGACAGTTATATTAGTGATGATCAACCATTTCAAGCAATTCATTGTAATAGTTTTGGTGCAATAGGAAAGAAAAGAAGCAATAATTTGGGAGTTGTTGCCTTGGCATCTGGACATGAATACATCTGATACTCTTCTCCCCAGCATTTGCTGCCAGTTACCAACAATGGCCAGTTTAATGAGTGCTGCTTTCAGCTGATTGCTCTGTTCCTAACGAGCTCAGGGCCGTGGGGAAGCTCCCGGCAGCCCTGGCTGAGGTGCAGCAGCACTCTGGGCCAGGCTGGCACTCCCCATCCAGCGACAGCCGCTCCATCCGGCCAGGTATTGAGGGCTGCACCACCTGCGTCTGGTTTTGTGCTGGAAACTCACTGAACTGCAGCTCAACACTCCTTCAGAGCCCGCTGCTGAGGCGATGGAGTGCTCAGAGTTGAACAAAGCAGAGCACAGGTGATGCTGCTCGTTGACTCCAGGGCTGTTCTCCTGCTTTCCCACAGAATATGCATGAGCAGGAGCAGTCTCCAGGCAGATCCCTTTCCTTCTGGTGTTTATCACAGATGGTGCTGGGTTGGAAGGCAGATTTCTGCCTTCCTTCCTCTCTCTCTCCCTGGGTTATTGCTGCATTCTCAGGGCTGGAACTGCTGTGCTGGGAAAGGTATAAAGAAATGCAATAAGATGCTAAGAAATCCCCCAGGCACGTTACTTGGAGCACGCAAAATAGTTATGCAGAGTTCTCTGGATAGTCCAGAAGACTGGGATTTTTGTTTATTTTTTTTTTTTTGATGAAGAAAATTGGATCCAGATTTCTAGCAAAACACCCCTTTTGGGTTGCAGGACAGCTTTCATTAGTTAGTGGCATATTACATAATTATTACTGACTTCCTGTGAGGCTGGAGTTCCTTGGCTTGCAGAGCTGGGTGTCCTCTCAGGGCACTCAGAGCATCCTGAAAATGTCTGTGCCTGCCCCAAAAGGCACTTCAGATGTTTGCTGTCAGAGGCACAGATCCTGCTAACTTCATTTGCTTCTTAATGAAATGCAACACGTTTTCTTAAGTTCTAAAAAAGAGTTTCCATCAGCTCTCTCTGCTGACCTTGCATTTTTCTCTTTCTCTACCATCAGTTTCTCCTATTAACTGCAAAGTTTGGGTTAGTTTCTAAAGAGGTAAAATGACTTAAGCACTATTCTTCTGCTAAGAATTGGATAAGAATCTCCTTCATGGCAAATTAAGTGTTCTTATTTGTAACACAGTGTAAAATTTCTGTTCAAAGCCATGTAAATTGAGATGCACCTACAGAACAGCTCCCCATTTATAGAACGTTCTGTGGGTTTTGCATTTTCAATCTCTTTCATCTTCAGGGAAAAAAAAAAGAGCCCCAGCTTCACAGTTGGGCTTTTCTTGCTCATTTCCTCCTAGCATGAAGTTGGGAATATCCTCTTCAGGACTGACATCAAAATTCAGTGTATTTTCCTCCTTCATCAAAGGCAGGATAGATTTAGGTCATACTTGAACTTTTTTTTTTTCCCCCTGGAGTTCTGTTGTTCTCACCCTGGATGCTAGTTCAGCATTTGTACTGAGAACTCAAACAAGGAAATTAAAACCCCAAATATAATAGAGTGTTATCCCACAGCTTGCTGTAGATAAGATAGGCAGCATATTTTTTTTCCTGAGATAAAAGGTAGTGAGGTTTGTAGCAGTAAGTTGAAGTCTGTGTTAATGAGCAATTTGCTTAAAGGCTGTAACTTGTTACTCACAAGTCAAATTTGTTACAGTGCCAGCTCTCTTTGGATATAAATCCAGGGATTTTAGGAGACATTGAAAAAGCTTAAATTGCTCCAGAGTTTGAACAATGCACTGCATTGTATGGAGAGCTGTTAGAGAAAAAATAAAGCTTAAACAACAGTCTTCATTGTGTGGCATCTAAAATTATGAATGAAAAAGTTCATCCATATGTATTGGCTTTGCCTTTTTTAAATGTCTGCTTTGCATGAAAATAGTCTTCTATTAATTTCTTCTTGAGCCTTAATACAGATGGGCCTTTATATTTGATTTTGGCTGAATAGGCTGCAGAGTTTGAACATGCTGCATGCACACCCGGTGCCGAGCAATTTAGCAAAGTTGTTTACACCAACAATAATCCAGCAGGACAGAGCCTATCATTTCTCCCTGATAATAGTGTGGGGTAGTGCTGAACACAAGTTCCTGGAGAAGTGTTTACAAGAATGGCTTTATGCTTCCTCAGCCTTAGAGAACTGGAGGGCTTTGGGCTTGAATCCCTTCTTTACAGGCAGCCAGTTTTTCCTGCAGCCTGCACCATCCCCTGCAAATTGCTCTGCACTCAGCACGGATAGCTGCACACACAGGGGCATTGTTTGTCCCTGCCTTTGGGGATAGCTGTGCCATGAGGCTGAGGGGCAGGACACACAGCAGCAGTGCCAGCAGCCTCCCTCTGCACTTCCACATTGCCCCTGGGCTTCATCTGCCAGCTCCTTCACATGTTCTGATTCTCAGCCTTCCCTGCAGTGGGTGAGGAGCTCAGGGAGCACTGGTGTGTGTCCTGGGAGGGCTGGGGGCACATGGACACACAGCAGCAGTGCCAGCAGGCTCCCTCTGCCACTTCTGCATTGCCCCTGGGGCTCATCTCCTGGCTCTTTTACATGTGCCTTCCCTGCAGTGGGTGAGGAGCTCAGGGAGCACTGCTGTGTGTCCTGGGAGGGCTGGGGGCACACAGATCCTGCAGGCAGTTGAGCTCTTAATTAGGGTTATCTCTGCCCACTTGTAAACCTCATGTCACAGATGGATGGAGCTGGAAGAGGTTTGCTCTTAATAGCAGAGTAGCTGGCACTGATTGGAGGGTAGGGTGAGCTTGGGGGATTTCACAGAATGTCCTGAGCTGGAAGGGACACACAGGGACCATGGGTCTGACTCCTATCCCTGCACAGACCCCAACAATCCCACCCTGGGCATCTCTGGGAGCTCCTGGAGCTCTGGGGTCTGTGCCCATTCCCTGGGAAGCCTGGGCAGTGCCCAGCACCCTCTGGGGTAGAACTTTTCCCTGAGATCCACCCTGATGCAACTTGAGGCCATTCCCTTAGAAAAGGTCATTCTTGTTAAGAAATATCTCAGTACAGCTTCTTGTGCAACCTTGGGGAGGCTGAGGTACCCAGCACCACCACCACAGCATTGGTTCCTGCCAAAGGAAAAGTCACCAGAAACCTGGGTGAGGTGATGGGGCTCCATCAGAGATCCTGTTTTAATAGCAATGGCAGTTCCTAAAGTCACCTGGAAACCTGGATGAGGTGATGGGACTCCATCAGAGATCCTGTTTTAATAGCAATGGCAGTTCCTAAAGTCACCTGGAAACCTGGATGAGGTGATGGGACTC
>JAWWMS010000031.1:18780806-18798815 GCA_035048045.1 Chlorospingus semifuscus | reverse complement strand
TCCATCAGAGATCCTGTTTTATTGGAATGGCAGTCCCTAAAGTCACCCAGAAACCTGGGTGAGGTGATGGGACTTCATCAAAGATCTTCAGAGATCCTGTTTAATAGCAATGGCAGTCCTTAAAGTCACCCAGAAACGTGGGTGAGGTGATGGGACTCCATCAGAGATCCTGTTTTATTGGAATGGCAGTCCCTAAAGTCACCCAGAAACCTGGGTGAGGTGATGGGACTTCAGGTGATGGGACTTCATCAAAAATCTTATTTAATAGGAATGGTAGTCCTTAAATCTCAGGGTGATGTGGGTGCTGGGGACAAAAGTGTGTAACTGAGGTTGGAATCATTCCTTATCTCAGTTCCACAGCTGGCTGGTATCAGATTATTTTTAAACAGGAGTTTATAGAGTGTTTCCTTGCCTAAATTTCATGACACTGTTTGGTAACTGTTTTTAAGTAACATTTATTCCCTTTTCTTTTAAACTTGGTTGTTGCTAGTGTTAAAAACAAGAACTTGTTACACATAGTAGCACTAGGTGCAGTGCAGCTTTTCCCCTGAAATGTAGCGTGATACTTTGTGCCTCATTTTGGCTTTGGAGAAAAAGCTCATGCGCAGTGGTGTTCATGGACAGAAGCAGATAATATTTGGGATAAAGTGGAATGTTGCAGCCTTGGTGGCACTCAGGGAGGAAGGGAAGTTGCCTTCAGCAGGCTCAGTTCCCTCCCAGAACCTATGGCTGCTGTCCTCTCCCAATTCCCCTCGTTCCCAGAGCCTGTGATGACTTAAAGCCAGGTTCCTTTTCACTCCTCATCCCTGGAGCGCTCCCTGTCAGCTGTGAGAACCAGGCAGTGCAGTGCATAACTTTCCTCCTGCTCTTCCAAATGTTGCTAGCAGGTTCCAGGAAACAGATTTGCTCTCCCAGGGAAAGTTTGGAACCAGTTGTGTTTAAAAAGCAGTAGATTTTCCTGGAAACCCATTTGACAGGGCAGGCATGGAAACCTCTCAGCACTGCACTTTCCTGCTTTGGGAGGTTTCATATTTATTTCTCAGCATGCAGAAATAGGGTTTTTTGCATTTAAATATTGGTTGTAGTTAGATGTGAGAGAGATTTAGTCAATTTGGTTTTTTTTTTGGCCCAGGGTAGAAATGACACTGTTGTATGGGAATATAAACCAATTTGGAACATTTATTATGTTTAGTTTTAACTCAAAATCTCAGATCAGCAGATTGGCAATACCCTTTGTAGTTACAACCTACCAAGTGTCCAGCTCAGCCATCTTTTGCATGAGAAAAGTGAAATCCAGAACTGCCCAAATGGAAGAGTGAAACCCAAATGGATCTTTCTGAGTAGCTGTTGTTCTTTTGGGAATGAGTGGGGATTTTTTTTCTTTTACAAATGGTATCAACACACTGTGTTTGCACTTTAGAGATGATATTGAGACTTTTAATTTTGTTGTTTAATTGCTAATGTTGAGTAGGTCTCACTTCTGAGACTAAATGAAGATATTTGTGGCAGTAGCAGGTTTGGACACTTTCAGAGCAGAACCTTTCAGTAAAATATGATTTCTTGGCTCCTGATTACAACATTGGAGTTGTTTTCTGTGATGCTCTGCTGATTGTAATTAAATATCCCTGTGAAGAAAATTAAACTGTCCAGGCAAAGGGAAACTGTTTCTATGAATCTAAATGATCTGGGAACATCAGTACATGCCAAGTAAAATAGGACTATTCAGTTGTTCTGTTTATATTCTTTGGAAAGCAACATCTTTAAAGACAAAACTGCTCTTAGCATGGAGAAAAGCAGCTGACACAAGTGTGGCACCTCCTCTGTGGTGCTTTTCTCCAGAACATGAAATGAGGGAAGTGCTGCATGATTCATGTAAGGCAAGTCTGAACTCAGCCAGTTCCTTGGATTTAGTATAAATATTTATGGCATTGAAGGGGATTTTTTTTTTAATTTAATATTCTTCCTCATGCTCTGGATCCTTTTTAGATGTGCTCCTCAGCCATCTGGTGAGCAGTGGTGCTTGTTTAACCCCCCCAGCCTGGAGTTTTCCTGCTGTGCCATCTCAGAGCTCTGTGGTTGCTGTGGGTTGAGGCTCCTCAGGCAGTGCTGACGTGAACACTTTTCCTGCTGAACACTCCAAACCCAGAGGTGAACACTCTGCTCCTGTCCTGCTGCAGGCATCACACTGAGCCATTTACCAAAGGTAGCAAAAATAGGAATTCCAGCATTAGCAGGGGTGTTTACAGTTAAACATGTTAACTGAGCCTTGCCTGGGTTCTCAATTTTCAAAAATGCTTCTCTCACTGGTGTTATATAATCCGCATATTTAACTCAACTCATCACCAAAAAAAAGTTTTGAAAAATTGTTATCTTTCTTGAAAAACTCTTAGAAGTCCAAATATCTAAGACTGTGACTGCTTTGAGGTACATTTCATTACATACATCTTCAAACTCTTAAAAGAATTTTAACTCTTAAAACATATTACATACATCTTGAAACTCTTAAAACATTACATTACATACATCCTAAAACTCTTAAAAGTCCAAATATCTGACTGTGACTGCTTTGAGGTACATTACATTACATACATCTTCAAACTCTTAAAAGAATTTTAACTCTTAAAACGTATTACATACATCCTAAAACTCTTAAAAGAGTTTTAACTCTTAAAGCATTACATTACATACATCTTAAAACTCTTAAAAGTGTAAATATCTAAGACTGACTGCTTTGAGGTACATTATCCTTGCCTCAGCAGCTGATCTGGGGGTGTTCTGAGTTGTTCTTTGCAGTACAGTAAATTGAACACTGCCCTGTTTGAGTTCCAAGTGTTTCTCAACTGGTGTGTTTAGCAACAAGTATGACAGCAAACATTTTCATGCTCACATTTGCATAGATTTTTAATCCTCTCTGCAGATTCCTTGCTCTCACAGAATCCCAGTTAATGCAACTTTTAGCCAGGCCTGTGAAATAAACACTGGCTGTTGTCCTTATTTACAGTGGGGAATAAAGAGCTGGAACTGGTTGAACTCCCAGAAGTGTGGGATAAAGCTGACAGCAGCATTCCAAGTGCCTCCATTGGAATAGTTTGTCACAGCTGCTAAACCTTACTGTGACCTCTTAGGAAAGAAAATTGCTTTTACCTGTTTGGGATGTTCAAATAAAATGTCATTAATCAGCTAAACAGGTAAGAACAGGGATGGACTTGATCCTTCCTTTGTGCTCAGCAGTCATGGAGGGGAAACAGGAGCTTCTGGACCCAAATCTTGGGACTTTGGTCCCTCTGTAGTGGACCCCACCCAAACTGAGGTGATGGAATCTCCTCCTGTGGATGTAGTTGAGGCGTTTTAGGTGATAAAAGGAATGAGGCCCTGCAGACAATGCTGGGAAGAATCTGAAGTTTCCCTGTCTGAGCCACAGGACCTCCCCAGGTCAGTTCCCTGAGATCAGAGCCCGTTGAGCTGGATAAAAGGAATGTGCCCACAGATGTTCATTTTATATCCTCTTTGCAGGATGAGTTGGGATCAGAGACTCAATGAAACAGCAGTCCAGCTGTGCTCCTGCAGTGCAAGGCAGGCTGAGCCCATTTAAACCTTTTAATTAATCCTGCAGTGTCTCACTGCCCCCAGCACTGCTCTTTGGTCCCATTAAAAACTTCACAAACTGCTTAATTATGGAGTGGAACATCTTAAATGTGTGATAAGGGGGGAGAGAGCTGCAGAAATGTTTTTCAAGTGATATGGGGAAGGTTTAACAGATGATTCACTGGGGAATTACATCCCAGTGCTGCAGTGAGAGGTTTGATTTCTCCTGTGGGAGCAGTGTGATGTGAGTGGTGGGTCACAAACACACAGCTGGTTTTGTTACCTTTGTTTTACCAACCCATCTGCACTTCATGTCTTTTCTGGCTTCTGTCAGGATTGAGGTGCTTCTGCAGCTCTGAAATAAATAGAGAAGGAGCCTGGAGTTGTTAAAAATGAGATTCTGGTAGGTGCAGGGCAGGAAGACACAGCCCCAGTTAAAGGCAGAGTGTAACTTTGGTGCTGCTCACCCCCTCCAACCCCATGACTGTCAAGATAACTTCAAAAATAAGAACCTCTGCTTGTTCTTGTTTTTCCAAGAGTTCTGGAAAACCTGTCCTCAGTGCCCAGAGAACTGTGAGAAAGGCTGTGCAGGCAGCATGTAATTTCTTGGTAGCAAGCACAATCCCTCCCTCCATCTGCCCTGCCTTCTCTTCCCCTTGGAGAGAACATTGCTTTGGAGTGACCCTGCAACTTGGCCCCACAAAGCAGCCTGTGCTTGTGAAATCCACAGCTGAGCTCTGGGCTGCCCAGTGCTGCCATCCCTCCCTCCCTGCCCTGCTGCTGGCCTGCCTGGGAGTGCTGCAATTCACATCCAGCACCTTCAGTCCTTCTGGGCAGGAATTCGTTGTCCACCAGCTTTTGCACAGCTAAACCTTGTAGTGAAGCCACACTTCTGCTCTCTGGTTAGCTCATTTTATTTCTGTTCATCTCTTCATAGCCATTTTCTTTTTCCCCAGTAAAATCAATGTAGTTGTGTGTCATAAACCCAAGATTAAAAACTGCTCTGTTAGAGGCACAGGTTTAGTTTTATCTTTTTCCTTAGTGGTGCTGTTTGTTTTTGGAAGACAATCCTCTCAGGAACAATGGTGATATTTTAGCTTTTATGTGTTTCTTTATACCAGAGAAAATTAGAAAATGGAGAAATTAGATGGAATCCTTTTCTCTGAATCTCACGAGCTGCACTTTTCTAGAAGTTCCTGGATAATAAAACACTGCATGAGAGCAGCATCTGAGGGAGTGTTGAGCTGTATCTCACAATAACACAGATCAGAGGATTGAAGCTCCTGTATTATGCACCACCCAGGGCTTGTGCTGAGCTGAATTTGCTTTATTTTCCTGTCTGGGGCAGTGGCTGGGCCCTGTGTGAGCCATGCCCAGGATCTGAAGGGCCAGGCTGGCACATCTGGCACATCTGCCCCTCTGCCATGCCCAGACAGGATCTGAAGGGCCAGGCTGGCACATCTGGCACATCTGCCCCTCTGCCATGCCCAGACAGGATCAGGCTCCCCCTGCAAGGCTCCCCTGCCTCACTGAGGGTTCCCAGGTCCCCCTGCCCTGTGCAGTTGTCACTGCTCCCTCTCTCTGCTCTCCCTCTGCACCAGGGATTTTGGAGCCCCTAGTGAAGGACAAAGGGATTTTGTTCTCCACAATGGACTCTTTGTGGGAGATGGGTTGGGATTGTTCTGCTCTCAGTGCATTAAAGTCTTGGATATTCTGTGCAGCTTGGCTGGAGGGCCTGTGTCCCTCATGTTGGAGACCATGAGGCTGCACATCAGGTAGCAAAACCAAAGTGGAAATCCAACTTTTTCTTCTGTTTGTGGGGCCAAATGTGATTTTTTTCTCATTTCATTGTGGTTTAGGAAGAGAATTTGGTCACTTGGATGCAAGTCCCAGGGATCCCCTCAGGATCTTGAGCAGTGACCCTACTTTATTCCAGATCCATCCCAAAGGCAGCACCCACCCATCCATGTCTTTTCCTCACATTTTAAATCCATCTACTTCTCTGTTCATTTCTATCCTCTCCTGAGGGCTGTTTTACCTCCAGGTAGGGAATTTGGGGAGAAATAAAATGGGAATTAAAGAAACATTGCTGGAAAATGTGATATCACATTTCACAGCTCTTTTAGAGAGCTCATTTTCATGATGGTCTGAATTTTTCCACATGTAGCAAAGGAGGATAATGTAAGAAAAGGTGTTCAGAGCATGTTTATTTTAAACTGCAATAAAAGCCTGTAGTACTTCTAAAAATAGGCTCCAGTTGAAATAAGTGGAATATTTTTTTACCTTTCTATTGCACCTTTTGCTTCAAACCCTCATGAAGGAGAGTGTGCACAATTTATTGGATTTACTTTTAATGTGTGAACATCTCAGAATGAATATTTGGAGCATGTTTGTAGCACATCCTCACTGTGTTCATACCCACAAGGGACACTGAACACCCAGAATTGAATTTGTGTTACAGCCATTGGAGCAGGGGGGGTTAAACTTGAGTATCCAGTAACAGAAATAATATTTAAAAAAAAAACCCAAAACCAACCAACCAGAGGGAGGGCAACAAATGTTTTCTCTTTAGGGGGAATTATTCAAATCTGAGCTTTCACAAATTGAATTTGTCTCTCTTTGCCGTCCCATGACAACACAGCTATAAGGTAGGATTTAGTGAAATATTTATTTATTGAAATACTGCTTTAGCCCCAGTTTTACAATTTCTTCTGTTGTGACCTTGCTGTGACTTTGATTTACTTTTGGAATAGATGCAGGGCTTCTGGCTTGGATTATTTCAGCTGGTCTTTGGTTAGTTTAACTTTGCCATATTTTATGTAACAAAGTCATTTAAGACTCTCAGTCTTGGTGAGGTTTCCCCTGGAAGGCTCCCCTCTTCTTCCTGGTGACCAAAGAAAGAACACCTGGATTTAAAACCACCTTTGGTCTGGGAAACAGCGACTTCAACATGTTCCCTTAATTATATTTCACTCACAAAAAAAATTATTGATAATGCTTTTACATTTTCAATACAATCACATTATCACATGTGCCTTTTGCTGCCCAGTAAAGAGGAATGCCATGTTTGCTAAATAAAAATGAATATGGAATCGACTGTTTTCTGCAGGGAGTGTAGAGGATTCTTCTCCTTTGTCTTCCTTCCTCCCCTCCTGTGTTTGGGATGCCCAAACTGCTGCCCTTGGCTGGACTCAGGAGCTGGGCTTGGCCCAGAGCTTGGCTCCTCTCCGAGCAAAGGCAAAATGATAATTGTGCCAATTTTCAGTCCCTTTTAACTGACTGTGGGTGGTCGATGCAGGATTTTCCTGGGAGAGTGGCAGAAAGGCTCAGAGCTTGTTCCTGGGCTGCAGGAATACAAACCAGAGAAATCCTTTCTGACACTGATGTTAACAAATATTCCAGCCAGCCCTGGTGTTATTTACCTGGAGATCAGTGTAGTTTTACACTGACTTCATCCAAATCGTGCCTGCCAGATAACTGAAATCTTGTTTTAGCCACACTTTGCACAAGCACAGGTACTCTGAGCAGAAAAAGCAACTTATTTCAGAGTTTTGTAAGAGTTCCCTAAATGGGACATGATCTTAGTGAGAGCTGGGAATTCATGAGGTAATCTCATGGTCTAAAGTTAGACCCAAGGCTGAGTTTATTGTTGGGCTGGAAGTGAGCACAGCCTCACAGTCCCAACTGCTGAGGTGTGAAAGCTGCACTTTGACAGAGGAAATATTAAGGAGCTCTGCCAGACCACAGCATTAAAATTTATTCCTCCCTCCTTTCTTTGTGGCACATCTGCTGCCCTGTTGCTTCCCATGCCATCAGTTCTTGCCTCCTTACCAAGGACACTCCCTCAGGTATTTTTAGGTACCAGGGAAAATAGCACACACCTGAATTTTTCAGGGAACATTTTCAGCCATTGTTGAAGTGTTCAGCAAAGATTTTTTTATTAATCTTATGTATTTGTGAAATAGTTTGTGGAACTGAAGCAGTTGCCCAGGCAAGGCAGTTGATGTAGCCATGGTGTTTTGTACAGCTGTGCTTTTACACAAAACAACTCCTCACAAAACGTGAGGAGAGAGAATTTCAGATGAGTAAGGAGCAAATAGGGTGATGTTGGCTTGAGGAAGGCAAATTTGCCATTTTCTGCCTGTTGCACTGGAGTTTTTGGTACATAATGCAGCGTTTTCAGGACCTATTAAGTAGAAATTCTCTCTAATTTTGATGAACAAGACATTTTTGGAAGGAGCCTGCTGCAGGCTGCCAGTGCTGCTGCCACACCAAATTCTGGCTGCTTTGTGAGGCTTTGGAAGGGCAGAGGAGGAGAGTGGGTGGAGGTGATTGAATGCAGAGGTCACCCTTTAATGTCCCTGCCTGCAGTGTGAGCAGAACGTGTCCCTGCTTGGCAGGCAGGGGCAGCTGGAGGAGCCAGCCCGGAGCAGTCACTTCAATCTCTGTATTTTGGGTTTGGCCATGGGTTTTCTGGCACACAAACCTCTGCACAGTGGTAGCCAGAGCTCGCTTCCAGGAGTAAGTGCTGTTCATATGTTTTGTAAACGGAGGAGAAGAGGCTTTTTGCCAATTTTTCTCCACATGTGTATGTGACTTTCAGGTTTCCTAAATTAGCTTTTTGTTATCATAGCAGAAAGTCAGTAAAATATGTGGCAGATAAAGGAATCAGTAAGTTGGCTGCTGCGAGAAATCTGTCAATTATAATAAAGAATATTTCCAAGATCTGATGTCTCAGCAGCATGTTTTAATCAGGCTGTTGCCATTAATACTTAATTTTTTGTTGTTCTGTACTTTGCTGTTTTATTATGCTCCCCAGATAGGCCTGTTTAATGTACTCTAAAGGAAATACAGACTACTGTGGCTCTGTTTATAGTGGTTGATCTACTACTTCCCAGAATTAAGTCTTATTTAAGCTCATCTTAAATCATAACTTCTGTAGAAGCAGCCCTGAAATGAAGTAGTGGTGCAGAATGCTGGGTTTGGGATAAAGGATTTTGTTTGATACAAATAATACAATTTGTAACTCTGCTTGCAACGTCTCTCGTGGTGACCCAAGATTTCCTCCTGAGAATGGATTCACTTGTCGTCTTTGGTCAAACAAGCGAAGGGGATCAGCGTGGAGCTGCACACTGTCCATCCTGCCTGCAGGCTGTTTCACACACATCTGATGGCAGGGAATTCCCAGGGCCAGGGCTGCCAGCGCTCTCCCACCGTAACCCCCAGAGCAGCAGCTGGCCACATCTGCACGGGCCTCGGTGCTGCCTGGCACTTCCGTGCTGAGAGCTCCTTCTGACGGCTCCTGGCGCTGAGGGACTTGTGCTGCCTTCCCTGCGCGGTGTTCCATAGCTCCACTCGTGGCGTTACTTTTGTTTTCTGCACGAATTGGAATGTTTGTGCCATTTATCCCAATTTATGGTGGCACAGACTGATTTCAGTGTTCGCCGTAGTGGAATAAAACATTCCACATTGCCATAGTGGAATAAAACCTTCAAGTTTAGAAATTTGTTTAGAAATTTGTTCCAATCTATTTGTTATTCAATCTCCTAATGATTTTTAGAACATAGTGATAGAAAATCAAATTTTATTTTATAGTATCTTTTTCACTGTATCGCTTTTGTGAAGATCTTGGCTTTTCAGAATATGCCATAGTTTAGAAATTTGTTCCAATCTATTTGTTATTTAATATCCTAATGATTTTTAGAACATAGTTATAGAAAATCAAATAAATTTTGTTTTATGGTGTCTTTTTCTCTGTATTGCTTTTGTAAAGATCTTGGCTTTTCAGAATATGCCATAGTTTAGAAATTTCTTCCTAATGATTTCTAGAAGATAGTGATAGAAAATCAAACAAATTTTATTTTATAGTATCTTTTTCACATCTATATTGCTTTTGTGAAGATCTTGGCTTTTCAGAATATGCCATAGTTTAGAAATCTGTTCCAATCTCTTTGTTATTTAATCTCCTAATGATTTTTAGAACACAGTGATAGAAAATAAAACAAATTTTATTTTAGAGTATCTTTTTCACATCTGTATTGCTTTTCTAAAGATCTTGGCTTTTCAGAATATTCCATAGTTTAGAAATTTGTTTCAATCTATGATTTTTAGAACACAGTGACAGAAAATCAAGAAAATTTTATTTTATAGTATCTTTTTCACATCTGTGTTGCTTTTGTGAAGATCTTGGCTTTTCAACATATGCCATAGTTTAGAAATTTCTTCCAATCTATTTGTTATTTATTCTCCTTATGATTTTTAGGACATAGTGATCGAAAATCAAATACATTTTATTTTATAGTGTCTTTTCCACATCTGTATTGCTTTTGTGAAGATCTTGGCTTTTCAGCATATGCCATGCAAGTAAATGTTGATCCTGAATCAATAGAAAAAGCTCCCTTGAAGGTCTTCATGTACTACTGTTTCCTGGGAATTTGGCTTTAGGAACATGAGGCAACTCCTCTCACTAATGAGAGTTTGTCTGCAGGTATTGGAAAAGGTGATTAAAGGTGTGATGCCCGTTAATTAAAGTCTGTTTAATGCTCTTGCCCTTGATTTTTTTTAATTACTAGAGTGGCCTGAGGTCACAGTAATTCAATCGAAGACCTTGATGACAAACACCACAACTGAAGAATTCTAAGGGTTTGGTTTTTTTTTCCTAAAAGTTAATCAACTTGTCAGGAATTCACTCTTGTGGATAAATCCATCTGCCAGACACAGAACAAAAAAGGAGTGATGTGGAGGGATAGAATGTAAGAAAATAATGATAGTGCAGAAGGTAGTCTCACACCTGAAGGGTTTCAGCTGTACTAATCACAAAGATTAATAACAAGCCTGCCCTTAACAGGCCACAGCTGTGTCCAATAAGAAAATGAGCGCTACAAAAGAGTGGGTTGGGAGTTGTGCTGTGAAGAGAATTAAGGTTTGTTGTCTGTACTGGGAAGAAGAAAAAGTCAGTGCTGTGAAGAGCTGTCTATGAGAAATCACTGGGAAGGTATGGGAGCTTTTGTAATAAGATGACAACAGGGTGAAGGCAGTGCTGGGGTTTTCTTTTGAGGAGTTTTATTCTAACCTAAGGCTGGAATAGGTGCAGCCTGAGCTCTGCAGGACAAAGGCCCGTGAGGTTCCTGGGCTGTAGTTAATGCTCACACTCTGTGCTTTACCAGAGGAAGTTGGGAGGGGGGATAGGATACGGCAGCCCTGTCCCTGCAGCCCACACCGAGTCACAGGAAGGAAGCTTGCTGCCAGAGCAGTGTATATTATTTTTTTCCCCAGTCTTTGGTGACTCCTGGAGCTCCCAGACAGATCTCAGACCCCTCTGGTGTGTCTCTGTCAAGGCACACTTGTTAAAACACCACTTTTGCTGTTGAGGACGTTCCGCTGGGGCCAGAGAAAGGCAAACAGAGCTGGACATGCTCTGTTTACACAGAGCTGTCCCAGGGCTGTGGGGCTGGGGAGAGCCCTGCTGGCCTGGCAGGCATTGTGCTGAGTGGAAACGCTTCCAGGCAGGCTCCTAAGTGGTTAAAATAAAGCACATTCCTGCTGGCTGCACGGGCTGGTGTCAAGCGAGAGCAGAGCTGCTCTATAGGCAGACACTACGTCACGCTGTTATCTTTGTTTAGCTTGTCTGTGCTTTATCATGTTGCCCAACAGTTTTAATAAAAAAAGAGAAGGAGGAGGAGAAAAAGAAGAAGAAAAAAAAAAGCCTAGTATGAATAGTTGTAAGTGGAAGTATCTGAAAGCAGCAGATCTGGAGAGCCTTCCAGCAGCTGCTGGCTGAAACAAAGAGGAGCATTATGAGAGGCACAATAAATGTGTTTGCTATCTCTGCTCTCAGTTGCAGGGCAGACACAAGCCGTCACAGTAATGAATTTTGAAGCCTGGAGTTTGGACTTGGGGAATTTATAAAACACAGTTGTTTTATCAGAGTGTGTTGCCTTGCCAGCTGTGTGATGGGAGTCTGGTTTCCATGGAGTGTGGTCAGCTGGGGGAGACAAATCTAGTCCCTAAAACAGCACTTGGGGCCATAGTCTCCTCTGTGGTTTCTCTCTCTGCTTTAAATTCACTTTTGGTAAGGAGGAAAGTAGTGGGGGAGGAATGTTATTTAAATGAAGAGCAGTTTTAGCCCTAATTCAATGTGCAGGCCCCATGAGAACTCAGGGTACTGTGCAAAAGCAGTATAGGAATTTGCATTTTATCCCCCTAAACAATGTAAAGAGATTGTTTCCTTGATTTTTCCCTGTTATTTGGACTCTTTTTGGCATTGTTCTCCTGCCTGGTGTGGGCAGGAGGGGCTGTGCAAACTGAACTGTCCATCTGTCCTGTAAGAGACTCTCACTGCTCTCCCTATTCAAAATTTGGTTCATTTGATTAATTTTGGCCCAGTGGAGCTGGTCAGATCCTGGTATGTTTAGCTGAAGTCTTGGTGTTCCCTGCATAATCAGGAAAATGCTTTACCAAATTGGATAGGCTTTCTTTAGAAGCCCTTCTTTTCTTTGTTAAACTTCTTTAAAATAGGTTTCTTCCAGCATTCAATAGCATTTTAACCAGATTTTATACTCAGTCTGAATGTTAATATATAAATGCTGTTCTTACCATACATAGAAGAAATGAGTATTTTAATTTTGAAATAAAAAAGTCCCAATTTTGGTAATTGTTATAGTATCGATGTCCTGTTTGGGGAAAAAGGGCAGGTTTCTGATTTACTGGATTGAAGAATACCTTGAGAATTTTGGTGTTTTGTAAACACCCAAATTAGCTTTACCTGGGTGTTTAAACTGCCCAGGGCACTTAGGAGTTGCTCAGGAGTCATTGGGAGTAAGGTGCCCACGTGGAATTTGTAATTGCTGTTGTGGAATTTTGTGTTGGAGTCCCCAGAAGTGATGGGAGATAGAAGAGTGATGGTGCATGGGTGGGAGGACACAAGCTCCAGCCTCAGGTGCTGAAAGCTTTATCTCCTGACATTGCTTTTAGGTTATTCCTTTTCAAAGGCACGGGTGAGGGAGATTCCTCATGGAGAGGAACTGCTGTGATGTGGTTTGCTTTGAAAGTTTAGAACGTGAACACTCTGTAGGTGGGGGTTTCTATTGGCAAAATACGAAGGAAAAATGCACAAATGCACTGATCTGAAAACAATTCCCAAAAGATTTTGTGTGGATAAAAGCTTTTTTTTGTGGCACTGGGGTGGTTGTGGGTGCTTCTCAATTAATATTTGGTTGGAATAGGAGAGCTCTGGGTGTCTGTTCCAGAGCATTTGCAGCAGGGCACAGTTTTTGCTATTTAGAGCTGAGATGGAAAGTTCCTATTTAGATTTGGTGCCAGAGTCTTTAATAGAAATCATGGCTTGTGGTGTATTATAGGTCAGCGTATATTTGCTAGTTTATATTATGCTGACTAAATTGGCAGAATGCTTATTTTTACTGGTAAACATTCAGGAGGTTTTCTCCTCGCTCCTTCTTTCTCCAACAAAATGTTATTTGTCGTGTGTAGGAATTAAGGCAGCGTTTTATAAATCATCTGCCTCGGTGATGATGTGAAAATGTGTGGTGGCACACAAAGATTTCCATTGTCAGGTACCACAGGGCTCTAGATGGAGTTAACTTAGGCCTAATTTTAGGTCTGGAAATTATGGCTGTGTAAAAAACAAAATGCTTCTGGCAGTGTAGGAAAAATACAAATTCTAAACTCCAGCAAAAGCAGCTATTTCAGGGATATTACCAGAATAGGTAACCCTGGTTAATTTAGCTCCTCTCCAAGCCCCTGATGGAGCCCCAAAAGCACTTTTTTTACATCTTTAAATCCCTATGAGGTCTAAATCCGACCAGGGGATGCGAGTTCCAGTAAAGTCCATGGTGGTGAAGTGCAGCACTGTGCTCCAGGCTCTAGGAGTAGTGAGACATTTAATGGAAATGGGGAAAGCCTGGTCACACTTTAACGCCTGCTTAGCAAGGATGTGTCCTGTGCTCTGCACAGCCAGCTGTGGCATCGCTGGAGTTACTGACACAGCTCCCACATTGCAATGGCTTTTCTGGGAACTGTGAGGTTATATAAAAACTCACCATCTACTCAGTCTGCCCCAGCTGGAAATTAGCATTTCTGTGATTCCCTGCTGAAGAATTGTGCTCTTTTGTTCCTGGGTCCAAACATACGTTTAAAGTATAGAGAAAGACGTTTAGGGACATATTTAAAAGTTGAATCAGCAAGTTCCAATTTCCCCCCTAATTTTTCCCTTGCATAGTTATATACCAGACAAGCTTGTTTTGGACAGCATTTTATAAAGGGGATCATCTGAGAATTTGGACGTTTATTCAGTTTTAGATCTGGAATATTTGGCATTAACGTGAACTGTAGCCCTGGAATTTATAACCACGACTGTAAGAAGAGGAACAAAGCTTTTATTTCTCTGTGAATAGTCATGGTTTGCAGAGTGAGGTAATCACAGCCCAGAGCTGGGATTGCAGCCTGCCAGGGGAGGAACCTGAGTGAAAAAGCTGAGGGGGAATCTGAAAAATCTGAGAGGGAATCTGAGTGAAAAAGGTGAGAGGGAATGTGAAAAAGCTGAAGGGAGATCTGAGTGAAAAAGTTGAGGGGACACCTCAGTGAAAAAGCTGAGGGGGAATCTTGAGTGAAAAAGCTGAGAGGGAATCTGAGGGGGGATCTGAGTGAAAAAGCTGCTGCAAAGATGGTTTAGTTCAGCCTTTGAGATCATCTGGGGCGAGCTACCCCTCTCCTGGTGCCTTTTCTCACTGCTTGTTCCAGCATAAAGCGTGGTTTGGGATGCCTTGTCCATCCTACAACCTCATCCCACGTGTGCAGTCTGGGAGGTGTTACTGGGGAGTTTCGGGGGGTGTTACTGAGGAATTTCAGGGGATGTTACTGTGGGATTTCGGGGTGTGTTTGTCAGTGTTGTCCGCGTGGGGTGACCCCTGTCGTGTCTCCCCGGGCAGGTGAAGCGGCGCTGAGAGGGGAGCCCCGAATGCAGCCCCTGCAATCCCCCGCGCTCAGCAACCACCGCACGGGCCCGCCGCCCATCAGCCCCAGCAAGAGGAAGCTCAGCATGGACCAAGGGGACGAGGAGCTGGACTGTGAAAACGACCACGTCTCCAAAATGAGCCGCATGTTCAACCCGCATCTGTAAGTGCCTCGGGTCTGTCCCTGCACGGAACTGAGAGCTGCCTGCTAAAATCTGCTAAAATCGTGTCCTGGCTCCAACTTTGTGCTCGGCTTTTTCCCTTTGTTCCAGTTTGTGTGGGAGATCTGCGCAAGAGCCGCTGTGATTAGATGGGTTTTCATGTTTTCTTTTGTTTTTGTAGAGCGTGAAGTAACAGGAATTAGCTCAGCCTAACTATTTATAGCAAGCCATATGTATTCACCTTGCGATTCCTGCAGCATTGTTCCCTCGTTCTTTGTAAGGCGCTCCTTTCACTTCCCCCCATTCTCAGGCTCTCTGGCTGGGGGTGGGGAGGCAGCAGCAGCAGCAGGAGGAGGAACACGAGTGCTTTGCATTTTTCCGAGGCCAGCAGCTCCGAGCCAGCTGCTTCCTGGGCTGCCTTGACAACTGGGCAAGCTGCAGTTGTTGCTAAACATTCCTGCTCTGACAGTCAGGTGTGGAATGTGCCGGCCAGGTAAGGCGTTGATGAGCTGTGTTGGGCAATCAGCAGATGCCATTGCTGGGAATGCGAGCCTGGCTGGCACTGCTACAGAATTCCTGGCATTCCTGCCTGGAGGAAGCGATGGATGGAGCTCCTGTGGCTGCTGCCTCAGCTCCTGCAGCCCCGGCATTCCGTGCATTCCACAGTCATGGGATGTGGACTGAGGGATTTATCCTGCCATAAATCACCGCAGCCTTACTCACAGGCTGGGCCCGCAGTCTGCAGCCTTGGAATTTGTTACAAATCGGGAATCCAACGCTGAAGTAATGCAAAACAATGAAAGCTCGCTTCTCATTTACAGCATACCTCCTCCTCTCCCCAAAAAATTAACTATTTATAGCCTTGCTCTGGGGCCAGGAGGGCTTGGAAAGAGCCCTGTGCTGCATTTCTGGATGCATGACACAACCGAGGGGATTTATGGCATTTTTGAAATGTTATGTAACTTTATGGGGGAAAAGTGTGATTTTTTTTATTTTTTTAAAGGCTCATTTTCTACTGATGAAATAAAACACAGCTGCCAGTTACGTACATTATAACACTTTATATAGCAGAGGCCGTAAAAATAATGAAGTCTGAACCAACAGACTCATGTGCAACCAAGGCTCAAAACTAAAAGATGCAGGCAGTTATTTCATGTGATCCCTTAGCTATATGTCACAGCTGTCTAATATTTTCCAGTGTGGTACATTTTTATGGTTTTCTCAATAGATTCTTTCTGTGATTTCGTGTATGAGACATTCATCTTTTCTTCTTGTAATAAAAATCATAGATTTTCTGCCCAGGGTTCATGTGAATTAATCTGTTTCAATTAAACTACCTGATGCAGATGAATTATAATCTAAAATAGCATCCATGAGGCCATCTCTTTTTATACTTTATTTTCTAAGTTTGATCTGGCCATACAAAAGTTTGTGATTCATCTGAAATAGCTGGATTTCTGTATATTTCAGATATATCAGAAAAGCTCACAAACATTCTCTGAATTTTGTTCTCATTTCCCTGTCACTGCCTCAAATGGAGTTATTTTTTGATTGTTTTTCATATTTTCCATCTTTTTCTGATTCTGATGTTCTGGTTTACCTGTAAAATTGGATTACTCAAGCCCTGTGGATCTGAGTAATTTTGTCCTGAGATTTTGAGTTGGAAGATGGAAGTGTGTTGTAGGAGCTTGGCTCGTTCACACCTAAGAGAAAACAGTAGATTTGGGAAAGAATTATTTTCTGGAGCATGATAATGGCAGCCATTGGAGTAACTTGGAGGTTCTGGAAGTGTAAGATTGACAACATTCAGTTTAGAAATCCAAATGTGTGACAGATGTGGAGTGTAGTGTGGAGATCAGGTGCCACGGTGTCTGTGGTGTCAGCACAGACATTTCTGTGACTGAGACTGTGAAGATTAGTTTGAGGCTGTGTGTTTTGAACTTTTCAGGGCCAAGTGCCCTGAAAGCACAGGATGAAAATGTTCCTGACACAAAAGCCTGGGCACAGCTGACAGAAGTCTTTATAACCTCCAGCAGCAGCTCCTCTTCAGGCATTTGGATCTTTGTGATGGTGCTGGTAGAACTGGGAAGCAGTTGTGTATTCATTCTCTTAACACCAGCATCTTGTGGCTGGAAATGTAATTAAATAGGCCAAGAATTGTGTGTTTGGTTTGTTATAAATGGTGGAACCTTTTCTGTAGCAATTTGATCTTAACTCTGAGGTAGCAGCACCCCACTGTGCTTCAGCAGGAATGAATCCATTGAAAGGCTTTGGATGTGTTGTTAGAAATCAAGTTACGTCAGCCTTTTGTTGGGAAATGGAGTGCTTGGAGACATTCCCTGCTCAGGTGTAATTCCCTGAAGGATCATTTGTGAGCTGGACTCGGGTATGTTTACTTTTATTGTGGAAAAACACAACTATTGGAGTGCAGTCTCTGGAGCAGAGTGAATCAAATGCCCTGGCAAGCCTAGCAGGATCCTCAGATGTGTAATGGAATGAATGTGCAAAGAACACTTTATCAAATGTGCTTTTTCAAAGGAGAGAATTCTCAGTGCTAGGATAATAATATACTTGAGAGCTTGTGGATTAATTTAAAAAAAAAAAAAAAACAGCATGTGACACTGCCTCTCTTTCATGTACTTTTATAGCTTCTATGTTTTTGTGGTGATAGAAGTTGTGAACACCCATAAACTCCTTGGCTGGGAAGAACAAGTACTTCCAAATTAAAATATAGTGATAGGTAATATAGAATTCTCTTATTTTTCTGGTGTGTCCCTCAGGTGTTTAGCTGGAAATGCACTCACTGAAGTTAAGTCTTCCTGAAGTAAAAGGTGCTTTTGGCTTTGTGCTGCTCTGTGGAGGAGAAGGGAGCTTGTTTTGAGGCTCGGCTCGAAACATGGCTTTGTTTTCCCGTGAATTCATTATGACCCACCGTGGTTTACGGCAGAGCGATTGGGAAATAGGATTACACGGGAATTGTGCGCGGTGCAGGGGCGGCTGCCTCCGTCCTGACGGTCCGGGGAGCGCTTGGGGCAGCGCTGCGGGGCTCAGGGCCGCTGCCAACCGGGGCCCTCCTGCCCGAGCTCCGGCCCGAGCGCTCCCCTGCCCGAGCTCCTGCCCTAGCTCCCTCCTTCCCTGGCTCCTTCTCGAGCTCCTTCCCGGGCCCCAATCCTCGCCTGGCTCCCTCTCTTTCTCCTTCCCTGCTTCTCTCTTGCTTCCCTCCCCTGTCTCCCTCCTGTTCTCCTCCCTCCCCTTCTCCTTCCCTGTCTCACTCTTGCTGTCCTCCCTCCCCT
>JAWWMS010000031.1:18711143-18723251 GCA_035048045.1 Chlorospingus semifuscus | reverse complement strand
GATCTTATTTAACATATATATATAAAGAGTCTGCAGTGTTTGACCATTTTCTGTTTGAATTCAAACTCTTTATATATATATATATATTATATATATATATATATAAATATAAATAAGTTTATTAAACAAGTTAAGCTGTGCTGCCATTATGATGTTAAAAAATTTAATCTTCCAGTGAGTTTAGCATCTTAACTGAATCTTTTTTATTTTAAAGCTTATTTCTTGCTGGCAGAGGGGGATTGCTATATTGCTATAGGATAGAGGGGTGGCATTTGTTTTTGATGTGCTGCTCCAGCTGAAAAACCTATGCAGTAAATTTAAATATTTAACCCAATGCTGTCTAATTATTTCAATAAATAAATAATCTATAATTAGTACAAACCCATGCTTTGTAATTACTGTTTTGAAAGTCAGGGAGATGTTTTTTAGTTTAAAAAGTTCCTGAAGGATGAAATGAAGCTGTCCTAGTGTGGTGTACTCATTTCCCACTGATCTGGTCCTTAAACATTGTTCAGAGTGAGGTTGGTGATGCAAGGCAGGAGCTGCGCATGGAAATTTCTGTATCCCTTTGAGCAGCCCCACTAAAATCCCAAAAACAACAACAACAAAAGTTCCACAACATTAACCAGCAACACCAAAACCCTCCCAGCCCTTGACAATCCTATCTCAGGTTTGCATCTGCACGCTTCATTTTCTGGGATGAAGAGCAGTCAGGATTTCAGACTGGCTCAGAAATCTCCTCCAATTACCAGAGACAAGGAGGGATGTGAGGGCACAAAGCCTTTCTCAAAATGCCTTTTATGACTATCATCACCATCCCTGTGTGTGTCCAGCTCTGGGTACTCCAAACCACAGCCTCAGTGCCAGGGCAGCAGGTGATCACCCCATCCAGCATGGAAAATCTCATTTTTGAGGATTTTCACTTCATTAACAACACCCATTTTACAATGAAACTACATCCCTGAGATGCTCAATTATAAAATTACGCATTCTCGTTTCTTTCCTACTCTCTTCCCATTAAAAACAACCTCAAAATTTTAGGCTGGAGAAAATGAGAACTTCACTGAAATTAAAGCAGAAATAACCACGGCAAATAATAAAAACGTCATTATTACAAGGTATAATAATCCCAAACTAATACTAGATAAACCTTATTTCTGTCTGAGCTTTAATTAGTGATTTCCTGCTCCTTCTCTTATTCATTGTGCAAAAGCTGCCCCTGGGGATGTCCCTGCAGAGCTCCAGGCTCACGCTCAGGAGTCTCCAGAATAAATAAAAACCTGAGCAGAGCTTCTCAGGGTTTTCCTGTGAGTCATGGTGCCACCAAAGCTGCTGTGGCCATGAATAAACAGCACTGCATTTTCTGAATTTGCTCTCACAAAAAGCAAGACCTGCTTCCAGGGAATCCAAAAATCCAGAGGCTGGCAGTACAGATTAAGGTGTTGCTTGAAAAATTAGAAGTTCTGGAGCAAACCTCCCCAATGAAGAGCCCATGAACAGCTCAAACATCTGTGCACAAAGTGAAAAACTCCTCTCCCACTCGGGAGCAAGCTGGAACTTGCATGGGGCCCTGCAAACTCCTTAATTGTTGGGAGCAGACAAAGTCTGTTTAGTCATGTCTGCTCAGGGGGAAGGATATTACAACACATCTGCACTGCCTCTCTCCACACAGGTCAAAGCTGGTTTTCCACCCTTTTTTTGCCATCTAAGAACCCCCTCGGCCAGGCTGTGCCCAGGAGCTCCCAAATGAGCAGGGAAAGGACAACCCCCACATGGCTGCAGGGATTTTGTGGAAGAAACAACTCATGGCTTTAAAGATGAAGGCAAACTTCGCTTCACCTTCACAATTCTATATTAAATGTTGTTCAGAAGGGCAGAGAAGATTGTCTCTAATTCAGATTTAGCTCATTAGAAAATATCTTCTGCTGCCCATAATAAAAAATGAAATGGGGAAAAGCAGCCATCCCTGATGTGGAGGAAATCAAAACCTCAGGTTTTTTATTTTGCAAATATAAAAATTTTATACAGTTCTGAGGACAAAGAACTTCAGTAGAATAATGATGCTTTTATTTATCACACCAGAGGAGAAATATCAGAGGCACATAACAGCTCTTAAATAACTTTTGTGCTAAAGTAGCAGCACTTGAAAGGTTAATGCAGAAGGGGCGTCTGAAAATACAAAATTGACTTTTCTGAGCTCCCAGTGAGGATGTTTGTGTGGAATCCTGCTCGTGGGAAATCTGTGCTTTGTGTTCCATGTCCTTTATGGGGCTGTTTGGGTTTAGGAATCCTTGGAGAGATCTCCAAACTGAGCTGCAGTGCCCACAGACCAAACTGGGACAGGAATTCTAACTGCTGTCTTCATCGCTAAAAGGATGGAGCAGGTAGCAGGATTCTTTCTAAAATATTCTAGCAAGGTTTTTATCCGTGTTCCAAACCAGCCAAAAGCTCTTCCTGCTCCACAAAGCTGGGTTCATGTCCCAAAGCCAGCAAAATAATTAATATTAGCACATTACACACATTATTTGGGTGCTAATTCATTAGCTCACAAATCTCACTGGTTTGGATCTCTCTGTCTCATTGGGAGCACGGAATGACCAAAGGTGGACTGATTCTGTTGGAGTTTTTATATTTATATGGAAATATCCACCCTTCCCTTCAGTTTCATTTTGCATTCTGGAGAATTTTAAGCCTTGCATGCCATACAGACACAATTTGTTTTACTAAATTATTAATTAATATATAAAAATACATTTAATAAATAGTTTAAACTTCAACTTCATCCCTTCTGAATAAAAAACTTTGCCTAGGCTTCATGTCTCATTAAAGAACTGAGCAGGATTTATTTTTCACAAGCAAAAACTCTGAAAGTTCAGGTTCAATAAAAGAAATTATTTATCTCCATCAATGTCTCCAAGTTCTAATCTGGGCATGTGATAACATCAGTGCCATTGGTTTGGAGACAATTGCTGTTTGCTTTATTTAGAGCAGCCAATCCAAAAGGGATTTATCTCCAGCCTAGAACTTTTCCCACACCAAGGAGAAATGAAATTCATGTGGAGCCCAAGTTCAGAGCTGGGCAGGCACATCTCAGTATTTCATTGGGGGAAATCTGCTTTTTCGATTCTGGCACTGCTGCTAACAAAAGGAAGGAGTCAAACCCCAACAAATCACTCAAAAGGCAGCACAAATAACAAATTATTATATAAAAGTTCATGCAAAGATGAAAAGTGGCATAAAAACTTATGGAAAATTATGCAGTGAGTCAAGGGTTACTAAAAGACAATGGGGAATGGGATAAGTGTTGCATTTCTATTTCTTCATGTTTGTAACAGAGCTCAAAGGACATCAGACCAGCTGGATAATGGGATAGAATTGTGTTCCTTGACTTATTCACAATTACACTAATAAAGGGAATTTTTGTTACTCTGAGAAAATGGTGGTGCCACTTTGATTTACAATCCATAAAAAGGGAAATTAGAAGCATCTCCAGAAAGGGCAGCACCTAAACAGATGAAATCATGCAGCAGTGAGACTGGAGGATAAACATGTTTAGGTTGTCTGATTATTGCTGACAATTCTCTGAGAAAATGAGTTCAAGGAGATTTATTGGAAGTGTTTCATAGACACTGAGATGAAAGATTTATTGGCTGGGTCCTAAAATCACTGCAGAGTGGAAGCATCCTGCAGGGGAAGGAAGGTGCCAGCACTGGGGAACAGAGCTCAAAAGGAGAATAAAATAAAAAATAAAATAAAATAAAATAAAATAAAATAAAATAAAATAAAATAAAATAAAATAAAATATTTTTAAGGCAAGCTGAGGGTTTGGTCACAAGATGCACAAATCAAAACATGGAGGAGCCTGTGGTGACTGACAGCATAAAGGACAAAGGTGCTGGAATAAAAATTCCCTTGTGCAAAACATGGGTAAATCTGGAGCAGCATCTTTGAGAAATACTGGGATATGTGGGAATATTATGATATTTGAAGTTTGAGAAGTGGATTGAACAAAATAAGTGAGTTTTAAATATTGGGATGTATGCCAATGTACTGATTTTTGAAGTTTAAGAACTGGGTTGAACAAAATAAGTGAATCTCAAATATTGTGATATGTGGGAACATTATGATTTTTGAAGTATAAGAACCCAATTGAATAAAATAAGTGAGTTTAAAATATTGTGATAGATGGGAATATAATGGTTTTTGAAGTTTAAGAACTGAATTGAACAAAATAACTGAGTTTTAAATATTGAGATGTATGGGAATATTATGATTTTTGAAGTTTAAGAAACTAGATTAAACAAAATAAGTCAATCTGAAACATTGTGATAGATGGGGAATATGACGATATTTGAAGTTTAAGAACTGGATTGAACAAATTAAGTGAATCTCAAATATTGTGATATGTGGGAATATTATGATTTTTTGAAGTATAAGAACCAGATCAAACAAAGTAAGTGAGTTTTAAATATTGTGATATATGGGAATATTATGATTTTTGAAGTTTAAGAACTGGATTGAACAAAATAAATGAGTTTTATGTATTGGGATATGTGGGAATATTATGATTATTGAAGTATAAGAACCAGATTAAATGAGATGGGTTAATTCTGACAGCTCTAACAAAGCAGATCACAATTGTTGTGTTCAAAGACTTGTGGCCATGAGCTCATCCCCACCCCAATGTAATAAGTGAGTTTAAAATATTGTGATATATGGGAATTTAATGATTTTTGAAGTTTAAGAAACTAAATTAAACAAAATAAGTCAATCTGAAATACTGTGATATATGGGGAATATTATGATTTTTCAAGTTTAAGAACCAGATTGAACAAAAGAAGTGAATCTCAATTGCTGTGATATGTGGGAATATTATGATTGTTGAGGTTTAAGAACCAGATTAAATGAGCTGGGTCAATTCTGCCAGCTCCAACAAAGCAGATCACAATCGTTGTGTTCAAGGACTGGTGGTCACGAGCCTGCCCCACCCCAGTGGAGCTCAGGTGACCAAGCAGGGCAGCTTTTATCACTTGTGACTGATCAAAACCTGCTCCAGACTGCTATTCCCAAAGGGCTGCACAATGGGAATTCCAGCCTCCTGCTGAACCTCGTCCTCCCAAATTGCTTTGTCTGTTTTGGCCCCAGGCTGTGTATTGGAAATGATAAAAGTGCTTCTCTCCAAAAGCTCCAGTGCCAGTGTCAACATGACAGAGTGCTCGTGGCTACGAGGGGGAGAAGGAGGAGAGGGGCAGGAGGGAACTCTGCGCTCATGCTGGGCAAGTAGGAACAGAATTTTTCCTCCCTCCCACCGTATTTTTAACCTTCTCCAAGTCGACTCGACTGGAAGAGCTGCTCTGGCAGCAGCTGCAAATCAAACTCGTTGTAATTATTCACACAACACAAAAAATGAAGAAACGTCCCTGGAAACGGTTCTGTGCCTTTGATATGTGCTCAGTGCTCTTTTAATCAGGGTTTGCCTCCTTCAGAGACACTGCAAAGAAAGAGCCGACCAAGAAATAAAGAGCATTTCTTGAAAGGAAGCCAAAATGCAATGGTTTATGCTGACTTACACACTGGGCTTTTTTTTCCCCCTCGATGAGTGAACAGAAGTTCAGTTTCAGGAGGAGAATACCTTTTTGACAGCACATAAATTAGAATGTGGGAAAGACAGACACACAACCCCAACATGCTCTAGTGGCTTGTCACAGTGCTCAAAAATCACAGAATATTCTGAGTTGGAAGGGACCCACAGGAACATCCAAATTATACCCAAATAAGACTTCTCAAATATAATAATAATTAAAATCATGACCAAAATAATCACTTTTCAACTATAATAATTGAAATCATGACCAAGATCACAGAATCATAAAATGGCCTGGGCTGGATGCACACAAATGTTTCACCAAGAGCCAGAATAGAAAGTCTGAACAGTCACTTATTTAATACTGAAGAATTATTCCTCTACCTAAGGAGAAATATTTATAATTGCAGACATTATAAGGACATAGAGGATGTCTTTGAGGAATTTGCAAAATTCAAAGGGAGTTCACAACACTGCAAGGCCAATTTGAATTTTTAACTGTTTTGACTCACACTATTATTAATTTTTATGAGCAGAAAACACTCTAATAACAAACACAGTCAAAACATCCTGCAGACAAATGCAGGTAAGATTCAATTTAAAATAATACACTTTTAATTTACATGATGTGCACATCCCTGTGGAACATGGCAAAACTTCCCACAGAGCACAAAGCCCAAAACCAGACTGTGAATGCAAACCCAGCAAGTTACCTGGGTTATTCCCTTTAAGATTCAAACAAAATGCAGGATTCTTACCTTGGATTTTTGTTTATCTACAGTAAGCTCCCACAGATTTTATTTATAAACTCTTGCTTGGAATTTTCAATTATTTTATTCTCCACTGCTTCTCCTTTTATGGCCATCTGTTTCTTCCCATATTCTGCCCCAAGGCACATCAGCTGTCTCCACAGCTGAATGAAATTCTCATCTCTGGCTCAAAGGAAAACTTTTTATTCTTTGTTTATTTGTTGAGCTAGAAAGAAGCCACCCATCAAAAGGAGAAACCTTTACCTATGAGTTGGGTCTTGGGATGCTGCACACATCCTCCCCACAAATATCTGTATATTCTGACTTGGAAATGCAAGAAAATAAGCAGGTTATCCATTGTGGGAGACCTAACTATTGTTACTTATGTTACAACTGCTCCTAAATGTTTTATAATAGAGTTAACTAGTGAAAATTTTCTCTTCAATCCATGATTCTCAAATGGATCATTTCTTCCATGCATTAACTGAGTAGTGAACAGCAATGTGCAGAAGGGAAAATAATGATCTCAATCAGTGCAACTTAAAATAAAACAAAAACTGGTGCCTGGCTTGGCACAAGGCAAGAAAATTCTGTTTAAATTAGAAAATTATAAATGGGCATGGCTGCCATCATTGACTCAGAAGAGAAAGTGAGACACAGGAGAGGAGATGTGGAGAATTTGGAAGGAGGAAGTTAACAAAGAGCTATATTTAGGCTTTTTATCTAAAATTTTCCCTAAAATGTTATACAGCCAAGAGTCTCAAGATGAAAGAAAAGCTGCTTGGAACAGGAGAAGCATCCAGCTATGAACAGCAAAACAGTTTCCATCAAATCTTCCACAAATCCCCACCAGATCAACCTAAATCCACCAATTCCCACCAAACCAGTCCAAAGTCACCAATACCCACCAGATCACCCCAAATCCCCACCAGATCAACCTAAATCCACCAATTCCCACCATACCAGTCCAAAGTCACCAATACCCACCAGATCAACCCAAATCCCCACCAGATCAACCCAAATCCACCAATCCCCACCAAACGAGCCCAAAATCCACCAACCCCCACCAGATCAGTCCAGTCACCAATCCCCACCAAACCAACCCAAAGTCACCAATCCCCACCAGATGAACCCAAATCCACCAATTCCCACCAGAACAACCCAAATCCCCACCAAATCAGCCCAAAGCCACCAATCCCCACCAAATCAGCCCAAATCCACCAATCCCCACCAAACCAGCCCAAATCCCCACCAAATCAGCCCAAAGTCACCAATCCCCACCAGATGAAGCCAAATCCACCAATCCCCACCAGATCTCCGAGCTCACACTGCTCATTTTGCCCTGACCACTCCATCCCCTCCAGCCCCTGCTGAATTCGAGCCCCCAGACTCTCCCTGGAGGGTCTGGAAAATGGGAGATGGAGTGAGAAGGTGACCTGGGAGGAATAAACCCCAAACAGAATCCAAGAGCAGTCCCAAAATGGAACGGGGATGGCTGAGGATGGAGCTGTGTGCTCAAACAGGGCAAATAAGTGAGCTCCAGCCACCCCAGGTTTTGCAGCTTTTCCTTGGCATGTAAATATTCTACACCAAGAGGTTGTTTTGCTTTTTCAGCTACTCAGCGCCCCTACTACAAGGGATTTCCTTCCCTACTACAAGGTTATTTCCCTCCCTACCTACAAGGTATTTCCTTCTCTAATACAAGGCATTTCCTTCCCTACTACAATGTATTTCCTTCCTTAATACAAGATTATTTCCTTCTCTAATACGAGGTATTTCCTTCCCTACTACAAAGCATTTCCTTCCTACTAAAAGGGATTTCCCTCCCTACTACAAGGCATTTCTTTCCCTACTACAAGGGACTTCCCTCTCTACTACAAGGTTATTTCCCTCCCTACTACAAGCTATTTCCTTCCCTACTACCAGGCATTTCTTTCTCTACTACAAGGTTATTTCCCTTCCTTACTACAAGGTTATTTCCTTCTCTAATACAAGGCTATTTCCTTCCCTACTACAATGTATTTCCTTCTCTACTACAAGGTATTTTTCCCTCCCTACTACAAGGCATTTCTTTCTCTACTACAAGGTTATTTCCTTCCCTTCTAATAGAAGGCATTTCCTCCCCTACTAAAAGGGATTTTCCTCCCTACTACAAGGTTAGTTCCTTCCCTAATACAAGGTATCCCCTTCCCTACTACAAGGTTATTTTCTTCTCTAATAGAAGGTATTTCCCTCCTTACTACAAGATTATTTCCTTCCCTACTCCAAGGTATTTCCCTCCCTGCCAGCCCTGCTGTGCTTACTCCTTGCCTGCCCCTGCTGTAGCACACCCATCACTCCACATCACCAGCTCCAGCTGAAAAATCAGATTAACATGGATTGGAGCAAGCAGTCATGTGGACAGTGGAACACTGAAGGAGTTTTCTTGCTCAGTGCAAGCTGTTACATCCTGACTGCTCAACAGCACATTTAAAGAGAGAAAACATCTTTAAAACCAGGCTCAAACCAGGCTAGGCCAGGCTCCACATGCCTTCAGTGACTGGAACACTGAGGAATCACTCAGGTCCTGATTCCTGCCTGTCAAACAAACCCTGCCCAGAACTCCAACAATCGCAATATTCCCACATATCACAATGTTTGAGATTCACTTCTTTTGTTTAATCTGGTTCTTAAACTTCAAAAATCCTAATATTCCCATATATCACATATCTCCTCCTGCTCAGGAGATAAAAATCACATTGTGTTTTTGGGGACTGAGATCTTCATTCTGCTCCCTTTGAAGTCAGCCAGAGTTTTGGCATTTATCTCCCTGATGAAGGATGGGATCCCAAAGTGTTTGTTCAGCCCTTCTGGAAGCATGCCAGCCTTCATAAAATCCATTGAAATGCATTTTAAAGACATGGCCAATCCAAATATTTATTTGCAGCCTCCCAGACACATCCCAGTCTCTGGCATTTCTCTTGCAGCTGAAATGCAGGGTGCTGCTGCTTGGCAGAGGCACTGACATGCTCCCCACGTTTCACGAGCCAAAATTCCTGTTCCTGCAAGCATTCAAAGCAGGAGCTTGTAAAGACTCAGCAGCACTGAAACACTGCTCATGTTCCCATCTTCACTCACGGAATAATGCCTTTGATAAATCTGGCCCAGCAAGATTTTAATCCTACTGTTGGAAGAAGTTCATGAACTTAGCAAGGTTTTCCCCTGGAGGAAGAATCCTCCTCAAGATAAGCGATGATATTTATTTTTCCAAAAATTGCTTCTGTTGCTCCAATGAAAAACAAGAAGGCACCAAAAAAAGCTGAGGGTGTTCTTAGCAATACTTTCTAAGAGGGCTGAGAACTAATTAGGGTGGAAAATAATTTTTTTCCATGGTGTGCTGGTTACCACCATGCCCTTATATTTTCACCACATAGAACAATTTGTTTTTTCCCAGGTTATTTTCAAATCACAGATGGAATTAGAAGCTCTTTCCAGGGGAAAGAGAAAAGGCAACAACCATTTTCCACACCTGCACAGTCTGATGCATTTGCAGAGTGCACAGGTGAAAAGATCAAATAAAATCAAATCCCCAGCACAAGCACTCCAGGCTTCTGAGAGGTCCTGCATGAACTCATTTAGAAAAGACTGACCTCCAGCATTCCTTTTGTAATTTTGCTTTTTTCTTTCTTGTTTATTAACATGCATTGATTCTCCAGAATTTAAATTTCTAGTCTTTTGAAAGCTCCATGATTTCTATAAATATAATTTCCTCACCTTGCTGTCTCCATTATAGGCACAAAGTTCAGCACATATTCTTCATATTTATACTTAATTCATCTTTAAATCTTTCATTATGTCAAGAATTTTTGAGTTTTGCATAGAATTATAGAAAAAAACAAGTTAGGGACACCTGGAGGTGATTTATTGTATGGGAACCTCATCCCATGGAAAAATCTCCCCTGGGATAATGTCACTGTCTTCACCTTTTTGCTTCCCCACCTCTGACAGAGTTTTCTGCTTAGAAAGACAGAAATGTTGTGTTCCAAGTGCAGTGCCTTAATTATGGGATTATTGAAAAATAATTTAAAATAGATAAAAGTGAAAGTGTGGAATGAAATCACTTTTAACCCAAACCCATTCCTCAGGACCATATAAAGTTCCCTCAGAATGCAGACCCCTCTGCTTGCACTGGAAATTTAAAATAAAAATCCCAACACTCACCACACTCCTGGGGACAAAACTCAAAACTTCTGCTTTGTAAAATCAAAAATACTTATGACTAAAAGTTTTTTATTCATGACAGCAGAGTGATTTTTGTTCAGCCTCACACAAATAAGCCTGTCCTGTAAATTGTCCCTTTTCCTGAAGTTTAACCTCAGTCAGAAACCAGGTTTCAACACCAATTCAAGGACATGACTTCCCTCTAAACAAACCCTAGAGTAAAGGAAACAATGCACAGGTGCAACCCTGCTTTTTTAACTATGAGGAAAAATTCAGTCAAACCAAACACTTTAGAGGTTGTTTTATTTAGTTAAGACTAACCAGTCTAAACAAGCTAAAGACACCTCTCAATTTAGGATTATTTTCCTCCTGGCAAAAAAAGAAAAGAGTATTTTTACAGTCAAATGACATTTGATTTTTTTGCCTTTAAATATTAAAATATCCCCCTCACTAAATTATTGAAATCCCTCAAAAGACAACTTGGACACAATAAAGAAACCACCTGATTGCTATATATTTTCTATTTAAGACACCTAAAATAAAGATAGCATGACAGCAGAAATACTTCCAAAATCCAGCACTTTTCGGAGAAACTTTTCCCTGTTAATTTTCAAACCACCACACACAATAGAAGCTTGAGTTTCCATGTGCAAATATATTCTAATACACTCAGTTTTGGTCAGCCTCTTACACAACCCAGAGCCAGAGATCTCTAGAAAATCTAGAGCCAGTATCTCTAGAAAATAAAGCCAAGAATTCCATCTCTACCCACATCCGAGGCCCACATGCCACAGCTCCAGCTCTGAGTCACAGGTAGGAGGAAAATTGACTAAAAAGCCAAAACAGAGCGGAGTAAGCCTGGATCAGGTCATGGCAGCTTAGAATTGCACCAGGACCCTCCAACCATGTGCAGGAGGAGAGGAAGAGAAAGAGGAGAAGGGGGAGAAAGAGGAGGAAGAGGAGGAAGAGGAGGAAGAAGAGAAGGAAGGAAGAGAAGAAGAAAGAGAAGGAAGGAGGAGGTGGAGAAGGAAGAAGAGGAGGAGGAAGAAGAAGAGAGAAGAGAAGAAAGAGAAGGAAGAGAAGGAAGAAAGAAGAGAAGGAGGAAGAGAAGGAAGGAGGAGGAAGAGAAGGAAGAAGAGGAGGAGGAAGAAGAAGAAGGAAGAGAAGGAAGAGAAGGAATAAAGAAGAGAAGGAGGAAGAAGAGGAAGGAGGAAGAAGAGAAAGGAGAGGAAGAAGAACGGAGGAGGAAGAGAAGGAAGGAGAGGAGGAAGAAGAAGAAGAGGGAAGCATTTACCCCTCCTTTGCTCCTCAGGGAACACAGGCAGATGGATCTTCAGGAAGTTTCCATCACTGAACTGAATTTGCTGTTCAATCATGCACTGAGTTTATTTCACAGCCTGTGCCCTTGCTGGGCTCACATTGTCAATTTGCTTTCCTGTGATTCTCCCTGGAAATGAGAGAGGGCTCCTGTAGCATTCACAATTTCTGATAAAATCCCTTCACCCAGGATTTTTCTCCTGGGAAGCTGAGGAGCCTCAGAGAAAAGGAAAACAATTCTTATCTCATTTGCTTCTC
>JAWWMS010000031.1:18659817-18672917 GCA_035048045.1 Chlorospingus semifuscus | reverse complement strand
CACCCCAAGGGCAGGGACTGTGCCACAACCCGACCTGCTGGACAGATCTCAGCAGGTCAGAGAAAGAATGTCATAGAAAAGAGCAAATAAACAACCTTGAGAATGGGAGCCAAGGAATCCTGACTTCTTCAGCCTCAGGGCTGGGAAGAAGACTTTCCAACACCTCAGGGGTCATCTCCACACCAGAGACCTCATCACCTTGGATGCCAAGTGCACCCTTAGGGAGCCTCTGAAGCAGCATCACTGTGAGTCACAGCGAGTCTGACCTTGCTGGGACTTGGCACACCCACAGGACGTGGTGAGGAAGGAGGGATGGTTTTCCTGGGCAAAAAATACCTGGTTCATAGGACACAGGCAGAAAAACTCAACTCCAGGTGCTGAGCTGCATCCCAAGCTGGAAATGGCTCCAAGGCCAGGCTGGATGGGGCTTGGAGCAGCCTGGCCCAGTGGAAGGTGTCCCTGCCATGGCAGGTGAGTGGGATGAGATGATTTGGAAGGTCCTCTCCTGGTGGGACCCTGGACATTGCTCTGACTGCCTTGGGTAATTCCAGACACTGGCAGGGGGCTCAGAGACCTTGGCACAGAGTCACAAACACCTGCCTTTGATTTTAGCCCATGGAAACAATTACCAACTTCGTGTATGAGATAAGAGCAAATAACCTTGAGAATGAGAGCCAAGGAATCCTGACTTCTTCAGTCTCAGGGTTGGGAAAAAGACAATTTCCAACATCTCGGGGTCATCTCCACACCAGAGACCTCCTCACCTTGGATGCCAAGTGCACCCTCAGGGAGCCTCTGAAGCAGCATCACTGTGAGTCACAGTGAGCCTGGCCTTGCTGTGGGGTTGATTTCCTTTAAATGGAAGGATTTCAGTCTGACATAGCAGCACAGTGGGGGGTTTGAGCAAAGCTGTTACCAAGGAGAATCAAACCCGTGTGTGTCATCAAGGCTCGGTGACTCAGGGCTCCCACAGAGCCCCTGCCCTTCCCTGACTGCTCCTCCCAACGCCTCTGGGACCTGGTGGCCTTGCAGCTCCTTCCCTTCTGCTGCCCAGCCAGGCTGGAGCTTCCTGCAGGTCCCAGGGGACCCCATGCTCAAGGTGAGGTCATAGAATCATTAAGTTGGAAAAGATCTTAAATATCATCAGATCCAACCATCAGCCCCAGCCACAGCTGCACCACGTCCCCAAGTGCCACCTCCAGGGGTTTTGGAACATTCCAGGTGGTGGGACTCAAGACAAGGTGGTGACACGTCCCTTCTTTCCCCAGCTGAACCAACCAGAATTTGAGTTTTGGTCCGTGCAGGAGATGCCAAGTTCTCCATGGGGGGCACCCAGGTTGGGCATCAGCAGGAATTTCTCCATGGAAAGGGGGTCAGGCCTTGGCAGGGGCTGCCCAGGGAGGTTTGGAGCCCCCATCCCTGGACATTCCTGGGTGTGGCACTCAGAGCTCTGGGCTGGGGACAAGGAGGGCTCTAGAACAGCTTGGACTCAATGGTCTCAAAGATCTTCTCCAACCCTGTAGGGGGATACAGTGTGGGTAAATGAAGGTGGTATAGAATGTAATCTTATCCCCAAAGAGTTGCAGCTGAACCAATTACTAAAGATTAGGAGCAGGCCTGATGTTAACAGGCCACACCTGTAGCCAATAAGAAGAGTGTTATAGAAGAGTGGATTGGTGGGATCAGGAGTCAGATGACTACTGGACAAGGACAAGTCGGTGCTTAGAGGAGCTGCCCACAAGAAACATCGAGGAGGTGTGAAACTGGTGGTATGAAACCCTTGTACTATAATGATAACAGAACACTTGATATATAAGACAACACAGGAGGGACCCAGCTCTGCAGGGCTGGTTAAAGCCAGAAATGAGTGGGTGCTGCCCAGAAAAAGTCATTTATTGCACCCAGCAGCACCTGAAGGAGGCAGAGCTGTCCCACCCTGAGCACCCAGCCCTGGCTCAGGGCTCCCCAAAGCCACAGCTCCAGCTGGAAATCCACATTTTCTGGATTACCTCAGAGCAGAGGGGTTTGGAATCTGGATGTGCTGCAATACCTGTGAAAACAGCACTGGAGGAGCAGCAGCATTTTCTTCAAAATAATATTTACTAGATTTCATAGATTTCTATTTTACCATCTCTTAAAATTGAATTCCCTCCACTCTTCTAATTTCAAATAAAGCAAAGAATTCTGCAAGGACAGATATATCAGCACTGTGAAAATGTGGAAAAATTAAAAATAAATCAAACTTAGCTTAAACTGTTCAAAAATATTTGCAAACAAAGATCAGCCTTCCCATAAAGCAAAGCTGATAGTTAAGTTGAAGAAAACAGACAGCAGGGTAGACAGACACCTGTCAAAGACTGCAATGAGAATGCAGAAAAACATCTGAAAAACAAGTACAATAATTAAAATAGAAAAGATCATTAAAATGAGAAACAACTTACATAATTAAAAATATTGTGTCTCCATGAATATGCACTGAATCCTTGGAATAAGTGAATAATTTAGGAATAATAATAACTGAATAACTTTCCAAATAAACCAGGGAATAGAAAGCACTAGGCTGCAAAAATGCAAAAATCCTATGGAAGAAAAAATGAACAGCTACAAATTGCTCCTATCCAGCAAAATAAACAACTGATCTTTTGAGTTGCAGGTGGAATCCTAGAGAATGAGGGCTGGAATTGATGGTGGGGTGAACACCAACACCACCATCATCATCACCCCAGCACCACACATTGAATATTCCTGAGTTTTAATTCCGTTTTCAGTGTTCTCCAAGTTGGTTTTTGCAGTTATTCAAGCCAAAGTATTTTGAGTTTTAACTGACAGAAAAGGAATTGTGTAACAGCTTCACAGAGAGATGACAAGACGGCACAGATTATCTCTAATATAATTAAAAATTATATTCTAGGCACAGGTAGATATTGAATATGTCAATATTAGAAAACTACAGTGATGCTGTTTTTTTCCTCATTGAGAGTGCTTTACTTTGTCCTAATTTTAGTTAGAATTTCATTGACTTGGAAGAAGAAATACTGGGAAAAATCCCAAGCAAGACCCCTACAATTTCATTTAAATGCAACAGAAATACAACTTGTCAGAAATTACTCCACAGTCTTAAACAATGGCAGGTTTCCTTTCTCCTTTAAACCCTACTATTCTGAAATTTAAATGTAACAGGAAGATTCATTTTTATTCACTTCTAGGAGGAGTCCTACATGGAACCCAGGATGCTGAAAATGTGTCTGGATGTATGAACAATTCATTCTTCAAGTCTCAATAAAATCTATCCAATATTAATTTGTACAGAGACTTGTCAAATGCTCACACATGTAAAATCAGGAAATAAGGAAAGTTACATGTGGACTCTGTTTCACTGACTTCACAGCACAGCTACAGATAAAACATTCTTTTCATTTTTGAAATGTTCATTCCTGAAGGACAAACATTTCTCCCCGTTTCCTTCAATTCTGGAAGCTCTGCAAGTGATTTTTTCTTTTTTTTTAGCACAGGAACCACCAAGACTTTTTCCCCCTAGGACTTTTATATCTACACAGTACTTGACTTGAGAAATGTAGAATATAAAAGATGTATAATATAAAGATGTATAATATAAAGATGTATAATATAAAGATGTATAATATAAAGATGTGCATAATATAAAAATTTATAATATAAAAATGTATAATATAAAAAAAAGATTTGAAGGAGTTGCAGCGACAGATCATCCCTTGCTACTGGGAGAAAGCAAAGGAGAATATCTTAGTGCAGTCAGGGCAAATCTGAAGGGCCTGGAATCAAAATCAAAATTTTCTCAACTGAAAAGCATCAGTGAGTGAGGGAATCTTGCAGGTTGCTGTCATAAGTGATCAGAACAATTTCAAATAAAAATGCACGCCCAGCAGTGAGCAGAGGAGAACAATGAGAGCATTGTTGAGGCTCCATGATGACAGATTTCCAGACTGAAACACTCATAAATAACTTACACAACCCCAGCGCTCAGTAAATGTCACAGCAAAAGGGTCTCATGTATTCCTGAGGTGGTAAAAAGGGAAAACATCTGCAAGGGCAGGGGAATATCCTGAAAGCAGAAATTCTAATAATGCCAACAATGCCATCCCTGATCCCTTTGCGACATGCGGTGAAACTGAGAAACATCCAACAGGAACTCAGAGGGTAAAAAGGGGTAAAAAGGGGTAAAAAACCCTTTCAGCAGCTCCAGCTCCCAGCAAATGGAGGAGAAAGTTGGGAAAGAACTGGAAAATCAGTAGAGAACATTGAGCTGATTTTGGTACATTTTATAGTGGGGGTGGTTCCACATGAGCATGACTGTAGTAGGGGAAGGAGAAATCTCTTTAAGGAGAACAAGGCAGATTTCCAGCACATGGGTGCTAAATTTTAACTCTGGAAGAAATGTGAGCTACAGGTAAAAATAGAGGGTTTCTATATCTTTATGTCCAGGTTCATTGGTGGCAATTATCTTTTGTGACATTAACCTTTGCATCTGTGGGGTCTCCTCATTCATTCCATGATGCACAAGAAGGGGAGCAATAAAAGGAAATATTTGTTGCCCTCATTAAAATAGAAACACTGGCAGTTTTGCATTAAAATACTTTTTAATCCTTTTTATAATTTTAAAAAACATTTTAACATTAATGATTTAAGGCTTTAACCAGTTTTCTGCAAGGATCAGATCTGTTTTCCAAGGAATTGCAACACTTCTCACCACAACATAATGAACAAACAGCCTCATTTTGCTCCCAACAGGGTAAACAGGTTAATTAGCCCAGTCAGTAATTAGCTAAATGCTCTCTCCTGTAAGTAAAGCAGTTGTTACAAATTAATATCTGTGGGAAATGGATTTGTAGAGTTTCAGGGCTTCAGAGAAGGTTTACACAGTGTGTATTTGTATGTAAACCTTGAGATAAGAAATGCTGATTTAGAAATGCTGTAGAATAGGACAGATATTGGTGAGAGAGAAATGGAGTCAGAAAAAGTTTCAAAGGATGGCTTTGTAAATGAGATTAGATACTTTAGAGAAATGGAACTATGAAAGATGCATTTTAGTAAGATTTATGAGGAGTAGTTTTAGATTATTAGTTTTAAGGCATCTATAGTATGGTGTGGTAAAAAGCTGATAGGCCAAGAAATGCTTGTAGTGTTTTGTAATTAAGAAATAGTTAACTTCTGATTGTGATAGTGTGAATTATAACATCTGTATTGTCTCACCCTTCTTATGAGACTGAAAATGGAATAAAGGATTTTAAAATGCCTCTCAGTTGTCCCAGCTCTGGGTCAGAAAAAAGGATTGTTCAATAAATATACATCCAAATATTGTCTGACAAATATCCATCCTAAATATTGCCTGACAAATATCCATCCTAAATATTGCCTGACAAATATCCAATCAAATGACAAATACCCATCCTAAATATTGCCTGAAAAATATCCATCCAAATATTGCCTGACAAATATCCATCCAAATATTGTCTGACAAATATCCGTCCTAAATATTGCTTGACAAATATCCGTCCTAAATATTGCTTGACAAATATCCGTCCTAAATATTGCCTGACAAATATCCATCCTAAATATTGTCTCAAAAATATCCATCCTAAATATTGTCTGACAAATATCCATCCAAACATTGCCTGACAAATATCCATCCTAAATATTGCCTGAAAAATATCTATTCAAATGACAAATATCCATCCTAAATATTGCCTGAAAAATATCCATCCTAAATATTGCCTGAAAAATATCCATCCAAATATTGCCTGACAAATATCCATCCTAAATATTGCCTGACAAATATCCATCCAAAATATTGCCTGATAAATATCCATCCAAATATTGTCTGAAAAATATCCATCCTAAATATTGCCTGAAAAATATCCATCCAAATATTGCCTGACAAATATCCACCCTAAATATTGCCTGACAAATATCCATCCAAATATTGCCTGACAAATATCCAAATTTTGCCTCAAAAATATCCATCCTAAATATTGCCTGACAAATATCCATTCAAAAGAGCTCTGGATTCTCCCTTGCTGGTGCCAGAACAAGTTTGGCTCCAGAAGAGCTCTCAGTGCTCTCCCAGTGCCCTGAGCCCCGACAGGGATATTTGACATTCCAGCACAGCTCCTGTAGGACCAGAATAAGACAGAGGGGGAATCATACAGGGAAAAATTGGCCCAGAATAAAAATAGATTGGTTTCCTGCTGTGAGCATCCCAAATTTCCTGAACAATTGCTTGCAGGAAGCTTCTCTGGCACGTGGCCTGGGCAGGACAGTTCTGGTAGGGAAATTTGGCTGCTTGCATGTCTGGCCTCTGCAGCTTTTACAGCAGAGAAATGAAGGAATGACTGAGTCCAAACGAAAATGACCCAAATCTCCAAACATGCAGATCAACAGCAGCTTCTCCTGAGTCCTCCTGGATGGCTTCAGGATGTACTGGAATTCTTCTAAAATTCCTAATTCATTCATTTTGTGCTTTAAGAGTTACAGAGAGCTCAAGGAGGAGAATGCTGACAAAAGAAAAACACAATGCCAGCAAATTCAATTCTATCTGTGCTGAAAGTCTGAACCTCCAGTCATTCTGACACGGAGCAGGATGAAATCCTAAATTACCTTATTACAAAACAAACCCTCACACAACAAACCAACACAGAGACTACAATGAAATCATAATTGGATTTGTCATTTCAAAGCATCAGCATCAGATTTCCACATAATGCAGGGTGACATATTCTTATGCTAATAAATAAAGTTAGCAAAGTAAACAAAGGCTGTGTTTCTACTGTAAGGAAATCTGTGAGCCAATGGAGCAACCTTTTCAGCACACAAGAAATTCAATCCCCAAACCACATGAAAAGTGATCTCTCTGGGAATAGCACAGCTGCTAAAATCCAAGGCACTTTTTATTAAATCATCAAGTCTGTTTATGTAAAACGAGGCTCTCTTAAAATGACCTCCAAGAGGAAATGATTTGCTAAGGAAAAATTGATCCCTGCATTGAATTTATCTGTGTGGATGTACATTTTTATTGTTTTTACATGGCAGTGTTTCCTGAATTGGAGACAAGGAGAAAATAAGAGGAAAAGTGAAACAAAAAAGCTGCATTTAACAGTTTAAATTCTCCACCATCAAGGTTTCAGCTACTGCTCTTCAACAGGGTAGATCCAACTGTTGTTACTTTTAGAAACACCCAACTTTAGATCTTCAACTTTGGAAGAGAAAATGCACTTTGAGAGTCCTTCAAAACTTGTACCCAGATAGCCCAGAGGGAAAAAAAAGGAAGAATTATTGTGCAAGTTCTCCAGAAATTGCCCCATCATTATTTGATGGTTCTTTGGAAGGAGGATGAGGACAGTGAAAGGAGCAAAAAGAATTTTCTGCAAGCACTTCCTCAAGGTATAGGAGGGTGAAATAAACTCATGGCACTCCAAGCACTTCAAACCATGAGACAAAAACCCTCTGAATCTCCCTGCTGAGAGATCCCAGGGAAAACTTCTGGAAGTTGCACTCCACAGCCAGAAAAAACTCGCCAGAGGGAAATTTGGAAAGCCACAGGAGAGGGAAACAATGCAAGAGCTGCCCCAGAGAGCCAAGAAACAGCTGGGAACGCTGAGGTGACTCAGGACTGGCAGCACCAGCAGCAAAATGAACAATCTGCTCAAGAAAGAAATGGTAAGAAGCAGTTTTTTCCCCTCAATTGTTCATTATTTGTCTGGTTTGTATCACAAACTTGAAATTTTGACAGTTTTGCCTGTTTGGAAAGACATGAAGCTGCAGAAGGCTAAAGGGATATTTATTCAATTTCAGACATCAGAAAGCATTTCTTAAATAATACCAATCTCATTCCTTCCTACAAAGCTGAAAGATAATGACTATTTTTGTGATAAGTATTTTTGTGATTTTTTTCAGCAACGTCTTGGTCAGTCTCTGCTTGTAATCTTCAGCTGATGGCAACATTTATGTGGGGATAAAAAGAGCAGCATGCTAAGAGGTGATGCCAAAGAAATTTAGCAAACAGCTAAAAAAAAAAGACTATGAGAGAAAAAGAACTTTTAGCTGAAGTGGGAACAGATTCCAAGTCAGAAAATGTCAGAAAGTTCCCCTAAATTGACCTAGAAATATAAAAATAATCGAAAGCACAAACTCAGCCTTACCTTGGCTGAACAGGCTGTGCACTTATCAAATGCCAGGCTGACTGGAAGAACATTATCAAATCTGGATAAAAATCCTCGGATCTAGAGGATGAAAAGAAAAAAATTACATTACTATTTCCAAAATTCAGCATGAACTGGACACATACATTCCATAAAAAGAACATCTACCATGTTCTAACAATCATTCCCAGTAAAACTTGTAGTGAATTTATACTGAGCACATGTTACTGCCCTTTCCTGTACAAATAATGGCACAATAAATGCAGAACCACTTCACTAGAAACAGAGGCACAGCACCATCTGCAGTTGGACTTTCCTGACTGCAAAGTTCCATGAAAAATAAAAAATCATGGTGTGACAGCTTAAACACATTTTTTCCCCATCTCTATAACCTAGAGTGTGAACATTTAACTGCTGTGCATTCCTCAATTATGATGTTAATATGATATTGATAGGCAATTTTAAAATTCCAGATCACTATTTCTGCTAACAGAGGGAGCTCTGACAACACTTTGCAGCAGGGTTTGATCACTTCAGTTGTGAACTCTTTGGAGTATTGATCATCCTTTTTATTCTGTTTATTATAAAGACTAGATGTCACCAGGAACAGAACTTCAGTAACTCTGCAATATTAATAATAATACCCCAATTTTGAAATGTTGAAACGGAATTTTTGAAAAACTGTTAAGACATTTGAAAGTGGAGTTTGGGTTCAGTTGAAAAAAAAAGTTCTGTATGGCACCAAAACAACGTGAAGACTTTGTGATAACAATAATAAATACTTAAAATCAGCCAATTCATGTAATTGGGAGTTGGCTGATTTGCTTTAAAACTCTGAAGAGATTCAAAAAGTGGACTTCAAGATGCTCAAATTGGCAGCTCTGTTGGAGAAAAGAAAATTCAGAAATTGTTTTGTTCACTTAACTTCTGCTCAGTAGGCAGCAGGAATTTTGTGTCCATGAGCAGCACAAACACAGTGCCAGGAACACCCTGCCTGGGCTGTGTGATGGGTTAATATTATTGATATTTATTTTTTGACAAACATGAAGAGTCCTCTGGGAAATAGAATCAGCATTTTTTTAAGGAGACAACATCAGTGATGATCAGTTCCCAGCTCTTCAACAAAAGGTTTTATCACCAATGATTTACCTGGTGAGGAACAAGCCCAAGAGAAGTGGGTGGTTCATTCATTCTGTCATCACTGCTGCTGGCCACAGCATAACCACTGCCAAAAACACAACAGGGGAAATTAGAGCAAGACAGCACACTCAGAATTTCCAGGCAGCTTCCAGACATTTTGCTACAGCAAAGAATGAGTCAAGGAATCTGTGTGGAAAGTCTGTTTCATAGGAATCAAGACTCAGCATGATAAATATATATATAAATCAGTCTGAGACTCATCTGCAACTCCTAAGTCACTTTTTCTCTCCCAGGGTTTAAAGAGAGGAAAGAAGCCTCATGTTCAGGGTGCAGAATTCCAGAGTAATTTCAGTGTCATAATCACTGAGTTTTAAATAAGATTTACAACACAGGGCTTATCTTGAAACCCTTTGTGTGCCTGCCATAACTTACAACAGCTCCTCACCGCAGGGAAAGGAAAAAAAAAGGAAAGGGGGGAAAGAAAAGGAAAGGGGGGAAAGAAAAGGAAAGGGGGGAAAGAAAAGGGGGAAGAAAAAGGAAAAGGGGGAGAAAAAGGAAAGGGGGGAAAGAAGAAAAAGGACAGCAAATCCAAGATTACTAATATGCTAATAGCAACATTTTCTTCTTTTGAAAGATTCCTAATACCTTTCTGAGGTTAAATTCAGAGAGACAAGAAAAACTTAAGACTTGTTGAAGCAGTACCCTCCAACACTGCACACTGCATTAATTTACAGACATCACCCTTACAGAATTGTCCTTTTTGAAGTGTAACTCCCCCTCCTCACTACAGATTCTATTAGATTGGTGTGATTTCCCAGAGAACAGCAATGGCTCACCCTTCTGGATGCTGCAGCACAGAAACCATGAGCTCCACTGCCAGGGCTCCAGCCACCATGGCCAGCCCAGGCCTGCTGACCGTGCACTGCTGGTCCAGAGTCCGATCCCTGGTGGACTACAAACACAGACAACCCTGAAGGGAGGGCAGAATAACTCCAAAGGAACCAGCTGCCCTGTGCAAAACACCTCTAGTGCTGTCAAATTCACATCTGTGACCTTCCAAATAAAAATCTGCTATTTCTTTAACTCATGTGCATCAACATGGCGCAGATCCCTTGAGGAAACACCATTAAAAATTCAAATAAAAATTCAAGTTGCAACAAAAGAGAGATATATAATATATAATAGAGAGATAGATAACATAATATATATATAAAATATGTAATATACATATTATATAATATATATTATATATAATATACTCTATATATAATATATATTATATATATATACTCTATATATGTGTTCTACTCACATCCCCTGGTGCCACAACATCATTGCAGAAGTAGCAGCCCAGTTTGTAGCCAGGGATATTTGAGAACAGTGAGGATCCCAGCAGGTCAGAAGGAGCAGAGGTGTTGCTGAAATGTGAATCACCAGCAGATTCTTGCTGTTTTGGTTTCTTTAGGCCGTGTCTCATAACAACAAAAGTGTCAAATCCCAAGGCAGCATTGATGACCAACTGTGAACAATAAAGAGAGAACAACAGATTTTAAGTGAGCCAAAAAGGGAGGGGAAGAAAAAAGCAGCCTTGAGGTTTTTATTCACTATAAATGCCAAAAAATCCACAGGCTGCAGATGGATGAGCAACTCATTAACTGCATATTTACCACCTTAGCCATAAACAACAGAACTTCTGAAAGGTGCAGAATTCCAGCTGTCAAGCCCTTAGAAAAAAACCAAAACCAAAACAAAAATCTGTTTCAGAAAGTCACAAGGCCTTGTCCTTTTCTGTGCCTTTCAGGGCAATCTGATCCCAATGAATGACTCCCTCTAGTTGTTACACAAACTTGTGACAAAAAAAAAACCAAGCAAGAGCAGCTTCAAGCAATGAAATCCCATCTGTTATCCAAAGCAATCTCTGCTCAGTAAGGAAAGCAATTAATGATTACTTATGGGCTTCATCTGCATCTGCTTAGTCACATGGGGAGCAGGAGCAGCTGTGCTGCACAATTCCTGTGTCCTCATTTCCCCTCTCTCTCCACTTTGTGGCAAGTGCACAGAGCAATCTGGAGCACAAATATCAACACAATAATGACAGTCAAATACCAAGGAAGATGCACTGCTTCATCTACAGATCCTGTGGATAGAAATTCTGGTGCAGCACTTCCTTGTTTTCCATTCTTCCAGCCAGGAATTGCTTAAAAGAAGAACTCTGAGGGAAGCTCTCTCAAGGATTAGTCATTTTAATTAGCAAGCTTTGAGTCTCATCATCATTCTCAGTATTTCCAATTATTTCTGCATATTGTTTCAGCCTTGGAGTAGATTATTTTTCCTCAGTCCTGAAGTGGAACCCCGCTGTTGAATCTGTGCAATTGAAAGATTCCATCTTCTCACTGCATCTACCTGTAAAACCTGAATATGGTGTTCCACTTCCAAAATATGAGTAAGAGCTGCTATTAGCAGAAATATTGTTAAACAATTCCCACTGCAATCAACTGTTTCTTCTCAGTTTACATGCAGGTAACTATTTCATTCTAACTGATTGAGCCTTAATTTAAAAAAATCATCTGGTTTTGATAAAAAGACAATGGAAAAGTACAAGAGACAAATGAAAAAGTATCCTTTGGCAAGAAGACATTTTAACAAGTTCCAGTGCTCAGCAGGAGCACAGATTTAATATCTGACATGAGGATTTAGCATTTGAGGGGTTGGTTTGTCTGAGGTGCTTGTTTTGGGCAAGGACTGCAGGAATGGCAAAGATCCCCAAGGAACTTGAATGGTGGAGTGGGGAGAATGACTCTTACTGCTCCCCATGGACCTGTGGTATGCATTTCACACAAGTAATCTCTCACCATCTCCTTTATTTTCTTTTTGAGAGCTTTGGGACCAAACTCTGCAGTAATTGAGATCTGCAGGTGCCACACAAAACAACATTTGGAGTAAAGCTCTCATTGGGTGTTTACCAACATAAAATATTGAGCATTTGTTTGGAGACCTGGAGATTTCCCTGCTGTGTTTTTTCAGTGACAGAGAACTCCATCTCCTCAGATCTAAGGGATGTTATCAAATCAACCAACTGTGATGCAATCACACTGCACCACAGAGCAACAGAGAAATGTCACCAAAAGTTTCAAAATTTCTCCTCAAAATTATACAAGTGCTGCAAGGAAAATGTAGAAGGGCACTGCTGGCTAAGAAAACATGGGAGGGAAGTTTTGGAGATCATAAAACCATTCTATCCTGATTGAACCAGACAGGATTAATATAAAATATGCACATAAAACTCCATATATTGCTGGAAATTCCCGGCCATGCCATGTGGAAGAGTAGGCTGGCCCTGGCACTTCCCAGCTTCAAACTTTGAAATTTTGAAACTGAAGTTTTGAAAAACTCTTAACACAGTTGAAAGTAGAGTTTGGGTTGAGTTGAAGAAAAAAGTTCTGTATGGTACCAAAACAACACAAAGATTTTGTGGTAATAATAATAAAAATAATAATTTAAATCAGCCAATTCCCATAATAATTGGGAGTTGGCTGCTTTGAATTGTTTTAAAACTCTGAAGAGATTTAAAAATTGAACTTTAAGATGCTCATATTGGCAGCTCTGATGGAGAACAGAAAGGTCAGAAATTGCTTTATTCACGTAATTTCTGCTCCAAATTCCTGCTCCCAACAAATTCCTGCTCAGTAGGCAGCAGGAATTTTGTGTTCATGAGCAGCACAAACACAGTGCCAGGAACACCCTGCCTGGGCTGTGTGATGGGTTAATATTATTGATATTTATTTT
>JAWWMS010000031.1:18641505-18659102 GCA_035048045.1 Chlorospingus semifuscus | reverse complement strand
GAAAGGAAAGGAAAGGAAAGGAAAGGAAAGGAAAGGAAAGGAAAGGAAAGGAAAGGAAAGGAAAGGAAATTTCAAGGAAAGGAAAGGAAAGGAAATTTCAAGGAAAGGAAATTTCAAGGAAAGGAAAGGAAATTTCAAGGAAAGGAAAGGAAATTTCAAGGAAAGGAAAGGAAATTTCAAGGAAAGGAAATTTCAAGGAAAGGAAATTTCAAGGAAATTTCAAGGAAAGGAAAGGAAATTTCAAGGAAAGGAAAGGAAAGGGTTGGCAGCACCTTCCTCTTGCTGGCTGCAATGAGAGCAGGAAAGGGAAAAGGGAATAGAGAAAAGGAAAGGGGGAAAAGGAAAAGAATGGATTGGCAGCACACCTGCAATGAGAGCAGACAGCCAGTAGCTCTCCCAGGTGTCCATCAGCAGGAACACGATGTCTGGCCATCAATGGGGAAGGAAACAGGAAAAAAAAAAGAAAGGGAAAAAACAAGAAAGGAAAAAAAAAGAAAAGAAAAAAAAGGAAGGGAAAAAAAGGAAAGGAAAAAAAAAGGAAAGGGAAGAAAAAAAGAAAAGGGAAGAAAAAAGAAAATGAAGATAAAGGAAAGGTAAGAAAAAAGGAAAGGGAGAAAGGCAATGAATGGCTTGTGGCCCACCTTTCTCTTGCTGGCTGCGATGAGAGCCGGCAGCCAGCGGCTCTCCCTGGTGTCCATCAGCAGGAACACCACATCATGGCTCTCGATGAGCTCCTCCAGCTGTGCCACGTCCTTCTGAGCCTGGGCCATGGTCACCTCTGAGAAGTTCACGGGGTGGCCTGGCATGGGGATGCTCATGTTGTAACCCTCAGAGCTCTGGAGAGAGGCAGAGAGAAAACCAGCCGTTCAGAGGGTGACCTTGTGATTAAACAGGTGTAAAATCCAGCACAGAGCAGAGGACAAATTCAATCCCCCTTGTCAGAATGGCAGCTCTGCTCCCTGCACCTCTCTGTGGGGCAGGGCTGGGCACTGAGGCACAGTGCTGGGGTTTCTCACTCTGGATTTCTGCAGAACACACTCAAAGTCTTAGCAGGCTTAGTAAATCACTGCAAGAACAGAGTGGAGCTGCTCCTGATCCCAGGGGTTACAAACAGCACCCCAAAGCCATTCACACATGATTATGATCTGTGATTAAAACTTGTGTCCTGATTCTCTTTCCAGCCCCTTCCCACATGATTTCAACAGGCTGAAGTTTGTATTTCTGCCTCAGTCACAGCCATGTGCAGCATCGCACACACTGCTCCTTATTTTCAGTTCCTCAGGAGGAGAACAGCCTTGGATGATTTCCCTGTAATTCCCCAACCATGTAGGAACTTGATACAGCAAAAAGCAATTCTGAGACTTGTCGCTGCAGAGCTGGAGGATTTGTTCCTGTGGCAGAAACATCTCCTTCTTCCAGCCCATTACTTGGGCAGGACACACTGAGAGCAAATATTGAGCCAAAGAAGCATCTACACAACGCATGGACAATGCAAACAATTCATTCACTCCTTTGGAAATGTGGCAGCACAAGCTGCCAGAATCTGCTGGAAGGCAAGGGAAGGATGGAGCCCTCATTTATGTCACAGAAGAACAAGCCTGGCCAAAGCCTCCCTGCTTGGCACTGCAGGAAAAATTAAAAACCAAAATGTAAAAACTGGATGAACCAAGCATAAAATTCCATGGGAAGAGAGGAGAGGAAGGTTGGTGGAATGTGCTTTTGCACAGACCAATTAATGACCAGCACAACTCATAAATCCAGGTGAGTCAAATGACCAGAAGGGTCACATATACATAAATAACATACAGAAATAACATACAGAAATAACATACAGAAATCTCCCTGAAGATAAAAGAACCAGGCCCATCTAGCAGCTTGGAGAAATGACTGTGGGTAACAGCTGCATTAACCATACCAAAGGATCCACCTTTTCTTCCCCTCTGTACCATCACCACAGACATCAGGAAATTACTGGGGCAGGCTTTAATTTCAGTGTCATTATCTCCTCCAAAATTCCTGGTAGGAATACAGAACTTAATCCATGCTGTGTCTGAGTTATGTGTTCATGGACAACCCAAGCCTGTGCTGCTCAAGTGCTGATTGATTAGATCGGCTCAACTCACACTGCTGGTGACTCAGGGTTTAATTATTTGTTAATGACTTATTAATTTATCAATTATAATTGATTTGATAATTTATGTGTTTAATAAATTAAAATAAATAAGCAGGAATTAACTGCACCACAAAATGGTCAATGTGGTTTGTAAATACTAAAATCCTACCAGAATTCCAAAAGAAGCTCAATCCAGGCATTGCAGCTGTAGGAATACAGACAAGCCTGGCAGCTCCAACAATTTTATTTGAACAACTGTTCCTCAAAACAAAGACAGCAGTCACCAGCCAAAGTGGCTGAGGTGCATTTGGCTGCCAAACAATGGCAAAAAGAGCTCAAAGAGCACATTGGCATTATTTTAAGGAGGAGTAAATATCCATACATATCCCCAAAGAAAGATCTTGCTCATTCCACAGAATCCCAAAATCTGAGGAATCTAAGAAAAGTATTAAAATGCCTCCAAATTATCCAAAATATTTAGTTAGCATCTCATAAAATATTAGAATGACATTTAAAAAAGGGGACTGTATGTTGTTCTCTTTGCTGGCAGTTAAAAACCAAGCTATAGCTTCTAATATAGAAAATCAATTTAGAGAAGATTGCAAATTTGGGGTATGAAAAATAATAGGAAATCTCAAAAATACATTTATTTCTTCCCTCAGGACCTGCTACCAGAGCAGACAATTAATATGTCTCACCTGGCATTACTCAAAGCTCCTTAGAACATCCTAGACAAGAAAAAAATTCACTTCACTATCAACAAGCTAAAAAATTACTTAATGATCCTTAGTTATATTTCATTACTACAAATATTTACTGTCACCCTGTTCTTCTAATGTTCTTCTGAGCCTTCTGATGTTCACATTTTTGTAATGGACTTTTCATGTAAATAATGATTGGTTTGCACTCCTTTCTGGAGGAGGAGAGAATTGATGGACTGTTGGTTTGACCAGTGTGGTTGGAGAGGTGGCAATTTCATCCTCCAATCCATGGTCACTTTTGGAATTCTATAAATATTGAGGTCCAGAAATAAACGAACTTTTTTTTGCCTTGGACATCTCAGCGTGTGAGTGTCGTTCATTTCGTGTCCTATTGTGATAATTTACCTCAATAAAGTTACCAGGAACAGAAATTTGAGGTAAAATATTTTAGTAACCAAGTGAAACATTTCAGTAACGAACTATAATATTTCAGTAACCAACTAAGATATTTCAGTAACCAACTGAAATATTTCATAACACCTGCGAAGTGTTTTAACGTTTAACTATTAAAATTTGGAATAGCAATTTAAAGTCACTTTTTTTTTATTTTTTTCCTTTCCCCCAGTGATAGAACATGGAAATTATGATTTTACCACTCCTGGGAAGATTTTCTGCAGCCTTTCTGCTGCTGCCAGAGCCTTGGGCTTGCCCCCACTCAGGCAATCCTCGAACTCGTAGAGCGGCTGCCGCACGGGGTTGGAGTAGGAGATCTTTGCATTGTCCACAAAAGTGATTTTCCTCACCCCCCAGCCCTAAAGGAGAACAAAAGTTAATAAAGATAATTACAACAGCCTTGGGAAATGTTTTTGAGTAATGCCACCCATTCAACATTGAGTTTTGTTCACTTTTTTTAAGCTACGAAAGTTTTTGTAATTATTCGAGGTGACTGAAATAAGGGAACAGAAAATCTGGTTGCTAAATATATATATCTATATAAATTTTATATAAATATATATATAAATAATTTGGTTTTTAAATGCTAAATATAGCATTTAACAGAAATCCCTCAAACCCTGCTGAATTCAGTGGAATGGGGTGAACATCCCTGAAAGGAATCACCAGCACAGTTATTTCAAGTGCTTCACTGTGAATTTGCTCTTTCTAGCTTGTTAATTTGTTCCAGAATTTCTTTTTTTAATATAAATTCAGAATATTCTGCCAAGATTCCCTAACTATCTCATGTCATCAGTTATTGAGAGGTGCCCTTACTATTATAATTATATATATACATATATATTATAATAATATAATATAATATAATATAATATAATATAATATAATATAACATAATATAACATAACATAAAATAATAGAATATAATATAATATATAATACAATATAATACAATATAATATAATTATATAATACATATATATTATGTCAGAAGCAATTGAATTATTTATTTCCATTAGGTACAGATCTCTTCCCTGCAATTTCTAATATAACTCATGTGCATTCTGTATATTCTGATGCAGAGAATGCAATTTGGATCTGATGTGTCATAGCAGCTGGACAAAAAAAAATTAATTAATTTAGATTTTATGAGAAACAGGAGATTATTTGTGAGAGGAAGGATTTACCATCAAGGTCCTTGCAACACTACAGCCCAGGGTGCCAGCTCCCAGCAGCAGACACTTGGCAGCCACAATCTTCTCCAGATCCAGAGTGGGCACCAACCTCCAGCACATCAACTTCAAATTCAGATCCACGGATGATTCTGCCAACCTGTGACATGGAACAAATAACAACAACTTCTGAACCCTCCTGTGCTTCTCCAACAAAGGAATCACTGATATTTCAGCTGAATGAGGTAATTTTTAGACACCATTTTAAAGGAGAGAAAGAATTCAGCAGTATAACACATAGGTAATATGAAAAACAGACAAGGGCTTCTGAAAAAGTAACAATCTAAACGTAAAATTTTAATAACAAAATTAATGCAAATATGAAAATAAAAATGGTGTCTCAGCCAAGATTCTTGTTAAGCTGAGTGCTAAGACAGATAATTTGTCCATAAATTTTTGTTTCTTTTTTAAACTACCTGGTTCCCTGTATCCAGTTACACCTGCCCTTAACTTGAAATATTCCACTTGTGCCTAAAACATCTTTGTGGAAGTTTGAGAAAGAAAATGAAGTAGGAAATCTGTGTTCAAGCAAGGGGCAGATTTTTATATCCATCAGAGCACAAGGTGTTAAAGCCCTCACAAAGCCAGACCAGCACAGGTCTCAGATTCCTGCAAGTTTCATTCCCCCACACATCATAAATAAAATCTTTTCAGCATCCAGAAAATTCTTTGTCCAACAAGGATTTAAATGGCAATTGTCAAGGCTGGCATTTTACCAACACCTCTTTGGGAAGCTCTTAGATAATTTACACAAGTAAAGAAGGTCAAGAAACCTAAAGAATTAACAATGCTGAGATGAACTTTATTGAATATCTGTGAAGACTCTGAGAATTTCCACAAATGCTTCATAAAAATGGCTTTGCTTGATGGGCTGAACCGGAACCATCAGACCAAGAGGTTTTTCCAAGGCAAGGACACAGATGCAGACACTCTGTAACCCCAGTCTTTTCAATCCATTGCCCAAACACCATGTACAGAATGATAAAAATTATTAAAATCACATTTCCTGAGCTCTTTCCTGTGCCACTCTGACAAACCCCAAAGGATGAACTTCCCCCATGCTCATTTTCATGAACACCCTGCAGGTTATGGAATTCAATGAAATCCACAGGCCTGTAACACTCTGGCCTACATTTCACCCAGTTTTAAATAAATGCATTCAGAATTCTCAACTAGACCCCAAAATTGCCAAGATTTCTGCTGCAGGCAGTGCACTGCATACCCAGTTTTTGGGTATGAAGACAAATTCTAAATATGTGCTCTGTGAAGGTCCTTACCTCCAAAAGAAAGTCCAAACAATATCCAGTGGATGTTTTACTGCATATTCTTACCTATTTCACATTTCAACTTGCTATGGATTAAAATAAAGAAAACTGTGGGAATTTAAAAGATAAAAACCAAACCTTTTTGGATCCATGCATTCACTGAGATTCACCATCCTTGGCCCCATGCTTCCCTTTTGGTTCTTCTCCCATCCAACAGCTTTTGGACAATCTGTTAGAAATATTTAAAACACAAAAAAAAAATTAAAAACCGAAACAAAACAAACAAAAAAACCCAAAAAAAGCAAGAATAAAGGAAAGAAAGAATAAAAACCTTAATATCCTAGGACAGAAAAAAAGAAAATTTTTTGGACTTAACCCTGTTGGAAAAACCTTTATTTTAAACCTGCCAGTAAATAACCTGTAGTTTAATTTGCACTCAGGTGTCCCCTGTGCTGCTTTTGCCTGTTCAGCTTCAAACCCAGCACAGAGCTGGCATCATTCCCCCTCAGATCTTTAATGCCAAGCTCAGTAAATTCATAATTCAGTCAATTTTACTAATTTCAGTCATCATTTCATGGTCCCTAGACCCCACCTGCAAATTCAGTGGAGAATTATGTACTTTAATTATATAGAATTAAATAATTTGCAACAATGACATCTGAAGCATTCAGAACTTTTTGCCTGAGGTAGAGAAATTTTGTGGTGCTGTTCTGTACCTAGAAATTAAATCTGAGATTATGTTTTAACATTCCAAGTCTACTGCTTTAAAATACACCTGGATGTGGGATTAAAGGGAGAGCAGGTTTTTATCATTTTAGAAATTCTCCAGAAATTTTGCATCCCATAAATTCACTATCACTTTTTTCCTACCTGAGGGACTGTATACAAATTCAACAAGAAAAAATGAGACAAACCGCTGTTTTATTTTATTTTCTATGCCACCAGCAGGACTTTCCTTAATTTTCAGTTAGAAACACAATTACAGGAGGAAGAAATTAAAGAGAGAGTATTCTCTCTTCTTTCTTTGTTGAAAAAGGAATAATTTCCTTTAGAGATATTTAACAGAAATTGCAACAATTTAAAATCCATTTGAAACAGCATAAGTAACAATTTTTAGCAGTAATTTATTTTGCCATGTCAGCAGTGATTAAGAAGGCAAAAAAAAAGGGGGAAAAAATAATTTTTAATGGCTTACCTGGGCCCAGGGGTGCCTGTGGCAGTTTGATTTCAAAGATGATGCTGTGGGTGATGTCTCTCACCCCTTGCATGGTCCTGTCTCTGAAGCAGAGCACTTCCAGCCTCTGCAGAGCACTGCCCCTGCCAGCCAAATAAAAGAGAAATAGAGAAAGACATGCAACTTCTTTCATAGAAAAAAGAATTATTTTAACAGCATTTAACACAGGTTTAGTCCTTTGCAGGTTCTGAATGAGGTTTTTTGTCTTGGTACTGGACAGTGTTGTCTTTATCAGGTACAGAAAGAGCAATAATTCCTCAAGTGTCAGAAAATGACTGGTCTGGTGTGACACAGCTCCAGAGCAATGCCACGCCAGCCTGACCTGGCATTCATCCAGCACTGGACAAACTGCAGATTCAGAGGAATAAAAAGCAGAAAAGCACCAGAGCACACATCAGGTGACATGCTGGGACTTTGCTGTGGCACCAAGATCCTCTGAGTTCTCAATATATATAATTTTTCCTCCTTATGATTCAAACCCCCAGACAAAAACCAAGAATTTTAGCGCCTAAACCCTTCTCAACCCCAAGGCTGTGCAAATGTAACACTCAAAACTATGGGAGTGTAACTTAATTACAATTTTGTTACAGCAACCCAAATTCATTTGATAATTTAAATCCCTTTTTTCAAAACCCAGAGTGTAACTGTGTATTCTCTTCCCATCTTCTCCCCAACAAAAAAAAATTCAAGTGGTACAAGGAGATAACCTACTAATATCTGTTTTTTAAAGTGTAAGTCTGCTATTACTTGACACTAATTAATTGTTTAAATTCACAGAGTATTTTAAATAAGATTTGACACAGCTGGAGGGTATTGGCAGGGTGTGAAGCTGGCATTTCCAGGTAAATGTTTCCATTTTAGGATTGCAGGAATTTGTGACTGACAGAAGGAAAAACCAGAATAATGTACAAAATCAGACTCACTCCAAGTGAATATCAAGGGAAAAAAGAAAATCTCAGGTGGGTGATATGAGTGAAACACCATGGAGAAAATAATCTCATTTAACATCAACCAATAAATAATCTTGGTGGGAAAGAATAAAACAGGTACCATTTGTGGGCTGCCAGGATCAGGAAGTTTCTCAGTGGCCATCCTGGATACTGGGATAAATTACAAGGATCATAAACTCCAACTGTCACCTGCAAATCAAATTATTCTACATTATTCCTCCATCCACAGTCAGGCAAAGGGTATTTGGCATTTTTATTTAAAACTTCTGGCCTACAGACACATTTTGCATTTTTTATAAATATTTAATCCATGGTCACACCAGGTTTTCCTCAAGATTTTGCCATAGCTTTGAGATTTATTCAGTTTGGCTCTTCAGGGACACTGGATGTTCACTGCAGTAAAAGCATTTTTATTACTTTAAAAACACAATTAGAGGGAAGCCCAGCAACTGAGCCTTGCTCCCAACCCAAAATTCTGCTTATTTTGGGAGGATTAGAAAGTGAAAGGGCATAGGCCAGCAAGAGAACAAATCAAAGGGAAAACAGCACAAAAATCACTTTACAGCCACCCTCAGGACACAACCACCGTGCCCAGCTCAGCATTAAAGCCTCAAACCATTCACAGATTAAACATTTAATTATATAAAATTACATAAAATTCTCATTACCTTTTCTCCTTGGTCTTGAAAGAAGCCATCCCACTTTTTCAGCAGCGATATCATGACAGAATTATCATGATACTTGATTAAAAAATAAGGCAGGGCTGTCACCCCCTCCTCCTGGCAGAGGTCATCGTAGGCTTTCTGCAGGGCTTGGATCTGAAAGTGCAAACACAACTGAACCAACACTTTTAACAGTTCTGCACTGTAATATGAAAGAAACTAAAATTTGTTTAATTTTTTTCATAAAAAATTTAAAAAATTACCTTATTTTCTTATCTAAACATGCACTTTATTAACAATTTTGTAATTTTAATGAGTTGCCTCACTCAGGGGATGCCCCATTATAAAGGTTTTTTTAAATGAGTTTCAAAACCAAAGCTGTATCCATAACTACATATTAATATTCATTTTTATATACAGCTTAACATATATACCTCAAAAATAAATATAAAATAGATAGCTTAGCATAATCACCTCTTCAAGAACTGTTTGCCATATCTGCACCTAAACTGAGATAATTTAAACAATCATGGAACAAAAGGTAAATAAAAAAAAAACCCATAGAAATAAAAAGTGAAGTTTTTAAAATAAATTAGTCTCCAATTAATTCAGGATGTGGTGACCAAAATATTGAGTTTTAAAGCTCACAGGAGTTCTCAGTGTTGCAGAATTCACAATCTTTAGGATTTTGAATACCTGATTTAGTGAGAACCTGTCCCCAAGACAGACAGGCTTCTGAGTGATCTCAATTCCATCAGGGAAGCAGAGAGCAGGGTAGCAAAACCAGTAATAGAAATGATACTTCTTTAAATCCTAAGGGGAAAAAAATGGTAAAATTAGGTAATAAAGAGACAGATTAAAATAAATTATGTAATGCTAATTCAAAGTAATGGTTTATGATTTTAACCATGGGAACCACAGGGGTCTTTACCTCACAATGATTTTAGAAAATCATAAAAATACTACAAGACTTCCATTCTCTGTATATGTTTTAATTTAAGATGTAAACAATGTGTGTACAATCCTTCAGGCTTTGTTAGCTGGAGCATTTAGCAAAGTTTTCAATTAATTAAACATGAAACAGCTGCTCTATTTCTACTGATATCTGTAAGGCCATCAGGTAATCTTCTACATTTGTAGAAAATAATATAAAAATATATTAATGCAGCATTATTATGAATACAAAATATATGAATACTCCTAAAAAGAAACTACTTCACTATTTCCACTACAAGTAGGAGACACAAATTATCTGTACTCACTGCAAATGTCAGCAGCAGGAACCTGTTCAGGAGCATTGGGTTCTCCAGGGCAGCTCCAGATTTGATTGATTCCCAGATCTGCCATGGATTGTGGGGACAAGGAGGAAGAAAAAGGGCAGAGAAACACCAAGAGAACATGAGAACAGCTGCAAAAATCTGTAATTCTTAAAGTTTGGAGATAAACATTCACTGATTTTTTTTAAAACTGAATTTATACATACAACTATCTGCGTTAAAAGGATTTTAAAGGTCAGAAAACAGGGAGTTACAGGGCCACAGGAATGCAAAAAATTCCTAGTTTGGAGTGAAGACATGCATGAAAACTTTGTTACTCAAGGTAAGTAATTAAAGTAATCAAGGACAGGTCAAAGTAAAGCATCTTAAATTTGACTTTCACCTCTCCCCAGGCCATGACACTGAATTAACTGCTGGCAGAGCAGGCAGACCAGCCCCCCTCACCCATCTTTTTCTGGCTTTATCTCAGGTTTCTTGCTCCTGTGGCTCTTCCCCATCTCTCTGTCACACAGATAAACTGCAGTAATCTGAGGTTTAAACCAGGCACTGCTGGTTTTTGGGTATGAAGATAAATTTTAAATATGTGCTCTACAGAATTCAAGCTCCTGGCAGCTCCAAGAGCATTGCAGAGCTTAAAATGTGTGGAGCTCTCCATGCAGAATTAGTTATCATTAATTAAATTAGGTTCTGCTCTTTTGTAGAGAACAGTAAAAAACAAACACCAAACTTTTCCTTCCAGAATAAGCTAAATCCTGAGGCTACTCAAGACTGGGGTATCCCCAAATTTGGGACAGAGTGTGAAGCATTTCAAGGGGTAGAAAGGATTTGGAAACACTCTGTAATTTGATTTTAAATCTCACCTCATTTGCTTCCTTGTCCAGAAGTGCTTTCTTATCACAGGATTTGAAAGTCTCAAAAGTGTTGGTGTTATACAACGTTCCAAAAGCAGGACAGCAACGTGCTGGTATTGAAGCATTCCTGGGAAAAAGAAGGAATATTCTAAATTCAGCCAGAAGGAGTTAATTTTTTGTGATTCAAAGCAGTTCCTCCACTGCTATAAAGTTCTTTATTTATTTATTCAGGAAAATTGCCTTTTCTGACCTTAATATGTACTAATACACGACAAAGATGATTGAAAATTGGTCTAAAAAGGATGGTGACTGTGAGAACAAAAATCTTTGGTAAGAAGATTTTTTACCAAAGAGAAATAAACTCCACTCATGTAGAGTTTATTCTCATGTAGAGTTATCTATTCTCATGTAGTAGAATTATTTATTCTCATATAGAGTTGTTGATTCTCATGCAGAGTTACTTATTCTCATGTAGAATTATTTATTCTCATGTAGAGTTATTGATTTTCATGTAGAGTTATTGATTCTCATGTAGAGTTGTTGCTTCTCATGCAGAGTTATTTATTCTCACGTAGAATTATTTATTATTTATAGAGTTATTTTTAGAGTTATTTATAGAGTTATTTATTATTTATAGAATTATTTATTATTTACAGAGTTATCTATTCTCACATAGAATTATCTATTCTCACGTAGAGGTATCTATTCTCACATAGAATTTCTCTAACTAATATATCAATTTTATGTCAGGAAAGTGTCTCCACACACAAATATGGGCAAACCCCAGCCTGTACTTACATATCAAAGGCACTAAACTCCAGCGTCAAGCGAGCTGGCAAACCCAAAGGATCACCTGGACAAAAAAGCAATAACAAAACTCCTTTTAAACCAAAACATTGGGGTTATTTCCCTTTTTTCTTGATGTAAATTACAGTGAAGCATACAAAACTCCCAGGCACTCTTTCTAGTGTTTCAGAAACATCTGAAATGTGCCAGAGGAGCAGAATAGGCTGAGAGGAGAGGCTGGAATTGGCAGAGCCGGGTGGAATTGGCAGGGCCGCGGAATTGGTAGGGCCTGGTGGAATTGGTAGGGCCTGGTGGAATTGGCAGAGCCCGGTGGAATTGGCAGAGCCCGGTGGAATTGGTAGGGCCTGGTGGAATTGGTAGGGCCTGGTGGAATTGGCAGAGCCCGGTGGAACTGGTAGGGCCCGGTGGAATTGGCAGAGCCCGGTGGAATTGGTAGGGCCTGGTGGAATTGGCAGAGCCCGGTGGAATTGGTAGAGCCCGGTGGAACTGGCAGAGCCCGGTGGAACTGGCAGAGCCCGGTGGGTGGGTCGGTGGGTGCTCACCATTGTAGTAGTAGCCCTTGATGAGCTTGGGGGTCTCGTCAAGCCGGTACTGGTTGAGTTTCCTCTGGGTCAGCTCGTGCCAGAAGCCCGCGTCCAGCGCGCTGCTGAACGGAGCGAACTGCAGCGGCACCGGACCGGCACGGCCCGGGGCTGCTGCGGCCATGGCCCGGCGGGAGCGCGGCCCTGCGGACAGAGACACTGAGGGGCGGGCACCGGGACACCGGCACTGGGACACCCACATGGGAATGGGACCGAGCACGGACAGGGCACAGTCACACGGGAATGGGACTGAACAGGGACAAGGACACGGGAACGGCACAGCCACACGGGAACGGGACCGAACACAGACAAGGACACGGCACAGGGACACCACCACCGAGCACGGTACAGGGACACCGGCACCGGACACGGACGCGGCACAGCCACACGGGAATGGGACTGAACAGGGACAAGGACACGGCAGAGGGACACCGGCACCGGACACGGACACGGCACAGCCACACGGTACCCGGACCAGCACCGGTCCTGCACAGCGACATGGACGGACAGAGGTCCAACACGGGAACGGGACCGGACAGGGACACGGGAACGGCACAGCCACACGGTACCGGGACTGGCCCCGAACGTGGCCATGGCACTGTCCCCGTACACAGACACAGGAACGGCACAGCCACACGGCACCGGGCCCGAACACAGACATGGGTCCATCCCCGCACATTGACATGGGACAAGCCCCGCACAGCCACACGGCACCGGGACCCGCACAGTGACACGCACTGACAGAGAACCTACATAGCACCGGCACCGGGACCGAACACGGACATGGCACCATCCCCGCACACTGACACGGCCCCGGCCCGGCACGGGGCAGCCCCCGCCCCGTGTACGCCTGACTGCAGCCCCGGGAGCCGGGGAGGCCCGGGCACACCGACCGCGGGCTGCAAGGGGCAGGGCGGGCACCGTGCCGGGGCTGTGACCCGGCAGTGACAGTGCCGGGGGCTGTGGCGGTGCCGCTGCCGGTGCCGTGCGGGTTCTCTGGACCCGTGGCAGTCCATCGCCGTTCCCCCTTACCGGCTGCGCCGCTCGCTCCGCACTTCCGGCATGCCCGGCCGGCGCACAGCGGTGATGTTCCCGCAGCGGAGCGTGTGACGGGCGGGCGGCGCGGGGTGATGGCGTGAGAGCCACGCTGGGCGGGCCGGTCCCGGTCCCCATCCTCATCCTCATTCCGATCCCGGTCCCGGTCCGATCGCCATCACCGTCCCCGTCTCGATCCCGATCTCCATCCCCATCCCGATACCGGGGGGCTGCGGCGGTGCCCGCCCGCCCTCGGTAGCATCCCCTGCCTCGGGGCAGCCGGCTGACCCGCGTCCCGCAGCGCTCGGGGCCGTCCGTGTGTCCGCTGCCGTCCGTGTGTCCGCTGCCGAGTGCTGCTCCTACCTCCCCGGCACGCATCAGAGCCCTCAGAAAAATGTAATAATGTAATTTAATTCAATTTTAGATAGTGGAAAAATGCCTACTCCTGTTTCCTCTCCTGTCGGCGGCATTTGCTGCCGGTGTGGAAGAGCGCGGTGGAATTCCCGGCTGGCCGCGGCTCTGGGCTCGCTCCTGCCCCGCCAGGTGTCCCTGCTGTCCCACGGAGCGCTCCGAGAGCTGTCTGTGCTGTAAACCAGCTCACCTTTGTCAGAGATACATAGTATAATACTGGCTTTTCGCAAGTGTTAAAATGGATTTTATATGTGTAGTCCTAAAGTAACTTTGTTATAAAGATACAGTTTTAATTTCTGTTGTTAAATAAACTCAGTGAAATAGCTAATATAAGTATGCTTAAAGAACGTTCTTGGATGGGATAACGTCCAATGAACGCCTGTACAGATGTGCCAACTGTCAGCACTCACCTTCTGAAGAAAATATGGATCATATTTTGGACCAAAATATGGAGAGTTATGGACCAAAGCCCATAACTGGAGTGAAATAGGGGTCTCCTCGAGCCAGGTCTCATAAGCTCTTGGAGATCTATTTCACACCCAAGATAGCTCAGCTGCCTTAGAAGACATAAAATCAGCAGGATGGCTTCTGTGGTAGTGCTGGAGACAAAAAGGTTTAATAAAAGGAAAAATAACAAAACTCTTTACAGAGAAAAATCAGGTGCAAGAGGTCCTTGCTCCTGGTAAAACACCTCACAAAAGCCGTTAGTTTCTTTGTTCTCTTCTTTTTCTAGTAAATCGCTCTTGGGACTTTTTGGTCCTGTCCAATTTGCTAGCCTTAAGTTTGAGGTGAAGTCGCCCAGGTCCTATGAGGTGTCTTTTTCACTAATTGAGGGAAGAAACTCCTGAGCTTTTTTTCTTTTTGAGGAGACAAAGGATAGTTTTGTCACTCCATCAAGGGGCACATTCCTATACTGGATGTGATAAGAATGGACCAAAACCACAACCAAGGAAAGTGTATGCTCTAAAAAGGTGGAACCGAGGAGGAGCCATGCTAAACAGTTCTTGGAACATGTAAATTAGTTTGGGGGCAGGTTTACTATGGGGGAAAGTTTACAAATAATTGTTTGTGAATATGTAACAGGCTGATGCAATAGAAATGGTAAATGAAGGGTGTTTCCAAAATAGCAGGTGTGCTTCATGGCTGAGTGCCATGATGCACCCAGCCATAATAACCTTTGCTCCATGCTCCTATTGTCCTTTATTAAACTTTTTAAATTTTCACATGTGAAAAATGCTTATTTTATGATTGGCTTTTTGCAATTATTCAAATTAATATTATATGTGTTATGTTAGAAAGTTATGCTGTATTAATTTTCTTTAGTAGTGTGTTAAATATAGTTTTAGGTTATAACATAAGGTTAAAATAGAAACTATGCTATGTAAGATACTTTTTTAAAGAGAGAACTCGCAGCGAGATAGCAGCCACAGGCCACCTAAATCTTTCAGAGAAAAAGAATTTATTGCTCCATTATCAGAAAAAACAAACTTCTTCCTGCCTCGCTCATCCCTGAGGATGCCATCAGGATTAAGAGGAAGAAGTTGACACTGCCCAGACAGAATCCTGTGTCTGAATGGAATTTATGCATCATGTATGAGATGCATGAATATACAACAGGCTATTGCTTTTAAGGGTTAATCTTCTGTTAATGTGGGTCCTTTTCAGGCTTATTTTGCCCAGAAAGAGGTACCTAGACTGTCTGCAACTCTTTGTTTTTGTTGTCTCGTATTGTACTAAATCCTAATTGTCCAAATTTTTATTACTCTTATTATATTACTGTCTTTATAACCATTTTATTACTATTAAACTTTTAAAATTTTAAAAACAAGTGATTGGCGTTTTTTCACAGTATTCACTTTAATATTTGCGAAGAGTCAATCATATAATATGCATTTTTCACATTATCCCATCCAAGCAGGCATTTTAACACAAGCATAGTTATATCAGCTATTTCACTAAGCTTAATTAACAACAGAAATAAAACTTCATCTTTATAACAAAGTTACTTTATATAAATACATAAATACATATAAATATTTATAAGAAGAGCTTTACAGACAGTTCTCACTCTAAATCAGGTCAAAATCAGGTCAAAATCCGGACCCCTTGAGGTACATCATGGGTTTCCTCACCTCTCTGCATTGCCCATCATGTGTAACCAGGTCTTAGAGCAAAACAATCCCACTGTGAAAAATGACCAGATAATATTTGCATTTATGTATCAGCCTATGCACATTGTTAATGATTATAAGTATTTAGAAACAGTATAAATTATAACTCTTTTTGGCTGCTTGATACTATACTATACTATACTATACTATACTATACTATACTATACTATACTATACTATAATTAATATAATAATCAGCTTAAGTATGCACTGTGTTGCTCATAGAAAAAGTAGTGTAATGAATAAAATATCTATATATCACTTATGGAAATAATAGTGTAATGAATGTATTGTGTTATAGACCTTAGCAAAACATAAGATGTGGAAGAAAAAGGTCTTTTGTGTAACTAAAAGCAGTGTAAAGCCATCCACTAACCAACCTGTCCAAGTCATAAGATAACCATGACACAAACCAGAGCACCAGAGGACAATTAGAGAATACCACGTTAAAATTAAGGAGGAGAGACTGAAATCTTATCAGAGGATGTGAAACAGCAGGATGGAGACATAAGAAGAAATAAAATATATTGACCTGACACACTGGATGTCATTCAGATAAGACAGGACTGTGAAGAAGTCAGACAAAGGAGTTCCCAAAATATCAGAAAGTTAGCAAGAATGTTTGAATAATGCATGAATCATGAATATACACCTGTGAAAAATGCATATTATATGATTGTCTCTTTGCAAATGTTAAAATAAGTACTATATGTGATATGTTGGAAAGTTATACTGTATTAATCTCTTTTAATTAGTGCTGTATTAATCTCTTTTAAGTAGTGTGGTATATAGTTTTTAGGCTATAGCATAATATTAAAATAGAAACTATGTGATGTAAGATACTTTTTGTAACTAGTTAGGATAAGATAATCAAGAAATTCTTTGTATAGAGATAACAGTAACAAGACACCAAGATCTCAAGAGAAGAATTATTGCCTCCTTATCAGAAAAACCCAGATTTCGAGGAAACAAAAAGATTGAATTACAAGATGAGAGGGGGAAGTAGACATTGAGCAGAAACACCCTAGTTTGAAAGTAATGCTTGAATCATGTATGAGATATATGAATATGCAATAGGCTATTGCTTTTAAGGGTTAATGTTAGCAAAACGTGCTTTGTGGCAGAGAGCAAAAGTACCTGATGTCCATAATGCTTTGCTTTTTATTGTCTTTTATTGCCCTTTGATTGTCCAAATTCTTATTGTCCTAATTTTTAATACTATTTTTTATTACTTTTTTCATTACTATTAAACGCCTAAAATTTTTAACACAAGTGAATGGCGTTTTTCATACATTTATCTCAGCAATGTAACAATATAAAGATAACATTTTTAACAGACAAGACACACTTGTCTGTGTACACCAGTGTGCTCTTTTGCTGTTGGCCAGGAGCACCCCCGTGCTGAAAATATTGTCCTTTTTTAATCCTATTATTATTGCTGCTGCTGTTGTTGTTGTTGTTATTATTATTATTACTATTACTATTACTATCATTACTATACTTTTTAATACTCTATCACGGTACCAGTTGTGGGTTTCTCTGGGTCTGGATTGAAGGCACTTGAGACAGTAATTCATGTTCAGACACAGGTGTTTATTATTTCTTATCAGTGAAACAGTCTCACTACTGTGAGTTTGTCAACTTTGCATTAGAAGGCATAAAATGGCCAACAATCTCTTGTTCCAAGGTCTTTTTGAAGGTCTTTTAAGACTAAACTATCCAATTAAGAACTGATGTCACATTCACATTTTCTGAAAAATCCCTTCACCCAAGATTCCTCTCCTGGGAAGCTGAGAAGCCTCAGAGAAAAAGGAAAACAATTCTTATCTCATTTGCTTCTCCTGTGTTGTGCTC
>JAWWMS010000031.1:18628606-18641405 GCA_035048045.1 Chlorospingus semifuscus | reverse complement strand
CACCAGATAGCAGCCACAGGACACCTGAATCTTTCAGAGAAAGAGAATTTATTGCTCTCCTATCAGAAGAAATGAACTTCTTCCTGCCTCGCTCAGCCCTGAAAATGCCATCAGGATTCAGAGGAAGAAGCTGGCACTGAGCAGACAGAATCCTGTGTTTGAATGGAATTTATACATCACGTATGAGGTGTATGAACATGCAACAGGTTATTGTTTTTAAGGGTTAATCCTCTGTTAACATGTGTCCTTTTTCAGGCTTATTTTGCCCAGAAAAAGGTACCTGGATGTCTGTAACTCTTTGTTTCTATTGTCTCATATTGTCCTAATCCAAATTGTCCAAAACTTTTATTACTCTAATTATATTGCTATTTTTGTAACCATTTAAAATTTCAAAACCAAGTGATTGGCATTTTTCACACACAGGAGAGTGAACGTGTTTTTCACAAGAAATCCCCAGACTCTCATTGTGTTCTCTGAAGCTCAGTGTCCTCTGACCTTGGCTGTCAACTGGAAAACACTGAAAGCATTTTACAGGAAACCACACCTGAAATATTCTCTCGAGCCTTGCCCCACGTTGGTGGGAGGTTTCTCCATTTCTTACCGTAATTTGCTTTCCTCTGCTTCCCTCACATCCAGGGCCACTGGAACTGCCTGCTCAGTGAAACTCAAAAATTTTCTTAGGTACTTGCTATTTAAAATATGCACTGTCCCATTTCCCTGTTTATTGTTATCTAATAGCTATAAAATTGGTGATCACAAATCCCCTGTCTTTGCTGTTAACACAGTTACACAAAGATCATGGGTAAAAAGGCTTTAAATTAAAAAAAGATGTTCAGGCAGCTTTATTTTCCTGGGTTTAGCTGTTTGAATGTTCTTTATTTTTACCAAACATTTTTGTTGTTACAGTCACCATCATTTTTAGACCAATTTTCAATGATCTTGCTGAGGTTTTGTCATGTATTAGTACAGTTTAAGGTCAGAAAAGGCAATTTGCATGAACAACAGGACAAATTTCTTGATAACTCTCAGCAGCCCTTAGGTAAATGTGTTTTTCAGCACTAATAACTGTGGCTGACTTTTATTTCCTCAGGGATCATCTAAATTACCATCCATTTTGGCCAGAATTTCAAATCAGAATAGAGAAAAAAACACAATTTAATGGCTGTGAGCCTCAGCAATTGTTTGTGGAATGCCAGGGATTAGGGAATGTGTTTCAAAAGGTTCTGTTCTCTACTCCAAAAAGGGGCATTTCACTACTTGTGCAGGTGTTCCTCCTGCAGTGAAAAAGTTGTCTGAATTCTGCAATGAATTTTGTCGGTTTTATGTTCTCTCTCTGCATTTTGCCTTATTTCTCCTAGATTTAAGATTTCTAATTGCAATTTTTCCCGTGTGCAACTTGAAACCAAAGTCAGTTAATCCCTAAACCTTGCATGATACACTGATATAACCTGAATTCATGTTTATTCTTTTAGAACTTTTCCCCAATGTATTAAAATGCAGACATATTAGGGGTTAATTTAATAATGAATCCTTTAAATACAATTAAGAAATTGTTCAGAATGTGGGAAATTCAGCAGCATAACAAAAGGAATGAGAGGAATTTCTTTTTTCTTCGTAACATCAAAGCCAGCCAAGCTTTCAGTTGTACTTCAACATCTTCTTGGTCTCTTTTCCAATACCAAATATTAAATTATTGTGTTTTTCTCCTGAAATATTTGACAAGCAAGATTTATGAAATAAAATTAAATACAAAGGGTAGAAAAGGTAAACATATTTCATGTATAATCAACTATATTTTGCGAGTCTAGAAACAGCAGCACGCCCTTCTGGAGCAGATGGTGACAGATATTGAGCATGGAAACTCTTTTGGGACATAAAAAAATCTACTTTTTTTTCCAGCAAAGTTAATGTACAGTTAATATAAGCATTATATCAAAGAGATACAGTAGGATACACACAAAAACTTGACATTTGATGAAAAGTTTGTGCTTTGGGGGAAGCTATAAATAAATAGGGGAGTTTTTTTAAACAGGTGCAAGTTCTTTCTTTGACTGTGCAAAGTACCTCCACTTGCAAATCTCACTTCACAAGCAATGTGTTTAATGGAGTAAGTTGAAAGAGAGAAATGGTTTTGGCCAATGACAGAAGTGTGATTTCTTCCTTCTCTGTAGCTGAATAATTTATAATCACCGAAGAGGTTTATTTGTGTTTCCATTTCTTTGATGGAAGTGGTGGTCTCAAATGGTAAAAGTTGACAACACTGTAACAGTTCATGTACTGACCTTAAGTTTTTCAGATTCTTGACCTGAAGTTCTTCAAACGTGTTAAAACTATTAAATGCATGTTTCTCACTTTTACAGATTACAGTTTGCCAAAGCCTTTCACTGTACCCATCCCTTGGAACCAGAACATTTTGTTTGGTCAAGATCCTGAGCTGCACTTGAGCTCCAAAACCCCAGACCAGCATCAATGAATGTGAAGGATCTTTTTAAAAGTCTTCTTGAAATTCTGGTTGCAGAGAGGGTAGAGGAATGGGTTTAAGGTGGAGTTGATGTAGCCCAGCCATATGGTGGCCCTGTGCAGCTCTGAGAGCTGTTTGTGGTCGTGGAAGGTTATCACCATGAAGAGCACGAAGTAGGGGATCCAGCAGAGCATGAAGGCTGCCATGATCACCCCCAGCTGCCTGGCTGCCTTCCTCTCCCTGTTCCCGTGCCAGTGGATGCTCCTGGAGTGCCTGTGCAGCGTGTGCCATGTTTTCCTCAGGAATGTCATTCCCCTGGAGTCCCTGCGCTCTGTCCTTCCCTGAGGACAGCAGGCTCCTCTGGGGCTGGGCTCTGCCACCTCAGTGAAGGTGTGGTGGTCTGATGCCTCGCTGGAGTCACTGTCCTGGCAGCCAGGCTGCTCCTTATTCCCAGGGTTTTCCGTGGCACACACCCCCCTCTTCTCTGCTTTATGCACGCCAGGCTCGGCCCTGGCTGTGGTGAGAGAGAAGCAGCTCCAGTTCAGGACCTTCCCATTACTCAGGGCCTTTGAGGCCCTGTCAGGATGGCTGAAACGAAGCTCTGCCTCCACTTTATGGGGCTCTGGGGAGCTTTGCTTGTCTGCACCGGGGATGTTCCCACCTACGACTTGCTCCTGGAGGCAAATATTTTTCTCATCCTTCGTCTTGGTCTGAGGAGTGGGGTTTTTTTCCACGGAGGACCAGTAGGAGCCATTGCTGAGCTCTCTGTGCTGGCAGTGCTTTCGAACAGTGCTGAAGATTCTGCAGTAGAACCACAGCATCAGCAGCGAGGGCAGGTAGAAGTTGAGGATGGCCGCCAGCACTTTGAACCAGGTCACCTCGAAGAACTCCGTCTCACACTTGTTCTCCTGCACCGTCCTGTGCCCGTTGTTGGCAAAGACGTGCCAGCCCAGGATGGGGATGAGCCAGGTGAAGGAGAGCAGCCAGACCCCCAGGATGAGCAGCGAGGCCCTCATCTTGGTGCGGTACTTGAGGTACCGGAGCGGCTGCTGCACCGAGCGGTACCGGTCCATGCACAGGATGAAGAGGTTGAGAATGGAGGCCGTGCTGGCCACGTAATCCATGGAGAGCCAGAACAAGCAGGCTGCCAGCCCCAGGGGCCACTGGGGGCTCAGCAGGTCCACGATGTTGAGGGGCATGACGGCCGCCCCCACGATCAGGTCGGCGATGGAGAGGCTCACGATGTATAAATTGCCCACGGTCTGCAGCTTCTTCTCTGTCCTCACGGCACACAGCACCAGGATGTTCATGACAATGGTGATCAGGGAGATGCTGCCCAGGAACAGGCCTAGGAGGGCTCGGGGAGCGCTGCTGGAGGCCTCTGTTGTGTTGTTGGACATCTTTTTGGTGAGGGAGAATTGGAGTGGGCGTCCAGGCCTTGGACGTTCAGTCATGGTTTGCACTCCTGGGTGAAAACGTGTTGGGCTGCTTGGGGATTTTTATTTCTACAGCTAGAGAAAAAAAAAACAAACCTGTTCAGTTGCTGTAGTAATAAGATAATAAAGCTAACTTGTGCCTCAGCTTAGCACTGTCCCTTTTAGGGCTTTCCTAAAAAACAAATTTTTAAGACATTTTACATGTTGAGTTTGCTGTGTCTCTAGGATGAGGAGAGAGATGAGGAATCTGACTCCATGTTCTCATAAGACTAATTTATTATTATATATTTATAATATATTAAAGAAATGCTATACTAAAATTATACTAAGGAATAAAGAAAGGATACAAACAGATGGCTACAAAGAATGATGATGAAAACTCACGGCTCCTTCCAGAGTCTGACACAGCCAGACAGTGATTGGTCTTTAAGTTAAAACAATTCACATTAAACCAATCTAACAATCACCTGTTGGATAAACAATCTCCAACCACATTCCAAAGCAGCAAAACACAGCAGAAGCAAATGAGATAATATTGTTTTTTTTTTTCTCTGAGGCTTCTCAGCTTCCCAGGAGAAAAATCCTGGCAAAGGGTTTTTTCAGAAAATATGACAGTGATATTTACATACGGGTAATTTGAGTTCTAGGAAACTCCACTAACCAATCCCAAACAGTTTTCATAAAGCTTCATCTATTTCAGATCCCACAATCTGAAGAAGAAATTTAATTCCTCGCAGTTTTAATTCATCATATCTCATTAAACAGCTGATTGTGAACCATAACATAAGCTCCATATTGGCAAACCAATTTAAAATGTGCTAGTAAAAAGCAATATTTACATATTTTGTACTAAATAATTTAAACAAGCCAGTGCTTATTTACAGCCTCCAACAGTTTGGGAATCCAGCAGTTGGCAGTCAGTAGGCAGTCGTCCAAATTATAGGTAATGAGTAATCTCTTCCTACACAATTTAGGCTCGCACAGATTTCAAACATTTAAAGATGCCAGGCCTATTTGAGATCAAATGCAGAATATTAGGATTTTTCAGGATTAATAAGCATCTTCTGCTTCCCAACTGCTAACTTCATGTATTGATCCACAGTGCAGGATTGATTAATGATATTTTGTGTCTTGGAGCAAATGATAACTGACCAAATTCTGCCTCCTGTCCATTGATGAAAAATGTCTGTGAGGGTGACACACATTCTGTGCCATTTCATAGCTTGTCTGAGTTTATGTTCTGGTAAATCTCCTAAAGCAATAAGGAAGGAAATTGAGACTGTGGGTATATTTGCTGAAAGTATTTACACAACTAGCATTGATGTATGCATGGGATTTCTCACCCTCATAACTCCAAACATGGCCAGAGCAACACAATGCAGCAGATTGTTCAATAATCAGCATTTCCTATTGAAACTCAGTGATGCAATACTTCATTTAACTTTATCCCTTTTATTCCAGTAATCAGGGTTTGAGCTCAAATGATTTGTGCTGCCTTATGAGAGGTCAAATTCCTTCTTGCCCAGGCTTTACTCACAGGTGGGTGTTGGGAGAGGAGCTGTGTCCTTGGTGCCAGCAGCATCCATAGGCAGAGGAGACAGGAGTACCTGGGGAATGCTGTGATCCTGGATCCTTCAGGCTCTGCCTGGACAATTCCTCTGAGGCAGCTGCTCACAGCTCACAGAGCGTCTCCTGAGAATGAGGACAGAAATTATTCCATGGATGCTGAGGACGGAAGTGGCTCCATGGATGTTGGGGACAGAAATGACTCTGTGGGTGTTGAGGACAGAAAGTGCTCCATGGATGTTTGGGACAGAAATTATTCCATGGATATTGAGGACAGAAATGATTCCATGGATGCTGAGGGCAGAAATTACTCCATGGATGCTGAGGACAGGAATGGCTCCATGGATGTTGGGGACAGAAATGATTCCATGGATGTTGGGGACAGAAATTATTCCATGGATGTTGAAGATAGGAATGACTCCATGGATGTTGAGGACAGAAACTGCTCCATGGATGTTGAGGGCAGAAATTATTCCATGGGTGCTGAGGACAGAAATGACTCCATGGATATTGAGGACAGAAATTATTCCAGGGATGTTGAGGACAGAAGTGACTCCATGGCTGTTGGGGACAGAAACGGCTCCATGGATGTTGAGGAGAGAAATTATTCCATGGATGTTGAGGACAACAATTACTCCATGGATGTCGAGAACAGAAATTACTCTATGGGTGTTGAGGACAGAAATGATTCCATGGACGCTGAGGATAGGAATGACACCCTGGATGTTGAGGACAGAAATGACTCCAAGGAAGCTGAGGACAGAAATTATTCCATGGAAATTAAACCAGCATGTCTGGAAAGTGGTTACATCCCAGTTTGTGTCTTTGTCTCCAGCTCTTCAGGTGTGTTTAAGTGCAGTGCATGGCCAAGGCAAGGAGCTGATGAAAGAAGCTGGAACGACTGATCTTCAAGTCCATGTACTTCCATTTAAATTTATGGCAAAATAAAGGGAGAAAAGGCAACTTTAATTGAGTCTTCAATTGGAAAAAAATACCAGCAAAGAAATCTGCCTGGTTAGCCAGCTCTCCTCGGCTGCATAGGGAATACATGAACTGCATTTGGGCCTGGGCTGGATGATCTCCAGAGATCCTTCCAGCCCTGACAATTCTGGGATTCTGTGAATAAACCAGCAGAATACAGTAAATGGTGTTCACTGCTTCCCAAACCTTCTCCTGGCACTGCTGAGGGCAGGATTTAGGAAGCAACATGCAGAATTGATCAGGGGAACTCCTGATCCAAAGCAGGTTAAGGTGCCCTTTCTTCAGGAGCTACTGATGTCATTCCTTATCTCTAACCCAGTAGAAGAAAGCAATAATAATGAATAAATGGGCTTTAATGTTTGCACAGTTTAATTACACTGAAACAAAGTTCACTAAGAACAGATTTAAAAACAAAAAACCAGCCAAAAACGTTGGTTTACTTTGTGGAAACCCTAAACCCTGACCTCACCATGAAATGCCTCCTTAATTTTTGCTGTCTGTGAAGAGCTTTTCCTACAGGGAGGCTCAGCAATCATGATTTGTTATTGTATTACCTTTCCAAGGAGCAGGAATCTACTGGGAGATGCTAAGTGGATGCCTGGTGCCTCTTTGGGGCAGGTGCAATCTATTAAGTCCTGAATAAGTGGGAGAAAGTTTCTAGAAACTGGCAAGTCTCTTGCTGATAGATTTTTAAGAAATTAGAGCTGCAAAGGGCAAAGTTCTTGTTCATCAGACTAAATTCAAGCAGAAGGTGAGATTTTGATTCAGACTAAATTCAAGCAGAAGGTGAGATTTTGATTCAGACTAAATTCAAGCAGAAGGTGAGATTTTGGTTCAGACTAAATTCAAACAGAAAGTGACATTTTGATTCAGATGGCCTTTACTCACTGTGTTGTACCTAAGAAACTTATTTATTTATGGTGATTTTTTTCCCTTAAATTATCCTTGAGCTGTTGAAAGCACTAACATGCTAGGAGTTTGATTAATTTCCCTCTCAAAACCTCATTTATTTCTCTGTAAGGGAAACAGTCCCTATTCAATGCCTGCCAATATTCAAGGAATATTTTTGATAAAAGTAAGTGAAAAAACTTGGTAAAGCTGCCTGTTGTTCCCACTCAAATGACAATGTCTCAGTCCAGCCAGGACAATTTGGAAGGGCAGCTTCAGTATCCTTCTAGCAGCATAAACAGCTACTTAATTAAACAATTTTCTACACACCACTGTGTTTACTTCATTTTTTTCCCTAAGTAAATTTATTATGTTTAAGTTTCAGCCTTAACCCGAAGTTATCAGGAGATAAATACAGACTTTTTTTGACACTGGCTGGCTTTTTTTAAACAATTCTCTTTAACACTTGGCCTATAGTCCATGAATATTAAAAAGAGTTAACAGAAGATGGCCACAATCCAAAGAATGTTTTGGCCTTCTAAATGTAAGCTCAGACTTCCATGAAAATCCTCTTTTAGCAGCTGAATTTTCTAGTAAAATTGTACTAAATGTCAGTTTTTCCATGACAAAACCCAGTCTTGTTCTTGTGATAGCATTTCCCAAATATGGATTATTTTTACCAAGAGACTGGAGGAAAATCTCATCTTGACAAGAATCCCAAAGCTTCCAGATATGGCATTAATTTTCTCTGCTAGTCTAAATATTACCAATGTCAAAAAAAATGGTCATCAATGTGATCTCTTAGCAAAACAGTATTTAAATGTAATTTCTTCAAGTACTGCTGTGCTGTCTTATATTCTTTGCTCCATTACTTGTGTGTGTAAAAAGGGAATTTTCTGTAGGTGCCAGACCTATGAAATCACTGCTGTGATGGGTGAAAAGTCCTCTGTGCTGTGATGCAGGAAACAAACCCTTGAGCTGTAAAATCCCTTACAAACAAAGGGGAATTTCCCAGCAACGTGACTCCTTCAGAGCTGAGCAGCTGCAGTGGTGCCTTTCTGTTCTGGGTTCTCAATCTGTTATCCCAACTCAGTCTAACAGGACATTTTTCCTATAAGGATAGCAAAAAAAAACTTGATTTTTTTTGGACTCCAACACCTGACAACTGTAAACCTTGGTGGGTTTAATCCCTCTGCATCAGAAATACAATTAACTTTTAGAAATGTAACTCACCCTGCCATTCAAACATTAAGGTCTGGTTCTTTACAAGTGGCATGGGAATCACTACTCACAAAAATAAAAAACAATATATGAGAGTAAGAGCTGGGAGTTTTCTCAGTGGTGAGATTGATCACTATGAAATCTCTTTGGGGACTTGAATTCAGCTCAAGTAGCTTTTTATGCTTTGGAACTGTATGAAAACCATCACAAAAATGCACAGATTTAGACGTCATAGTGGGTGTGAGGAGTCACTGTCTCCTTGTACTGGGAATAAAAGTAAAGCCTGTTACTGGAAGGTTTATTTTTATTTTAGGTCACTTCTTTTTTCATCTTTAATTTAGAAGTTGTATTTTCAGTCTCTCCCAAAATCTGGTGAATTCACTGTAGTAATTTGATGAGTTCCTTCATATTTTAGCAATAAATAATTGAAAATATGAAATTTTTCCTTTATAGAAATACTCATCTAACTTTAATTATATATAATATATGAAAAGTTAAAAACATCCCTGATTTAGAGTGAGCTACCTGAAACCTGTTTACACCTGTTTGGTTTTTTTTAAATCTTTAATTTGGAATCTGTATTTTCAGTCTCTTCCAACGTCTGGTGAACTTACTGTTCACCAGATCTGACTTAAACAAGCTTCTTTTTTTTTCTTTTTTTTTTTTTTTTTCAGGCAGTTTTAATGTTTTTTGTTGGATTAAGCAGATGGCAAAGGGGCACAGAGTCTCTTACAGTGAGAGAGCCTGGTGTCGTGGAAGTAAAAACTTTAAAAACATCTTTTCCAAGAATTCCCATTCCTCTCCATCATTCCTGTCTGTAAAGGAAAGTTACATCAAGAATGGGGTAAGGTTTAGGGCAGGTCATGTCCCTGCTGCAGGGTCACCCCCCTCAGGATGTGCTGCACTTGTGTTTGGGGAAAGATCTCTATGAAATTAATGCATTTAGGATTTTTCCTCTCGAGAGCACAATTGTTTTCAGAAGGGGCTGAGGGTTTCAGTTCTTTCTCATCCTCTTTCTTCAGCCAAGCCCCTGTTCTCCTTAAACCAGGAACCAACCCCTCCCTGCCTGTTTTTCCCTTCCCTCACCAGAAAGATGATTGAAACAAGAGCAGAAATATTTTCTGTGCTGAAAGGAGCTCCCCTGAACCATATTAATTCAAGTGTGGCTGCTAAGTGCAATGAGGAAACTGGACTTTATCTGCTTCCCTTCTGACAGGAGTACTGGATTTGTCTTTCCAAACAAGCTGTGGGTCTGCAGGTGGATAAAACCAGCACTGGGAGATAAAAGAAACAATGGGAAGATTCCCTGATTGATGAATGGAAAAAAAATATTTGCTTTTACAAATAAACTTCAGGTTTGCTGATAAATGAAATTAGACATTGAAAGATGAAAGAAAAATGAGGAAGAAAAACCCCTAAATGCCATAAGAATTAAAAATTAAAAGGGAAGGTTGTGCATTAGAGGGAAATATCTGGTGTTTTGGGAAGTCTGAACCACTCAGGTACCTCAGAAATGGGGAAAGAGAGAAGAGAAATGTGAAATTGGGATAAAAAGGAGGCTGCATCCTCCAAAAATGTGAGAGACCCCAGGGGATGCCCCATGGCCTCTCCTTTATTCTAATAAAGCCAAAAAAGGACTCCTCTGTCTCCTTTTTGGACATAAACCTCTGGGGTTTGTGGGTTAATTTTCCTAACACTTCCCTTCCTTCCCATTTCCACCTGAGCATCCCCTCCGTGCCTGACCCGCAGCGACTCCTCTGTGCCCTGGGGACCTTTGGGGCTGCTGGATCTGCAGCTGGGACAAATGTCCTCGGGGGGAAAGCTGGCTGAGCTTCCTGCAGGCTATTGCTGCACTTGTGGGGTTTTCCTCCAGCTTGCTTTGCCCTTAGGGAGCCTCTCTGCTCCACGCTCCCCTCTGCTGCTCTGGGCTGGGATGCGCAGGGTGAGGAGCAGCCAGACCCTGCCAGGGGCTCCTGATGTGTGCTGAGGGAGAGCTCTGAAAAGCGGGGAGAGCTCTCAAAAGCGGGGAGGGTTTGCTGCTCCTGATTTGTGCTGAGGGAGAGCTCTCAAAAGCGGGGAGAGCTCTCAAAAGCGGGGAGGGTTTGCTGCTCCTGATTTGGGCTGAGGGAGAGCTCTCAAAAGCGGGGAGAGTTCTCAAAAGCGGGGAGGGTTTGCTGGTGAGTTGTGCTGCTCCTGTTTGCTTTCCTCCCCTGCTCCTCTCGCTGCGCTCAGGCGGGACAAGAGAGTTCCCAGGAGCCCGAGTCTCCAATCCCTCCAGTTCCTCCAAACCCTCCAGTCCCTCCAATCCCTCCAGTTCCCCCAGTTCCTCCAGTTCCTCCAGCTCCTGCAATTCCTCCAGCTCCTCCAATCCCCCCAGTCGCTCCCGCTGTCCCTGTCCCCGTCGCGGGTCACTCACCGAGGGCAGCAGGAGCCGGCAGCGGCTGCGGGGCTCGGGCAGCGCGGCCGGGAGGAGCCGCTGCTCCCGCCGGGGCTGGGCTGGGCTGGGACGCGGAGGAGGCGGAGGATGCGATGGGAGGCGAGGCGATGGATGAGACGAGAGGCGGTGGGAAGCGATGGAATACGGTGGGATGAGGTGGGAGGCTATGGGATAAGGTGGGAGGCGGTGGGATGCGGTGGGAAGTGGTAGGATGGGATGGGATGCGGTGCGAGGCGATGGGAAGCGGTAGGAAGCGATGGGATGAAGTGGGAAGCGGTGACGGGCGGTGAATGCGATGGGAAGCGGTGGGATATGATGGGAGGCCGTGGGATGTGGTGGGATCTGATAGGAAGCGATGAGAAGCGATAGGAAGGGGTGGGATCTGATGGGAAGTGATGGGAAGCTGTGGATGCGGTGGGATGCCCGGCTCCGTCCCGCCGCTGTGCCCCGGGACGCTGCCGAGGGATGCTCCGCGCTCCCCGGGGAAGATCCCGGCTCTGCCCTCGGCTCTGCTCTCCCTGCCCGCCGGAGAGCCCCGGGTGTGCCCGCAGACCCGTGGGAATGAGAGCTGGCTGAGCCGGCTGAGCTCTGAGCGCTCACCTGAGGTAACCCGAGAGTCTGCGGAGCATCCGGGACCAGCCCAGCCCATCAGTCACGGCGCTGTCACCCTGCTCTGTCACCAGCGCTACAGAATTACCTGGAGTTTCTTTTAGTAATTAAGAAACTCCACAACTAATGTCTTACACAACTAATTCAAGATCTAGAAAAATCCCAGATGTGTAATACGTTATTGCATGTTTAGCTAAATTGATGTTTTGTGTGATTCACGCAGGTCCAGCACAACTGCTCTGTGTTAAATATGCACACAGGGCTTGGGAGATTTTATTGCAATATTCATTCCTTTCTTTAAGATCATGCTTATTTTCCCCTCATTTTAAACAAGGTTTAGAAATGTGTTGCACAAAACTCTCCGTGGGTTCAAAGGGGGGATTTTGTTATGCAGGTCACGAAGAACTTGTGCAACGATGTTTTTGCAAACAGCATTGTTGGGCACTTGGTAACTTCATTGTTTGAGAAACTGGTGAAGAGGAATTGTAAACTTTGCACAATTGCTCTCCACCATGAGCAAACAGGAAAATGCAGGAAATCCCCATGTTCCTGCCCTCTGTCTAAGAGGATAATACCCATTGCCAAAAAGTGCAACTCTCAGCAAAGTGTTACATCCATTAACTCTTTTTTGGTGTTACTAAAGCAATCTTTTTGCTCTTGAGTTGTTCCCTGTCCCATTGCCATTATGATAAACCCAGTTTGGGTTTTGGGAGCCAGCTTAGGTCCTGTCTCTGGGTGTCAGAGCAGGGACCAGGCTCTGCTCAGAGGTGCTGAGAAACAGAAGAGGCACAGGCAGGGACTGGTGCCCAGCAAGTTCCACCTGCACAGGAGGTGTCACCATCACATTTTCTGAAAAATCCCTTCACCAGGATTTCTTCTTCTGGGAAGCTGAGAGGCCTCAGAAAAGAATGAAAACAACAATTCTCTGATTGTTTGGGAATGTGGTCTGGAGATCCTTTACCAACAGGTGCAGCTTTGATTGGTTCCATGTGAATTGTTTTTAATTAATGACCAATCACCATCAGCTGTGTGGGACTCTGAGGAGTCAGTCACGAGATTTTATTATTCATTCTTGTTAAGCCTTCTGATGTATCCTTTCTATTTCTTTAGTATAGTTTTAGTATATATTATATTATATTATATTATACTATATTATATTATATTAATTATATTATATTATATTATATTATATTATATTAT
>JAWWMS010000031.1:18570731-18582032 GCA_035048045.1 Chlorospingus semifuscus | reverse complement strand
TGATTGGCCATTAATTAGAAACAACCACATGAGACCAATCACAGATGCACCTGTTGCATTCCACAGCAGCAGACAATTATTGTTTTTCTTTTCCTCTGAGGCCTCTCAGCTTCTCAGGTGAAAAAATCCTAACAAAAGGATTTTTCATAAAATGTGTCTGTGACAACCTTCAACCCGAAAGCAGCTCCCAGGTCCCTGTTGATGCATTTACAGAGGAGAAGGTTTGGACTGGGGACCACTGCAGGGACACCCTGTCCTTCACAACATTTGGAGGCTCTTACTTTAGGATTGGGGAGATTTGGCAATTGTAGGAAGGGTCAGGGGGGTTAGAAATGTGCCATGGCCATGCCAGTGAAAGGCTCAGAGTGTGGGGCAGTGTTTTGTTCTAAATCCACATCAGTGATTTTGTCTGGTCCTTGTGGTGTCACAGACACCCAGGCTGAAACCACATCCACTGCTCTGCCCTCTCCTGCTATTTTCAGAGAGCCAAAAACCAATATTTCATTCAGCCACTATTGCCTCACCTTGAAATTCCAGAAGATTTGAAAATCTCACCATTCCCTTAGAAAATTGCACCTTGAATTAGATAAATTTGTCTTTGGGTCTTTGTTTCTGGAGATGCTTTGTTGGCTTCATTCTGAAATGAAAGATTTGGTTGTTTTGCATCCTTTTCTCTCTTTTTTGTTGTTTTGGCAAAAACCTGCCATGGAGTTTGACTGTTTCACAGATAGTTTGGATGGCAAACATGTATTATCTGATAGAAATTGAGCTGCTGTAGCAGCCAGAGTCAATCTCTCTGCTGAACAATTTGAATAAAGGAGGGAAGCAAAGGACTCCAATGTGTTTTACTGATGGTAAACTGAGGCTCAAATTCTCCAACTTGTTTCCAAAGTGGGGTCTGAGAGCAGGAAAGGAAAAGTGTTCTGCTGAAGAGAGCAGCACTGGTGTAAAGCAAAGCACAGAAATATTTTGTATTTTGTGGTACTTTTAAAGGAAGATTGGCACTGTGGTGGTTTCCAGGAAATCCTGAGGGTTGGGAGACAGATTTGGACCTAAAAATTTGGAATAAGTGTAGCTAAAGGAAAGCAGAGCAGTGCAGTTGGTCTTCTTCTAAACAAACATATCTCTACATATGAAGTTGTAAGCTTATTTTTTTTTTCCAAGTCTAGTCCTGTGAGATTCCCCTCGAATAATTGGATTACACAGGAATAGAGCAGCACATAAAGAGGTTAACTTTGAATTTGCTGAATAGCTTAAGTGAGTTGTATTTTTTATTATTTCTTTAAGATGTTCATAGTCTGTGTGGGTGGATAACAGGAGAGAGAGAGAGAGTTCAGGCAGCACTATGGCCTTGCATTAGGAATAAATTGCAGCCTGGAGGAGTTCTGCTTTATGGTCAAATTTTAAAGCCTTTGATAATAAGGAGAGTAAAGAAAATGGATTTGCCACTGCTGCAGAACACACAAAGCTGTGTGCGTGTAACCTGGCCTAGATTAGCGCGGCACGTGCGGGGTTTGTTGGAGCAGCAGCAGGAAGGGATCTGCTTTGGGACCTCTCTCCTGGGTTCTTCTGAGCCCACCCTGGGTGTGCTCTGCTCTCCTGAGGTCTGGGCTGCTCTGCAGAGGGCAGAGATGAGATTTAATGTGCTGTGAAAGGCACTGAGCACGGCAGAGAGGGGAGGCAGCGCAGCTAAAAGTTTACGCTCCAGACTTGTCAGTATAATTTTGCCCCTGCAGGATCTTTTTTTTTTTTTTTCCCTTTTTTTTTTGGGATGCAGAGCATGTGAGGCAGGAATGTTGCCTGGCAACTGGAAGGGAGCAACCTGTGCAGGGGGAAGGGAAAGGGAATAAATTATTGCCCTTATTGCTCCTTTTAGGACTGAGCCAGGAAATCTTTCGCTGAAGCTCTTCTGCATTTCTTTCCCCAAACAAGTAATTTCTCTCTCTCTAAGAAGGATGTACCCAGCTGATGAATTGTTGTGATAAAGAAGGTTGGGAATCTGGAAATAATAAAAATTTAGCGTTCCCAGAGTGAATTAAAAAAAAGTGAATAAAAAAGAGTGAATGAAATGATTCTACTCAGGTATTAGAGGAGATGGACCTGGTTAACAAATCCCACATGAAGGGTCAGGACTAGAGGTCTGGATTTCATGGAATTCTCTCCAGCACTCTCCTGGTTTGTGTCAGGTGCCAAAAAGAGATGACACTTTAGTGTCACCCTGCCAGCCTCTGTGGGCACAGAGAAATTCTGGCTCACCCCTCAGGAATTTTAGGAGGAAAGCCAGGCAAAGTATCTGTTCCAGGCTCTTTATTAGCAGATAACTTCAGCTGTAGAATCACAGCTGAGACCATCCAAACCACACTTGAAGCATAAAATTCCCCTTACTGCAACTTTTATTCTACAAGTGTCAGCAGAAATAGTAGATTTAAGTTGGCCTCTGATTGCACAGAACATCACTGGTTGCCTGCAAAACTCTGCAGAAACAGCCATAAAATGGATTTTAACCAGCAGTGAGTCCATGAAGCACAGCTGTTTGAAATTCAGGTCTTTTTTGGAATGCAGGAGCTGAAATTCAGGTGCTCCCCTGCAAGAGCTGAAACAGGAGGTGGGAGAGGAGGTGCCCAGAATGTTTATTTGCATGCAGGACGCTTGGTGCTGGCAGCCTGGGAGGGAGCACTGAGCAGATTAACAATGAGCTCTGGCTGGGCAGGGAGCAGGGTGACCTAATGCTGAGCTCAAACCCAGCCCATGGCACTTCTTCTTCCTCTGCCACTTCTTCTTTGCTTGCTAAGAAATGTCAGAATAAATATTTTCTTTTTTTCTAGTGAGTCTGGAATAGTCCTGCAATTGCAAAGATGAGCTGCATGTAATTTTCATGGAGTCACAGGATGGTTTGGGTTGGAAAGGACCTCAAAGCTCACCCAGTGCCACTCCTGCCATGGCAGGGACACCTCCCACTGTCCCAGGCTGCTCCCAGCCCTGTCCAGCCTGGCCTTGGGCACTGCCAGGGATCCTGGGCACCTGTGCCAGGGCCTCAACACCCTCACAGGGAACAATTCCATCCCCATATCCCATCTAACCCTAATCTCTGTCAGTCTGGAGCCATTCCCACTTTTCCTGGCACTCCATGCCCTTGTCCAAAGTCTGTCTGTTGGATGTCTTGCTTCTAGTTCCACTTCTCTCTCAACAATATCTCTCCTATTCTATAACATTTCTAAACCAACACTTCTTTTCTCAAAGTTTACATACAAACACACACTATATAAACCTTCTATCAAATTTTAAAAAAATTTTACAAATCCATTTCCCACATCTCTCCATCTTCCCTGCAGCCCTTTCAGGTAATGGAAAGCCACAATTCAGTGACCCCAAAGCTTCTCCTGTGCAGGTGAACAATCCCAGCTGTGCCAGCCTTTGCTCCCAGCACAGCTGCTCCATCCTCTGCCCATCCTGGAGCCTCCTCTGGGCTCTCTCCAGCAGCCCCAGCTCCTTCCAGGGCTGGAATTTGTCCTCACACGTGGAAAGCCCTGTGCTGCCTTTTGTGAGAAGCTTGGAAATGCTCTAAACAGAGAGGCCAGTGCCTGTGTTTGGGTGGATCACCCCAAAAAAGGGCAAAATCCACACCAAAATGTTTCAAAGGATATAATTTTGTACAGAGCTCCACATCCTGAGAAGATAACTGTTAGAGCTGCCTGCATTGGGTGTTTTGTGTGAGGAGGAGGGAGGGATCTGGAATTCCAGCTCTGTAGACAATGTCTACAGAAGGGGAAGGAGGATCAGGATGATGTTGTGCTGCACTCTAAATTCAGGTTGTTCTGAGGCAGCCTGAGCTCTGCTTTGGTGCTGGAGGACTGGGCAGGAGAAGGGTGGGAGATGAGGGCCTCCTTCCTCTCCAAAGCCTTCCCTCTCCAGGGAGAGCACCAGGGCAGCACCTCAGCAGCAGCCAATGCCAAGACATTGCCCTCTCCTCACACAGCTCTTCCCTACAGACTGATTTTTGGAACCAGGGAATTCTCACTGGTGGGAACCGTTTGATTTGGGAATTGCCAAGGGGAAAAGACAATGTTGAATTCTTACCTGCAATTTTGGTGCAATTTAAGGATTTAGGAGGAGACCAAAGAGATGTTCAGGAAGTGCCCAGACTTTGGGTTGGCCCTTTGGGTTCACTGCCTGCCTTGGAGCCCTGAGCTCAGGCAGGGTTGGAGTTTTGGGAAGCAAGGATTTGTGTGCAGTGTGATGCCTTGGAGTAACTCCCCAGAGCAGAGGCCAGGCAGGGTTCAGAGAATAAAGTGGGGATTTATGAAAGCCTTCAGCAGGCACAGCTTGGGCAGCCACAGCCTCCAGAGGCTGCACCCAAGGTGGGCCATGGGCACGAGTTTGTCACACAATTATCAGTTTGGGCATTCACACATCAGGGGTTAATGCTCCAATTCCAGCTGCAGGTAATGAAGTCATTCACCCCCAGTTTGCTCCCCCTAACTCACTTTTGGCTGTACTTTTTGTGGCCTGAGGCAGTGAGGTGTCCTTGAGTTCCAGGCCCAGAGAGGAATTGTTGTATATCTGATAATGTGCACAATTTATTAGTATGGCAGCACCTGTGTGTAATCAATAATTTTATCTGACCAAAATGTGAAGACAGTTAACTAGCACTCTGTATGGAGTTCAGAGTTACAGTACAGGAATTGAAAAATACAAAAGCTGAAATCCTAACACATCAAACAGCACAAAGGCTGATTGTCCCCAGCTGCCACTCCTGGAGGGCTCTACCCGAGTGCTCCTCTTTGCCATGGGAGAGATTCCTGTTCCAACCCTGTTATCCCAGGCAGCAGCACCTGCAGAAGGGCACAGAGCCATTAACTCTGGGCCACCTAAAACCTGGGACTGACATCCAATTTCATTCACCTCTCATGTTGCAAACCTCGCTTGTTAAGATTTTTTTTCCTGCCAGATTTACATATAAACAATTCAGATTTAAACTCAACCAGTGTATTTTCAGAAATAACTCCTGCAAATCGCTTTAATCCCTAGTGTGTTCTGTTAAATATAGTTGTTGTTAAAGTGTAAGCTGATATCATTAAGAGATTTAGCTGAGTGATGTCATACTCTGCTTTATCTAAACTGCCTTCTGCAGATGAAATAATTAAGCACCAAAATTTTTTCTCAGAGGGCATCCCGAATCTAAGACTATCCAGATATATCTCATTTTTCTGCAGGTTTTGGGATCCTTTGTCTGCAGTTAAATACTTTAACAGAGTAAGCCTCTCTGGTACTATTTTATTTGGGTTTTTTTCCTTTTCTTTTGACCTTGGTGTGTCCTCAATCTTTGCTGGATTGCTTGGAGGCTTGTCTGAGCCAAGAACCTCGTGTGTGTGATGTCAGCTCCATGCCACAAGGCTTGGAAGGTGAAGAACACTTAGATTTTCCTCTGCAAGGCTTTCTGAAAAATATTCTTTCGTGAATAAAAACAAAAATGTTCTTTTAGTTGAATATTCTATTCAACAAAAATTTCTGTCGCTGGGTTTTGGATTTTGCTGAGATGTGAAGGGGGAAATCAGCAGCAAAATGGGAATGGGAGGAGAAAAGATTATAAGGAAATATTTGAAATTACTCTTCAAAGTATTTATGATTTACTTAGCAGAAGAGGTTATAAAACACAAAAGGCTTGAGATTAAAAATAACAAAAAAAAGAAAGATGAAAGGAGATGCAGTAAGAAGCTGCAAGTGTTCTTTGAGATTAAGTTGGCTGATCAAATAATAAGAGCTAAAAAAGTGGGATCTGGTCCATTCATAAACCTATCCTGGATTAATTAAATCTGCCATTTATTTATTTTAAATACACGTCACATTGCCATGTTAAAGTTTCTAACTAAAACAAAGGGGTTGCCAGGAAAAACAGAGCAATTTGGTTTAAAATCAAAGACATGAGCACAAGCTGAAGATCAGAATGTTTTATAAACTCCACGTGTGGCTGCCTGATCCCAGCATCCTGGAATTTATCATCCCCCAGAGCTGGATGGGCAGGATCCATCTTCTCCTGGAGCTCTCTGGGAACATTTGAGGAAATTTCACTTTAGTTTAGAAGGTTGTGCTATTCAGTGTTTGCCTCTATAGCCTTAGTTCTGCTGAACTTCTATGAAACAACCAAATTGTTTTCCGTTCATCATCCAGACAAATTCTGGTGAGGAGGAAACCTGAATTTGTGCTGAACTCTGTGGAGTTGCCTCACCATGAGCAAGCCCACAGATGAGAGTGAAGCAGAATTCTGGTGTTGGGGCTTTGCAGAGCAGCAACCTGAGCAGAAATTAAATTATTTTCCCTCCTTTTGCTGCCCTGGATAAACCAGCACAGCTTGCCTGATTTGGGGAAAGGGAAGAATCTTTTCAAACAGGCCATGGGACCTGAGCTGCAGGTGCCACATGAAGCTTTGTGAAGTTATTTCCCATAAATTTTATTTCACTGGCTGCACTTTGTCATGGGCAAATATTTCCAAACATAGGGAAATATTTGTGAAATAAATGAATGTTAAGTATAAAAACAATGGGATTTGGACAAAGTCTGAAGAGTCATGTGGTTTCCTTTCTGTGCCCTTGCATCAGGTCACCAGAAAATGAGATTTTCCACAGGAAATTTCTGCAAGTTACAGGGAATAATAGCACGAGTGAACCAGAGGAGTCTTAGACTTCCCTTGCTTGCTCTGTGTTTTATTAGGAATTTAAATTCTTCAGATTTTCATAGAGTTCATGAACATTTCAAAGCCATCTATGCCTTGCTGTGTATGAATGTGAATGTCAAGCCAAGATTTATTACAGATAGAGGGAAACTAATGGAATTTATCACTTCAGCAGTTTCAGGGGGGTAGTGAAGCCATTGCCACTACAAAAATACTGTTGAAGAAAAAAATGGTGTTTTCTGTGAGAGGGAATGGTGTTTTCTGTTTCCCTCTCTGCTCTCCACACAGACTGTGACTTTCATCTCGTGCATCTGAGAAAAGCTGCAGCAAAAATCTGGTGGGAAATGCCTTTAAATCTCCCAGATCCCAAAGTCCAGAGATGATTCCAGGACCTACCTGAGCAGGTCCCTCAACTCCTGCTCTCAGCAATGCAGAAAGGGTTGGGGGAGCTGAGTCAGGACTGACAGAGAAAATATAAAATATCTGAATATCCCACTAAATGTCTGATGGTCCAAGCACAATTCTCTGCTCCCCTGAAGAGCCTGGGATGAGTGCAACTGCCTATAGCAGGGAGAAATCAGGAGAAAATGGAAATTCTTCACCTTTTGGACTTGTTTTCAGCTCCAGGACAGAACGGATGGAGGCACACACTCCAAGGAAGCTTTTGTGGGGTTTGGTTTGCATCTCCAGCTGCTTCCCAAGACCTCCAATTTGTCCCAGCTGCAAAGCTCATATGACAGGGTGATTATCTTGATTGGTAGGCAAAACAAGAAGGCTCTGAGACAGACTAATGAAGTCAATTGTGCTGCTGCAGGGGCCAGTTGAACACACTTTGTGGGAAATGGATTCACTCAGCTTCTGCAGAATATGTGAAAAAAAAATCTATATTTTCCTAAATTCCTACCCTCCAGATTAATTCTGAACTTTAATCCTGTTTACAACCATGATACATTTTGAAATAAGGATTTCCAGGCACCTTTCATTTTTCATTAGGAAGGAATATTCTTGCTGCATTTTGAGAAAAGGGATTTTCCAGGCAGTGATGTATTGGGGTGACCATGCCTTGGTGTGAGCTGGGGAGGGGGTCCCAAACAGAATTCCCCAGGGTCTTAGGGTGCAGTGCAAGGTGTGCTGTGTGTGTATATTATTTATAATTCTATTGCCGTTTATTATATATAATTCTATTGCCACCTGTTAAAATAAGGTGGGGCAGGTATCTTCTGTTCATTGGGCAGTTTTCTTTATCTCTTCCACTATCAATCCTCCCTGCAGGAGATCTCTTCTGTTAATGGGCCATTAATTATTAATTATCTTCTGTTCATGGCCAGTGAGTGTCCCTGCAGGGCTGATCAAATTCCATCATCCCATGGGGAGATGCTCTGCCCAGGGGAGGAGCCAAGCATTCCTACCTGGATATAATCTGAGGTTTGGGACACCAGGGCAGCCTTTTTCCGACTGCATTCCCAGAGGGAGCCCAGGCCCATCTCCAGCAGCCCTGGAGCTGCAGAGGAAAACTCCCCCCTTGTGCAGGATCCCTGCTCCAGCAGAACCACAGCTGGCACTGCAGGAGGGCTGAGCCCCCATGGGATGGGGCTGTGCCACCTCCCTGACCCACAGGCGGTCAGGGCATGCTCTGACTATGGCAGTGCTGGTTTGTATCACTGCTTTTTAATTTCCCTAAAAAATATCTGTTATTCCTACTCCCATATCATTGCCTGAGAGCCCCTTAATTTCAAAATCATAATGATTTGGAGGGAGGGCTTTTATATTTTCCATTTCAATAGAAACTCCTGCCTTCCTTAGCAGACATCCGTCTTTGGTTTTCTTTTCCAACCAAGACACCCAAGGAGTTCAGCCCCTCTGGAGTGCTGACCTTGGTCTGGACATTGATAGAGCTGCAGCTGGACATTGATGGAGCTACTGCACTGTAAATCCTATTTATAGGTAAATGAGATTCATACCTTGAATACCCAGCCCAGAGTGTTCTGTTGGTACCATTGAAACCCCAATGATCTCATTCAAGGATCATCAGCAGCCTAGATAGAGGTGATGATTTCTTCTGTTTTGCTCTAGGATTAGTTTACGGTCATTTTTCATATTTGCTAACATGCTTTTACATTTTTATTTTCCTTCTTCCCTCATCCACAGCTCCATAATTCATCTGAATTTACTATACCTGGTACATTTCACATATTTTAAATAATTTTTTTTGTTGGTTTGTCCCTCTCTAGGTCTGCATTTCTCACTATTGATGAGCTGTTTATTGCCTTGGAGGTCTCTAGTATCCCAAATTTTACCATCCCACATGTGCTCCTCTCCTCCTCTGGCTCCAGCTCTCACTGCTGCACCAGGCCCCTGCTTCTCTGCATTTTATCTTTGCACTGCAGTCATTAAAAAACCCTTTTCACATAGAATTACTGCTGTGGCTATAAAACTATGTTTGTAGCACACCCGGATAACAAAACCAAGCCAGATTATCCATAGATATCTGGTCATTCAGAGAAATTGCTGTCACAGCTGAACCAAGTAGAACAAAGCTGTGGGCAGGTCAGGAGAAGTTCAGACTGAGCAGCCCCGAGGTTCTGCAATCCCTGCACGAAACTGATGGCTTGTTACTAACACAGAAAATGCCAAAAAAATCCACTTCCTAAGGCCTCTTCTGCTGGTGAAGATGTTCATGTTTTACGCAGAAAAACTTCCAGTGTGTTTTCCCAATTTCCTCTTGAATCAGGGTTTTTTTGGACACACAGAATTTGCCTGCACACATTCCTGATTTGTACAGATGTTTTTAGGGGTGTTACCTCTTGGACAACATCCATCAGTGTAGGTTCTCTCACAAGGAATTCCAAACTCCTAAAAATGCCCAAACTGAAATCGTTAGAGGCAAACCCTGTAAAAAAATCTGCACAAGGGAAGAAAAATCTGCACTTGGGAAGGTGGATGGAGAAAACATCCAAGGAGTATGTATTTTTTTAATATATGTATTTATGGGAATTTTCTCAGTGTTGTCACCAGCCAGGAGGATCCTAAAGCAGATTTCTCTCCTCCTCCTCCCCTGATTTTCTGCTTCTCAAGAGGCTTTGGAAGAGCTGGTGCTCCCCTGTGTTTGGATTTTGCTGTCATCACCTGCCCACACAGCAGATCCTCTGCATTTAGCACAGAAAACACCCTTCCCCTGAGAGGAGGAATTTCCCACTGGAATTCCTGCTCCCTGTTTGGCACAGGTGAAATTTTCCAGGTTTTTTTTTCCCTAAATTCAGCCCTGCCTCCCTCTCTGCACTCTGTAGCTGCATTTTTGCTGTGGCGCCTTTCCTCTGATGTTTTCTATCACAGAAGGATGTGGTGCTCTGTTAGAAAGTTCTTGGAATTAAAAATACCCTTTTTTAATTAACTGTCTGCTAATTCTCCTCATTAGTAAGCAGAGAGGAAAATCAGGAAATCATTAAGGTTAAAAAAGAGCTCCAAGTACCTTCAAACCAACACTACCATGATGTAAAGTGCCACATATGCTAAATTTTTTTACATTTGCAGGAATGGTGACTCCACCACCTCCCAGGGCAGCCCATCCTAATAAATACCTGAACAATTTCATTTTTTGGAAGTAATTTTTAACTTTGAAATGAGGACGTGTGTATCAAAAGCATGTTTATCTGAGATTCTTCAAGGGAAAAGAAAATAAATGTTCTTTTTAGCCATGAATAAATCTTTAAAAAAGTATGTCATCTGCAATAATTTATTCAAAATATTTTTGTTCCAATTAATTTCTAAAGTGCGAGGAAATATTTGCATAAGGAAATCTTTGTAGTTTTGACTCCTTTAAAAAAATAAAACCAGCCATTCATGATGTAATAATTAGTGAGAAGTACAAAGTGGTCTAATACCCATTCTTGTGCATCAAACTGGCTTTCATTTTTAATCAGAAACGCTGCCATTCTTAGCTCTGCAATAATTACAATTTCCATCGAGCTGCCCTGGGGGATGTGCTCAGCCCTGGGAGAAGGAAAACAGGTCACTCCTTTGTTCTTTTTTTTTAAAAAGGCCTGACCCAAACTTTTCCACCCATGGTGGGAAAGGTGTTGAGAACCTCATCCCATAAACACATCCACGCTTCTCCCTGAGCTTTTGGCGTTGCTGCTTTGCTTTCTGGGGCAAAGGAGAGCCTTAGGGAATAGAATCACTAAGATCTGTCTCATTAGGAAATGCTTTTTACTCTTAAATCAGCTCATTGCAGCCCCTCAAGTCCAGCAGGTGCCTCCAGGTTACAGATCAGTCCAGCAGTTCCTAAAGCAGTTTTATTTTGCATGTTGTGTGTAAATATTCTGGTTGCAGAGTCACAATTATTACTGAATTTAGGGATCAGGCATTGGTGCTGATGCCTTTTCTGGGGCAATTTTCAGGCATTTTCCCAACAGCACACGGGCAAAATTAAAAGAAAATCCTCCAGTTTTGATTAGAAATCTAGAAACCTAAAACCAGAGGCCAGCCAGAATTAAGGGAATAAAAAGCAGTTCTGTTTTTTGAAGGGACTGCAGGTACATTTAGGGCAGATGAAATCCCCCAGGGGCTACACCCAAAATGGAGCATGGCTCACAGGTTTTTATACTTTTATAAGTTTGGTCCATTTGCACATT
>JAWWMS010000031.1:18555606-18567130 GCA_035048045.1 Chlorospingus semifuscus | reverse complement strand
CCTGCAGGCCTTGTCCCCAGTCCCTCTGCAGCTCTCCTGGAGCCCCTTCAGGCCCTGCCAGGGGCTCTGAGCTCTCCTGGAGCTTCTCCTCCCCAGATGAACATTCCCAGCTCTCCCAGCCTGGCCCGAGCAGAGGGGCTCCTGTCTGAACATCAAATCCAGCAGGGATGAAGCAGAGTGATTTTCTCTGGTTTTCCAGCCACCCCCATCAGATCACTCCGTGCCAGGCCCTGCTCAGATGAAGGGGAGGTCAAGGCTGTGACAGGAATTCCACAATGTTGGGTTGCATAAACTAAAACAAATGAGTTTTCCTTGGCCTGCAATGCCACACCCATCCTCTTCACACCATCCTTTTAAGAAATTATCAGAGGCTCCATGAAACAATTACAAGAGTGCAAACAAACCCCATCACTGATGAGACCATTCCCCTCCAGGGGATTGATTCCTGATCTTTTGGGATTCCTGATCTTTGAAGATTCCTGATCTTTTGGGTTCCCTTTATGGTGCAAAATTGAGGCTTGGAAGTGATTACTAATGCACCTTTTACTTGTGTGCAAATTGTAAATGCACCACTTGTCTGTCTGTAACCAAGTCTGTCCCTGTGGCAGCTGAGTTTTAGAAGTTTCCCAGATATTTCCGAATATTCTACTTTTTCTTTCCTGTAGAAAAACACATTTCTCCTTATGAGCAGTTATGAAATATGCTATTAGCCCAGATAGCATTGTTGGCAATAAGGCCTCCTGCTGAGCTTTCAGCACGAGTTTGATAGGAAGAAATGCATCCCTGTGATAAAGACTAAAATAAAAAGCTACGTGGAGTGTTTAGCTCACAAAGAGAGGACAGATATTTCAGTGCTAGCGACCTGTTTATTCCAGAGGTAAAGCTGGAAAAATCCTGCACTGAACACTGCTGCTGTGGGATAAACCTGGCTGCTCATTTTGTGCCTTTCAGCAGCAGAAAAGGGAGATTTTGGGAGGCCTGTGTTAGGAGAGGTTGATGTAAGAATGTTTTCAATTAAATACTAGACTGAAAGTGTCGCTGTCCGGGGTCTGTGTACAAATCCCAAACAGGACAGGACTGCTAGGAACGTGCCTTGAGCTGTTGGATTTTCCAGCATCAGCCTCATTCCATGGTTATGACAATGGGCAGATGCCATCAGCTCACATCCCAGGCAGCAGACACAGAACTCAATGTCACAACTCACTTTATAAGTTTCTTAACCAATCCCACAAAGCAAAAGCACATTGACAGTAGTTCTATCCAACCACTATAAGCACAGGTACCTTTGGTTAAACAATGCTGGCTTATTTCAAATACAATACCTGCTTGTAAGCCTTAAAACACAATGCACAGAGCTCCATTATTAAGCTTCAAACTTCCTAATATCTGGCTAGATAAACTTTTCAGCACCTTAGGGAGTTATTCTAGACAGGTGTTAATACACAAACCATTGTTCTATTTGTCTTTGCTTTTCTACAGTTTAAATAATTTTTCTGCTGACCAATCTCATGGCTGCTGCTTAGCTTTAATCACAGTTCTGCTGTCTCTGAGGCCTGCCTTTTGCAGCTTTCCCAAAACCCTCTGGTTTTGTGGATTCCCACAGTTTTTAATGCACACCCAAGTCTGAATTGATAGGTTTGAAGCAGATCCTGACAGGCAAGTTCTGCCACGACACAGGGTGCTCAAAACAGGAGGAACCAGGCTGAGAAAGGTCACCCTGAGCCCCTCAGAGTGAGGCTGGATCTGGGGAAAATCAGCAGGAAAGGTCATGAGCTGCTGCTGTGTGACAGCTGGGAGGGAGCAGGTTAAAAAGCGCTGAGCTCTGTCACTTTTAGGCAGAGTTTGTTGCCTGCAGTGTGACTTGGTGTTTCTCCTCAGTGTTTTGATTAATTATTTTGGTCATTCATTCAGTGCAGAGTTTGCAGTGCAGTGCAGTGAACTGAAATGACCTAGAAATAATTCCCTAACACAACCTGACGCTCTGGCTCATATTCACAGAGAGATTTTTTATTTTACCTCTCACCAAAGCACTCCTCAGCCATCCCAGGGGAGCTGGTGCCATTCCTGCAAGACCAAACAGCTTTCCATCCACCAGGTGATGTTCAGTGGATGCAGAGTGTGCTGGGACAGAGACTTTACCTGTGGAGCTTTGCAGGAGCCCTGCGGGACCTGCCCAGGGCAGCAGGAGCTGCAGCTGGATTTTGGGAATCAGCCCTGGGTTTTGGGAATCAGCAGCTCCTCAGGCACAGCCAGGGCTGGGGCAGCTGCTGTTTGTGGGGTCTGGTTGGGGTTTTAGCAGAGTCACTGCCCTGCAGGAGCTGTGGTTCAGTTTTGGTGCCTTTCCACCCACGGGGATGCGACAGCAGCTCTGTGTCTGCACAAGGTGTGGCCAGTAAATGACAGTGCCAGTGGGGTCTGGAAAACCTTTTCCTAGACTAAAACAAGCCTCTAAGGCTTCTTTTTGCATGTTAAACATTTCCAGATGTTCCCAGGTTGCTTTAGAATAATTATAAGGAAAGGAAGTGCACAATGTAAGGGAATAAGGCAGTGACTCGTTCCATTCTGTTTTATTCCGCTTCCAACACTAAGTTTCCAGTTTGGTGAAGTGCAGGGGAAACTCCAGACTCCCTCCAATTGAACATGAACATTTTGGCTATTTTCTGCCCTCTGATACTGTGTTTGTAGCCACCTCTCAGCTGCTGATCCCCAAAGGCACAGCAAGCAGCTCTTGCAGCCTGACTAAAGCACCATTGCTGGCAAAACACATTAATTTTTGTCCTGGTGACAATGCCTGATCCATCCTGTCCTTCTCTTAGGCACTGTTGGACACATTTAGCACCAGCATGTACTTATGACTCACAAATAACTCACAAGATTACTTCAGCCTGCTTGAGAGTCCAAAATAATCACTCAGGATTTGCCACTGAGCTGAATGTGAGACCGTTCACAAACCTGGGGGGAAAAGTGATCAGATGTGAAGCTGCAAAATCGTGGAGTTTTGGAATCACAGGATAGTTTGGGTTAGAAAGGGCTTTAAAGATCATCCCATGGGCAGGAACACTTTCCACTGTCCAAGCCCCAACCTGGCCTTGGACACTCCCAGGGATCCAGGGGCAGCCACAGCTTCCATGGGCACCTGTGCCAGGGCTGGAATTCCTTCCCAAAATCCACCTAACCCTGCCCTCTGCCAGTGTGAAGCCATTCCCTGTGTCCTGGCACTCCAGGCTCTTGTAAATAGGCTAAAAATTCTCTCCTACCAATCCATACATTTAAAAAATAATGACAAATCCTGAATGACAGCACCGGTGTAGTGTGGTCAGAAGGAGGAACAAACCACAATGATACAACTCTAAAAGTTAATGGGGTTTCTGTGAAAACAGAGGAAATTTGCCCATTCTCCATCAAGTGTCAGCAGGAAAGAGTGATGTAATTATTGACAGGCCCCAAACTGTAAAGGCAGGAATAAGAAGTGGAAATACTTGGACAAGCTTCTTGAGAATACCAAGCTCTGTGGAGGGATGAATATTTTGTTTCACTTTACCCCATTTGTGCTTTAAAAAAAATTGTAAAAAATTTTTGAACTTTTTTAACTTCACAGGAAGAAGAGAGGAAGTAATTTAGATTGCAGAAAAAAAATTATATATGGGTAAATCCCCTCCTCCCACCTTACTTTTATTTGGTTTATTTAAACACCCCCAGCAGGGCAAGAAATTGGGAAAGGAGAGTGAGGAGGGAGTAGAAAGAGCCTTTGGGATGTAAAGGCTGGTGCCTTCCTTCCTGAGCAGTGAAAGTGGTAATTGTGGTGCTCTGGCAGAGTCAAACAGGGGCTGGCAGCTGCTGCAGCTCTGAGCTGATCCCTTCAGGTGCTGGGAGTGAGGATTTGGTGTTGCTGTGTGTCTGCCCGTGGGTGTCTGTCCGTGCTGTGCAACATCCCCCTGGCTCTTCTTCCTGGGAGTGGAGCCAATCCGTCCTGGAGGGAAAGGGATCAAGAGGTGGATGTCCAAATGCTTTAGTGCAGCCCCTTTTTGCTGCTGCCTGCTGGGCAGTGCCCGCAGAGGGGTGCTGGCAGCAGGAGCTGCTGCCCTGTGCCATGGCATCACCCTGCCTTTGGGTTCCAGCCCCCGAGAACCAGCCAGCACTGGGGGCTGAGCAGTTCTAATAGTTAATTGTAATGCTGCCGTGGCCTGAGCAGAACAAAACAGAAATAATCAGGCTTAAAACAAACAAAAAACCCCCAAAAGCAAAACAGTGTTATTTTAGAATAAAAGCACATGTAGCTGAACTAATACTCCTGACAAGCAAGGACATGGATTTCTCCCAGGGCATCCTGCAGTCCTGGAGGGGAGAAGTGACCTTATTTGCATTTTTCTTGTTGAATTGCTGTTGGGATTTCTGCAGCACGGCAAAAGCAAATTCCTCCAGGAGAGCATGGAAATATCACAGCACTAACGCAATATCCTCCAAGTAGCTTCCTGCTCCTCAGCCCCTGCTGCCCCCCTGCCCTCCCACCATCCCCAGCCAGCAATGACAGCCCTCGGCCTCTTCCTTTCCCATTTCCCTCTGCATTCCCAAAATTGCTGCCTCCCCTTTTCCAGAACAGTCTGGGACCTCCCCTCGCGGCCGCGCCCTCGCCGTGCGCTCCTCGCGAAGGTCAGCGCTCGGTGCTTGGAGGCTGTGATTCCAGACGCCTCTCTGGGGAGCCTTTTCCGTTCTAATCAGGTCCTCTAATTGCTCAGGCTCTTCCCCAGCATGGAGCCCTGCTCCAGTTTTGCAGGCAGATAATTAAATCCCGAGCCCAGGAGCGGCGGTGCAGCCGCGCCGCAATTTCTTCTCCGCGTCTTCTCCTCGTCTTCCCACCCTACCAGGGCAGCTGAGGCAGGAGCATGGAGCTTTGGGAGCCATGGATCATCTGCCTGGGGAGTATCCGGCACTGGGATGGCTCCAAAACCAGGGAGGTGCTGCAGGTCACAGCAGTGCACCCGAGGAACCGTCCGAAACATTCCCAAATCTGTTTTTTCCCTTTTCTTGGAGCTCGCTCTGCCATCTTCCCGCAGGAGAATGAAAGCAGCAGGATGCCAGGAAGGGCTATTAACTGTCACCTCTTAAGCTCCCTGTATAATGTATGCACATACTAATTACATTGTAGGAATAGCACGGATTAATTATACACATCACAAGTGGGATACAGCGTTTTGGTATTTAAAGGATATTTTTATATAAATGACACATTTGGAACTGGAAAATAGCACAGATTGGGTTTGTCCAATGAAAGACTGCAAAATTCTGGATTTAATGTATAATATAACCTTTATTCTTTTTCCTCTAAACTCTTGGAAACTTACATAACAATCGTGCTTTAATTATGACACCGTTTATAGACATTTAAAATGCATCTTAATTTATAAATATTTTACATTTGGTCCATAGAACAGGTTGCAATTTACTAAATAATACTGTACTCTTTTAAACAGGCTCTGTATATATTTTTGAATATGTATATATTACATATATATTTTTATATAGAGATAGATTTGCTTGGTGTTGGATATTTCCTTATTGCAAAAAGCATATATGATCATACAATAATCTTTCTTTTTCAGGGCAAGTACTACAAAAAAGATACAGCTATTCACAGTTTACACACAGTAGTTCTACAACACTAGTTTGTGCTATGTGATAACGTTTGTACAGCTTTTTGCTAAAGAGCAGGTCTGTCAAACATCTGTCATAATTGTTTACAATCAAACATTAAATACTGCATTTTTCTTAGAACAACATGGGACTCGGTTACATTAAACAATAAAGAGAAAGTCGGAGTTTTTACCCTTAGTCTAATGAAATTCACAAGTATGATGTATCACGTGTGATGTCTGTGTAGGATGTAGGGGTTCCTCTAAATCCCAAAGACTTACAGGACGTTTGCATCTCAGCTATGGCCGTTTAGGATGGAGCTTAGATCTCGTAGTATTTTACATTTGACCTAGGTATGAAACAGTTTAGAACCTACCCAACATACTCTGAGAGTTTAGGATGTAGTTTGAAATACATGTGTATTATATATATATATTATTTCTACATAATGTGCTTGACATTCTGAGAATAATACCTTATTGCAAGAACATGTTTGTCACCTTCAGACGAGAACAACGAAAAACCCAACATTCACAGGTAACATGTTTTTTTTTTGTTTTTTTTTTCCACGTAGTAGTTCTACATAAATTGTGCTATATAACATCGTACGGTGCACAAAAAAAGTTTGCTGAAAAGCATGTTTTTCATTGCACAGTTCTGTCACAGTCATTTACAATCAAACATCACCCTCCCAAAAAAAAAAAAAAACAAAACAAAAAGCCTCCGTGCCTGTCTTATCTTATAGCTGCCAAACGAGAAATGCCGAGCGGGGCTCCTGCTGCATTCCCCACACAGGGAGAACTTCCAGGGGCTGGCTGGAGCCCAGAGTGGGATTGCAGGGGATCAAAGAGCTCTCCCTCGTGCCCTCAGCACCACCCAGCCCCTGGAAATGGAAATCCCATTGCTCTCAAGGTGCTGGGGTTTGGGGTGGGAGCTGGGGGAGTTCTCGGGCAGGTTCAATCAAGCCCTACGTTGCAACTCACTTTGATCTTGGTTTGGTTTCTATTTCGGTGGCAATGCAATAGTAGAGTGATAACAGCATGATAAAAGCTCAGGGAGTCTGAGCTTGAATGGCAAATACTTTGTATTTTACTCCTGGGAATCTCTAAGAGCTCTCGGCTATTGCTTTGCTAGAAAAGTTAAAAGTCGCATTTATGCCTCTAACATTGATTCTAACGCAGATATCTTCTTTTTATAAGAAGCAAGATATGTGCTTTTAAGGAAATTTATGACCTTGCTTGAAAGTCACCCTGAAAGGCTGAGCACAGCCAGTGTGTTTGGCCTGGGCTGCTCTGCCACAAACAACTCAATTTTTGCACTAGGAATGTTTATAAAGGCTGTGCCTGCTGTTAATTGAAGGAAGAGTCTCTTCCCCCCTCAAATGGCCTCAGCTGGAACAAATTTTAAGGGCAGACTTTTGCACTGGAAATCACTTGTTTACAAAATACTCCGTTCTCTTTTTGTACAAAACAACTCCAAACTTAATTTTACCCCTGCAAAGTCAGAAATAACAGTCTTGGGATTCAGCGGTAAGAAATAGTGATCAACTACTAAAAATCAGCAGCACAAAACTTCAAATAGTCGTGCTAAAAGGTAGATTAAAAAGGTCTTGGCACATCAATTTACAAATTCCAAGGTATGCAACTATCATTGTGAAAGGATAAAAACATTAACAGTCTGTGGATTGCTGGAGAACACAAAAACACTGTCAAACATCTGAGCTCGCGACGGCTGGATCGAACCCATGGCGATTCCCTCGGAGTGGAGATGACCTTGTTGCTTTTTTTTTCCTCTTTTTTTTTTTAATATGTATTTTTTATTTTTTTTTTTTTGCCACTAGAGGTAGGTAATTATATTCTCAGATGTGAATTTGTGGTCATATTCAACCATATTTTTTGTTTTTCTGGAGGAGGAGCGGTACTTGGACGAGAGAGGAGTTTAGATGTAGGCTTCTTTGTTGGCAGAGTTGCTCTGTTGGGCCTGGTCTGGCCCGTTCTCAGGGTGGGTGATGTCTTCACTTGGCTGAATCATCACTTGGATGCGCTGTTTAAAGGACAACAGTAAATGTGAGGCAGCCAAAAAACTCTTTCTAACCTTACTCTTCTTTTTTTAATTTTTCCTAAATATTTAAAGACAATTCTTTACAGCCACCTATCTTGCCAGGGACCAGCAGTGAGCCACTTCCACTAAACAGAATTCCAGCTCTGTCCTGAAGGTGACAGGAGGAGCTGAAAAACCCTGGGTGCCTACAAGGAGCTTTCCTGGGGAAAATAAATGAGGAGAGGCTCTGCTGTGAGCCCAGGGTCCAGCACGGGGGCTGCAGTGGGCAGCAGTGCTGGGCACCAGAGTGATGGGCATCTCCCCAGGAGAACTGAGAGTTCCTCCAAGGATAAACCAGTGTTTTAGAGTGTTCTAGAATGTTTTATTCCTATTCTGTCCTTCTTCGTCCTTTTATCCTCTCTGTTCCTTCAGCTTCTCTGCCCAGCTCATGGCAGAGAATATATCTCAAAAGAAATCTCTCTTCTATCTCAAAAGAAATCTCTCTTATATCTCAAAGAAATCTCTCTCATACCTCAAAAGAAATCCCAGTTTGGCTCCTCAGAGCCTCTCACTGGTGCAGGCTCCCCCATCACTTAATAATAATTTGTCAATGCTTCCAAAAATGAGCCCTTAATCCACAACAAGACCGAGATGAGGAATTTTTACCATGGTCTCACACAACCTTGCCCAAACAGCAGCTGTATTTTAGGGAAACAGTTCTCCTTTTGCACCTAAAAGTTTCCATAAGACCAAGGGAAATCTATTCAAAATGTAGGAGCTAAGAATAGGCAGGGGGAGAAAACAAAAAAATCAAAACCCAGATTTTTTTTATGCAGACTTCTTTAAAGCCTCACTGAGTCCTTCAAAATTTGCTGAAGACAAATATTTGGATCAAGATCTGAGCATTTCATGAGGCATCACTCGTCAATTCTGCTTAAGATCATCCAGCCCTTTGCAAAGATGGCCCTGTCAGCTGATTTTAGAATATTCCAGAAGTTCTGACAAATTCTTTTTGACAGTCTTTGGTTGCCACAATCACAGAGTGTTTCAGTACTTGGGCTGGAGATCTGGCTGTGATGTACAGGAGGAGCTGGAGAGGGAAAACTGAGGATCCACCCAGACTGAAAAAACGAGGTGTGGTGATTGTGGGTGGTTCCTGAATGGTGTGTGGGGCAATATTGGGGTCAATATTTCCCAACCCTTTAGCAGCACATCTCTGAGGACTTCAGAACTGATTGAAATAGAAACTGAGTGAAATAGAAACTGAGTGAAATAAAAACTGAGTGAAATAAATAAAAATTGAGTGAAATGAATAAAAACTGAGCAAAATAAAAACTGACTTAAAAAAACCCCCAAAAACTGACTGTCTTCCATGAGAAGTGTTGCCTCCTTTAAAAAATGGGATGAGCAGTCAGGGAGGCTGAGAGCAAAGAGAAAAAAACCCCTAATGTTCTTCCCAAAGTGACTGCTCACAGAAACCCCTTAAATAAAGGCTCAAGGGAGGTGCTCCCAAGGTGTTCCATGTCCTCCCTCCCAGGTGCAGCAGAGCAGGGCAGGTGAAATGCAGGAGCTGCAGCCTTGGGGGCCATCAGGGACATGCAGAGCAGGGTCACTGAGCAGACTCTGCAATCCTACAGTTTTGTAGCTCAGCCCCTCATTCTGATTCCAGCTCCCCAGAGCATCCCCTGCCACGATCCAGGTCCGCGTGTCTGGCATTAATCAGGACAAATTTCCATAATTTGCCAACCTCTCCTCTGGTTTCTAGGTGTGAGGAGCGGGAATGCCAAGTGTCTGCAGCTGCCAGAGCAGAGATAAGGAGCCTGTGGAACGTGGGGAATTGTGCTCAGCAAAAGATGGCTCAGACACTCTCTTGCCTTTTGGTTGGTGCTTTTATGTTTTGGGGTTTTTTTTAGCTCAAAGCAAAATAACTGAGGGGGAAATAGATGACAGGAAAGAAGTGCTCAGCAATCTTTGATTGCACAGGTGCCAAGGTGTGGCAGTCATACTTTCTGAAAAATCCCTCAGAAGCTGAGAAGCCTCAGAGAAAAAAGGAAAACAATTCTTATCTCATTTGCTTCTCCTGTGTTGTGCTCATATGTGGAATATGTGGCAGTCACCTTTTCTGAAAAATCCCTTGGCCCAGGATTTTGTCCTGGGAAGCTGAGAAGCCTCAGAGAAAAAGGAAAACAATTCTTATCTCATTTACTTCTCCTGTGTTGTGCTCACATGTGGAATGTGGTTGGAGATTGTTTACCCACAGGTGATTGTTCCATTGGTTTCATGTGAATTGTTTTGACTTCATGGCTAATCAGGGCCAAGCTGTGTTGAGGCTCTGGAAGGAGTCATGAGTTTTCATTATTATCTTTTTAGCATTCTGTAAGTATCCTTTCTGTATTTTTAGTATATAATGTAATGTAATGTAATGTAATGTAATGTAATGTAATGTAATGTAATGTAATATAATATAATATAATATAATATAATATAATATCAATTTAATAATTCTATATATTAATATAGTATAGTCCTCCATATCCTTTAGCATAGTTTTAATATAGTTTTTGTATATAGTTATAGTATATCTAGTTTAGTTATAGTTACAGTATATTATATTATAGCACAATATAATATATCATAAAATAATAAATCAGCCTCCTGAGAACATGGAGTCAGATTCTCACCTCTCACCTCGTCCTGGGGCCCTGACAAACCCAACAGGACACGCTGTCCCCACCTGGGTGACCGTGCCCCCGACACAGCACGGCCCGAGGGCAGGGCCAAGTGCCTGTTATCACCTCCAGTGCAGTGGGTGAAGCGTTTCCCACTCTCCTAAGACAACATTATTCCGAAATGTTCTCGCTACGATGGAGGGAAGTGGAATTGCCCTCGTCTGAAGGGCCTCTTTTGTCATGCATTTTGTGAGGCGTCGAGGCATGAAAGCTTTCAGAGCTTGAACCTGGCTGAGTCCAGGCTGGGTGGTTATAAGGCTACTTACAGAGCTGACATGATGGATCATCTTCATTTCCCCACTCCTGTCCTGCTCACAGCAAATCCATTTGCTGGGCAATTAGACTGCAGTCATTACATTATGCTAAGAAGAGGCTCCTTTGGCAGCAGCAGCAGGGACCCTGAGCAGGAGGAGCCTGGAGTGCTGCCTGCCCATTCCCAGCCGCTGCAAATACAGGGCTGGGGTGGAGTTTGAAGGTCCCCAGGACGAGGGGAGAGATGAGAATCTTGACTCCATGTTTCAGAAGGCTGATTTATTAATTTATGACATCTATTATATTGAAAGAAAACGATTTACTAAAACTATACTAAAGAATAAAAGAAAGGATTTCATCAGAAGGCTAGAAAAAAAAAGAATAATAAAATCTCGTGACAGACTCAGTGAGTCCGACACAGCTGGACCATGATTGGTCATCAAGTAGAAACAATTCACATGGAACCAATCAAAGATGCACCTGTTGGTAAACCATCTCCAGAGCACATTCCGCAGCCATCAGATAATTATTGTTTACATTTCTTTTCTGAGGCTTCTCAGCTTCTCAGGAAGAAATCCTAGCGAAAGGATTTTCATAAAATATCACAGTGACACAGGGCCACCGATGAAGGCAGGAATGATGCATCTGACTCCATGTTCTCAAAAGGTTAATTTATTACTTTATTATACTATATTGTATTAAAGAATTCTATACTATACTAAAGAATACAGAAAGGATACTTACAGAAGGCTAAAAGGTAATAATGAAAACTCATGACTCTTTCCAGAGTCCCAGCACAGCTTGGCCCTGATTGGCCAAAGAGTGAAAACAACTCACAGCAGAATCCAATGGAACAATCACCTGTGGGTAAA
>JAWWMS010000031.1:18503108-18516830 GCA_035048045.1 Chlorospingus semifuscus | reverse complement strand
TATTTTATTTTATTTTATTTTATTTTATTTTATTTTATTTTATTTTATTTTATTTTATTTTATTTTATTTTATTTTCAGCAAGCTCACCAGCAGCCATCCACGCAGCAGCAGTGACATTGCTCAGAGCTGCCCCCCATCTGAAGGGTCAGGGAGCACCCCAGCACCAAGTGCTGGCTCCTGCCATGGCTCAAACCCTGCTGCTCTTATCACACACACAGAGATAAGGCACCAGCAGGGCTTCCAGGAGAACTCAAGGCAGCAAAGGTTAATTCTGCAACCTGAGAGCCACTGGCAGCATCTGGAACAATTTCCCCCTTGGTCTGTGCTGCAGAGGAAGGGCTTGGAGCTCTGGAACTCCTCTGCATGCTGAGGCCACACTGAATGAATTCCCTGGGATTTCAGGAGCCCAGAGCAGCAGGAGGATGAGGAGAAAAGCAGATTCCAGCCAGAACAGGGCACCTGGGTGAGTTCAGGGCCAGGTGAGCTCCTGAGCAGAGCAGAGGTTCCTGGGGAGCCCTGCTGGTGGCATGGAAGGTCTTGTCCAAAGTGTTAAATCCTCATTTTTTAACCCACTGATCATCTCTGTTCTAAAGGGACAGCTGCTCATTCAAAGGCAGAAATTGAATTATTTACTCCCAGCCACTGCCAAACATATTTTCCTGATCTCTAGGGCATATTTTTCACTATGAAGCCTTGGGAGGCAAACACCTTCCTTAAGGAGGGAGTTATTTTCCCCCATACCATTTGTTTGAATAATAAACCACTTGAGCAAAAATATGACACACGGGAGTTATGATTTTTTTCCCCTGGAGGAGATTAGGTTAAGCTTGCCTTTTTTTCCAGAGGTACACAGTTCATCAGCAAGAAGTTCAAGGAGGAAAAATGTGTTTTCATATTGGGCAAGAGTGCACACAGTGCTTGCCTTGCTCTCAAAATGGATGAGGCTGCAGCAAGCTGCAGGACTGACAGCTTTATTTTCATCTGCCTGCCCTGATAGAGCATAGCAGGAAACATTTTTCCAGATCCACGCTTGAGGATTTGAACATTCCTGCTGAGACCACTTAAATCTCATTTGACTCTATAGGGAAAAAAAAAAGCCCACTCATATATGCATTTAGTTACATCAGATAAAACCTTATTTGCTGTAGTTTGGTGTTTTTTTCCCTCCCCCATTTTTTGGGAACTGCTTTTTTCTCCCCCTCAGACTTTCACAGCCTTCCAATTGCAAGGTTTGTGGCACTTGCCAAGGGTGAAGGAATCTAATTTGCTAATTCAATCATCATTTGCAAACTAATGACTGTGTGAGCATGGATAAAACCAACATTAAAATATCTGAAAGAGCAGCCATGGTGAGGAATACATTCTCAGAGTAAACAAAACCACCTTGCAACTGAAGCATTTACAGCCTGAGCACATTTCTGCTTCAGGAATTCAGTCTCTTCCTGGACAGCAGCTCCATTATTAATGAAATTAGCAGTAATAAAAGCAGAAATCAAGCTTTTCCCACAGCTGGGCTTCTCCAAGAACTCCAGCTGGACTGACTTTTGGGTTAAGGCAACACAACAGGAACAGTAATAAACCTCCTACTTCTCAGTCAGTGCTTCAGATTCACCCAAGAAATGACATTTCTCAGTGCTTCTCTTTAAAATTCCTCAAGCTCTCTAAATTCCAGCTCACAGTAAAGGACGTATGTATGAAAATAAACAAAAAACCCAATGCGAGCCATTAGCACCATTCAGTTCTCTCTGTTGACATTGCTTTGGGCCAGATCTGTAGTTGATAATCAGCAAAAATTCAGTTTCCTGAAGCACACCTGGAAATTCTACCTTTACCCACCTGTAAAATCTGAGGTGGCAGAGAGGATCCTCACTGGGAAAAAGGAATGTACAAATCCCCCAGGGAGCACACCCCTGCCATTCAGGTGTTACAAATGACCCTTAATCTCCAAATTAGATTATTGTGCCAGAGTTTCTCCAGTGGAGAAGAGAGCCCTCAGGCCATCACAGATGCAATAATAAATTAATTTATTTGAGAAAACAGCCTGAAAACGGGGATTTTTTTTTTTTTTTGGGCAATCAGGAAAATGTGTCTTCTCAGCTGCTTTTGGATAATAGATGAGGCATGTTGTTTATCAGCAGGCATCCAGTGATATTTAGGATGGATTAGCAGCTATTCCTTTGCTGCCATGCTGTAGTACATGTTCTACTCCATGCTTTTCCCTTCATGGATTTCACTTTATCCCAGCCCAGGGGCTCCTTGGGATCCATGCATTCCACTTCCATCAGCACCTCAGGACTGCCCAGACAACCTTTTCAGGCAGGAGTGGATTTCCAGGTAAATCCTGTAGAAGGTCTTAGAAAAACATGTATTTTCACCCTGGAACAAATGAGGGAGGCATTGATCTTGCATGATGCCTGAGTTCTCTCAGCAGCAGCAGCAATTCCTTCCTGCCAGGGTGTTACACAGAGGGCAAAAATCAATGGAGGAACATTTGTCTGTTTTACAGCAAAGGCAGAAAAAAAGAAAGGTGAAATGGCCACCACCATCTAACAGGAACTGATTGAGCTGGAATGGGAGCCTGGTCCAACATTCAAATATCTGAAACCGCAGCTGTGGTGGGGAATACATTCTCAGAGCAAACAAAACTACCTTGCAACTGAAACTTTTAGACCCTGAGCATATTTCTGCTTCAGGAATTCAGTCTCAGACTCTAGAGCACAAAGTTTTCTACATTTCCACAAATTTTACCCCACCCAAGAGGCTCTGGAGGATCAGGTGGCTGCAATCACCTCCAAGGGCAGCCTCTTCCCACCCAGAGCTCCTGTGGAGGGGAACATCCAAGTTTCCAAAGGTCGCCATGAACTTCAAAAGAGCAGCTGACACAATTCCTGTCCTCCCCTCCCAAAATCAGAGTGCAATCTGCAGTATCCAAAGGATTCATCTCACCAGTCCCCACAATTTGGAATGAGCATCTCAGCAGCAATTGGGTATCCAGATCTCTGGGGAGATTTTAGCATGTGTACTCTGATTATCTGTGCCATAAACAACTTCTCTCTTTACCTGTGGGGTTGAGCAAAAGAGGGGCAGGCTGGAAATAAGCTAAAAATCAAAGCAGTGCATGGAAAAGCTTTGCAGAGAATACACCTGGAAGGACCTTGCTAATCCCAGCTCCAACACAGGTTTCAAATGCAAAGCAAAAAGAGCCTCCATTAATTGTCAACCACCATTTCTGCTTTTCTACATTTCCAATACAGGTTTCAAATGCAAAGCAAACAGAGCTTCCATTTATTACCAACCACAATTTCTGCTTTTCTACATTTCCAATACAGGTTCCAAATGCAAAGGAAAATGAGCCCACATTTTTTATCAACCACCATTTCTGCTTTTCTACACTTTATTTTACTTATTTCATTGAAAATACTCCAGGGCAGACTGAAGGCAGGATGGTACCACTTGAAATTTTTCACAGAGAAGCCGCAGAGTGCTGGTGGGCAGATCCCAGGTCCCACAGAATCAGCACCAAGCAGAGCATTCCAGCAGCCAGGCAGTTAAAAGGGCTCAGAAAATGCCAGCTCAGCTGCCACACACAGCCCTGTTGAACAAGCTCATCAAATTACCCACTGGAGCATTTCCAGGGACTTGCTGAGCTGGGGGATTTGCTTGGCTACGCTGCCACAGGGAATTTCAGCCCCATTTCTGTGGTCACAGCCTATGGGATCTGTTGGCAGAGGGAATTTCAGCCCAATTTGTGTGGCCACAGCCTGTGGGATCTGTGGGCCCAGTGAATTTCAGCCCCATTTGTGGATCTGCTGCCACAGGGAATTTCAGCCCCATTTGTGGGCCACAGGCTGTGGGATCTGTTGCCACAGCGGATTTCAGCCCCATTTGTATCTTCACAGCCTATGGGATCTGTGGTGCCAAGGGGATTTCAGCCCCATTTGTGGATCTCTTGGCCCAGGAGATTTCAGCCCCATTTGTATTTCCACGGCCTGTGGGATCTGTTGGCACAGGGAATTTCAACCCCATTTGCATTTCCACAGCCTGTGGGAATGTGTTAGCACAGGAGATTTCAGCCCCATTTGTATTTCCACGGCCTGTGGGATCTGTTGGCACAGGGAATTTCAACCCCATTTGTATTTCCACAGCCTGTGGGAATGTGTTAGCACAGGGAATTTCAGCCCCATTTGTGGGCCACAGCCTGTGGCATCTGTGGGCCCAGCGAACTTCGGCTCCATTTTATTTCCACATCCTGTGGGATGTCTTGGCCCAGGGAATTTCACCCCCAATTCTGTGCCCACAGCCTGTGGGATCGGTTGGCCCAGGGAATTTCAGCCCCATTTGTTTTTCCACAGCCTGTGGGATCTGTTGGTTCAGGAAATTTCAGCCCTATTCTTGGATCTGTGGGCCCAGGGAATTTCAGCCCCATTTATGTGCCCGCAGCCTCTGGGATCTGTTGGCACAGAGAATTTCAGCCCCATTTGTATTTCCACAGCCTGTGGGATCTATTTGCCTAGAGAATTTCAGCCCCATTTGTGGGCCACAGCCTCTGGGATTTGTGGGCCCAGGGAATTTCAATTTGCTTTTCCACAGTCTATGGGATCTGTTGGCACGGGGAATTTCAGCCCCATTTCTGTGCCCACAGCCTGTGGGATGTGTTGGCACTAGGGATTTCAGCCCCATTTGTATTTCCACAGCCTGTGGGATCTGTTGGCACAGGGAATTTCAGCCCCATTTGTATTTCCACAGCCTGTGGGATCGGTGGGCCCTGGGAATTTCAGCCCCATTTGTATTTATACAACCTCTGGGATCTGTTGGCCCAGGGAATTTCAGCCCCATTTGTGGGCCACAGCCTGTGGGATCTGTTGGCCCAGGGAATTTCAGCCCCATTTGTGGGCCACAGCCTGTGGGATCTGTTGGCCCACAGAATTTCAGCCCCATTTGTGCACCCACAGCCTGTGGGATCTGTTCCCTCTGTGGATATTTGCCAGTTCATCATCACAGGGCTGTGGTGTGAAATAATTCAGTGCTGGGATGGGGACACCTGGACAGCTGGAAAATGCCAGAGCAGTGCAGGGACACGCTGAGGCAAGGGAAGGGAACCTGCCCAACCTGCAGGGACAGGAGAGACCAAGCTTTGCTCAGGGAGATGCTGCTGAGGCCATCACTGCTCCTTCCTCACCTTTCCAGCTGCCCTGCTGAGAAGTGGCTGCCACAGCAGAAAAGGGGAAGGAGAGGGGACTCTCGAAAATAACCACCCCTCTAATCTCAGGAGTGTGATTATGGACCACACTTCAATCTAAAAGGTCCATCCTCTGCTCTCTTTCTCAGGCCTCAAGTATCTGAAATGTCTCTGAATTACCCTTCTCCTAAGGGCGGACTGGTTTTCCAAGAAGCATTCTGATCAAGAAAGAGAGATATTAATATTTTTATTTATTTTATATTAATATTTTTTCTTCATTTTTCTTCTCCCTTCTGGCCCTTTTGCCATGCAGAAATGGCATTTTTTTGATGCCAAGCTCTGACATGCTTACTGAAAAGCAGCTCCCAGAGGATAAAAAATTAAGATGACCACCACACAGTATCACTGATCTCAGCTACCAAAATACAATGTTTGGGGGGCTACAGCCCTTCAAACCCCCAAAATCCCAGCTAGTTTTTACTCACAAACAGACCTGCTTGCTCTCTGTTGAAAACGTAGCTCCTGGGTTGGTTTTACTGTGCTTCACAAGCCTGACAAGTGTTCCACACATTTTGTCCCACTTCTTAAATATCTCCATCCACTTGCTGGTGGGACCAATTTGTTTGGGAAGGATTGCCCAGACCCAGAATTGGGAATTCTTTGCTGCCACCTGATAAGGCAGCAGACAGGCAGCTCAAAACTGTTTTTGATTTCAGGATGAAACTAAACAAGTGAAAAAACCAGGCGAAATTTCTTTTCCAAATGGGCTTTATATTTAACCTTCAATTATATTAACTGTGCCATAAAAGTGGATGTACTACTGTAATTATACACTCAAAAAATGCTGCTTAAAAGCTGAAATGATTGCACTGTTTCATTGCCTGGTTGCTTTAGAATATTTCCTTTTCCAAACATCTCCTACCCTCAGTCCAAGAGAAATGTTAAAGGTGACAGGATCTCTCTGAGCCCTGAATTTTCCTCAGAAATTTGCACTTTCAGGTTCTACAAAGCCAAGAGAAGCTTAATTGCCTGCAACTGCAATTCCAGCCACTGCAAATCATATACAGCTCTCCCATGAAAGCATTAAAGAGCTAAGACTTAATTAGCATCTCTGATTAAATAGCAATTCATACAGCCATTATATCTTCCAGTTAGGCAGCGCAGAGCTCTGGAAAAGCAGAGAAGGGGAAAAAAACAACAACCACACACACTCCTCATCTCAATGAAAAAATTCACCTCCACCCACTTTCTCCAAACTTCATCCTGGGGAATGTTCATTATTTACCATGCAAAGGGCACTGCCAGGCACAATTTGAATGCTCCCAGTTTCCATCAGCAAACTCCACCTGTGTGAGAGATCAGAGAGCCCCTGTGCCAGCCTGGCAAAGGCAGGGGAAAGCACAAGAGCAGCTCAGGGAGAGCAGCATGAAAAGGCTCCCACAGGCAGTCATGTTCCTGGGCAGGAAAGGGGCTCTCAGCACAGAAAACCCCATGGTGCTGATGGAAGTCTCCAGAACAGGCTTTGCTCAAACTCTGCTCTGTCCCCACATTTCTCTTCGCAGAGAAAAGCAAGGCACAATTCTTCCCAAGAAATTCCTGGGATTCACATTCTCTGAACCTCAGAGAAAGGAAAAACAATTCTTATCTCATTTACTGCTCCTGTATTGTTCACAAGTGGAATGCAGTATGGAAGATTGTTTACCTGAAGAGAATTAATAATTAGATTCTGGTGTGAGTGTTGTGATTCATTGGCCAATTGAATCCATCTAAGCCAAGGTGTCACTTCCTAAGAATATTCCTGGGATTCACATTCTCTGAACCTCAGAGACAGAAAAAACAATTCTTATCTCATTTGCTGCTCCTGTGCTGTTCACAAGTAGAATGCATGGTGGATGATTGTTTACCTGAAGGGAATTACATAAGAATAATTAGATTATTAGATTGGATTATAATAATTAGATTCTGGTGTGAGTGTTTTGATTCATTGGCCAATTGCATCCAGGTGTGTGTGTCAGGACTGTCAGCTGGCTGTCACACAGTTCTGTGCAGTGCAGTGCTTGGCAGATTCAGTGTAGATGTAATATAATGTAATATGATATAGAATAATATGGTATAATGAAGTATTAATTAGCCTTCTGATAGGATGGAGTCAGATGTATCATTCCTCCCTGACATCGGGCAAAAATATCACCAATGCTCCTGCTGCAGTGACAGTGACAGTGGCAATAACAGCGACAGTGACACAGTGACAATGGCAGTGACAGTGACACAGGAACAGTGACAGTGGCAGTGACAGTGGCACAGTGACAGCAACACAGTGACAGTGACACAGTGACAGTGACACAGTGACAGCAACACAGTGACACAGTGACAGTGACACAGTGACAGTGACACAGTGACAGTGACAGTGATGCAGTGACACAGTGTCAGTGACACAGTGATAGTGACAGTGTCAGTGACACAGTGACAGTGACAGTGTCAGTGACACAGTGACAGTGACACAGTGACAGTGACACAGTGACACAGTGACACAGTGACAGTGACACAGTGACAGTGACACAGTGACACAGTGACAGTGACACAGTGACAGTGACAGTGACAGTGACACAGTGACAGTGACAGTGACACAGTGACACAGTGACACAGTGACACAGTGACAGTGACACAGTGACAGTGACACAGTGACACAGTGACAGTGACAGTGACACAGTGACAGTGACACAGTGACAGTGACACAGTGACACAGTGACACAGTGACACAGTGACACAGTGACAGTGACAGTGACACAGTGACACAGTGACAGTGACAGAGTGGCAATGACAGTGGCACAGTGACAATGACAATGCCAGTGACAGTGACAGTGACACCGGTGGCACCTTCCCCTCAAACCCCAAATGCCCCCGAATTCCCCAGCACAGGAAAAGGGCGCCCAGACCCCCGGGGGTGGGGACACGGTGACACTGTGTCACTCAGGATGTCCCCAGCCCCCCCGGGTGACACTGTGTCACTCAGGATGTCCCCAGCCCCCCCGGGTGACACTGTGTCCCTCAGGATGTCCCCCAGACCCCCGGGTGACACTGTGTCACTCAGGATGTCCCCAGACCCCCGGGTGACACTGTGTCACTCAGGATGTCCCCAGCCCCCGTGGCGTGATGACAGGGTGACACTGGTGTCACTCCCAATGTCCCCAGCAGGTGACACTGCTGTCACTCATGATGTCCCCCAGACTCCAGACCCCCCAGACATGGGGACAAGGGACAGCAGTGGTGGCACTCCTGATGTCCCCCAGACCCCAGCAGAAGGAAAAGGGGTGCCCAGACCCCTCAGGATGTCCCCAGGTGACACTGGTGTCACTCAGGATGTGCCCCAGACCCCAGATCCCCCAGTGTAGGGACAAGGGACACTTGGTGGCACTCATGATGTCCCCCAGACCCCAGATCCTCCAGGCGTGGGGACAGGGGACAGCAGTGGTGGCACTCCTGATGTCCCCCAGATCCCCTGTGCGTGGTGACAGGTGACACCGGTGTCCCTCAGGATGTCCCCCAGCAGGTGACACTGGTGTCCCTCATGATGTCCCCCAGACTCCAGATGCCCCAGGCGTGGGGACAAGGGACACTGGTGTCACTCAGGATGCCCCCAGACCCCAGCAGAAGGAAAAGGGATGTCCAGACACTCCAGGCGTGGGGACAGGGGACAGAGGTGGTGGCACTCACAGTGTCCCCCAGATCCCCTGTGCATTGTGACAGGTGACACTGGTGTCACCCAGGATGCCCCCAGCCCCCCGGCATGGTGACAAGGTGACACTGGTGTCACCCAGGATGTCCCCCAAATCCCAGCAGAAGGAAAGGGGCGCCCAGACCCCCTGGCCATGGGGACAGGGGACAGCAGTGGTGGCACTCCCAATGTCCCCCAGACTCCCCCAGCATGGTGCCAGGGGACACTTGGCACTCCCGATGTCCCCCAGACTCCAGATGCTCCAGGCGTGGGGACAGGGGACAGCACTGGTGTCACTCCCAACGTCCCCAACAGGTGACACTGGTGTCCCTCCCGATGTCCCCCAGGCTCCAGATGCTCCAGGCGTGGGGACAGGGGGGGACAGTTGGTGGCACTCCCGATGTCCCACAGACCCCAGCAGAAGGACAAGGGCTCCCAGGCCCCCCAGGCATGGGGACAAGGTGACACTGGTGTCCCTCAGGATGTCCCCAGGTGACACTGGTGTCCCTCAGGATGTCCCCCAGCCCCCGTGCATGGTGACAGGGTGACACTGGTGTCACTCATGATGTCCCCCAGGCTCCAGATGCCCCAGGCGTGGGGACAGGGGACAGCACTGGTGTCACTCCTGATGTCCCCAGCAGGTGACGCTGCTGTCACTCAGGATGTCCCCCAGACATGGGGACAAGGGACAGCAGTGGTGGCACTCCTGATGTCCCCCAGACTCCAGCAGAAGGAAAAGGGCGCCCAGACCCCCTGGCGTGGGGACAAGGGACAGCAGTGGTGGCACTCCCAATGTCCCCCAGATCCCAGATGCTCCAGGCATCCACTGGTGTGACTCAGGATATCCCCAGCCCCCAAGGGTGGTGACAGAGGGACCGTGGTGTCCCTCAGGATGTCCCCAGCCCCCCGGGTGTCACTCAGGATGTCCCCAGCCCCCCAGGTGACACGGGTGTCCCTCAGGATGTCCCCAGCCCCCCAGGGTGTCCCCAGGTGTCCCCAGTGTCACTCACGAGCAGGTCGAGGCGGTGGCGCTGCGGCAGGCGCTCGCAGAGCGCGCAGTCCCCCCGGCAGTCCCCGCGCGCGCGGGCGCAGAGCCACAGCAGCAGCAGCAGCAGCTCCCAGAGCGCGGCCCGCATGGTGACAGCGACACAGCGCCTGTGGGGACATGGGGACACCAAAGTGTCACAGAGAGACCCCAGAGCGCGGCCCGCATGGTGACAGCATCTGTGGGGACACCAAAGTGTCACAAAATATCCCAGAGCACCGCCTGCATGGTGACAGCGCCTGTGGGGACACCAAAACGTCACAAAGAGACCCCAGAACGTCCCAGAGCACGGTCCGCGTGCTGACAACGCCTGTGGGGACACCAAAACGTCACAAAACATCCCAGAGCACGGCCTGCGTGGTGACACCACCTGTGGGGACACATGGGGACACCAAAACGTCACAAAGACACCCCAGAACGTCCCCGAGCACGGCCCGCATGGTGACACCGACACCACGCCTGTGAGGACACCAAAACATCACAAAATAACCCAGGAATCCCCCAAAACATCCCAGAGCACGGCCCGCATGGTGACACCGACGCCACGCCTGTGGGGACACCAAAACGTCACCAAAGAGACCCAGGAAACCCCAAAAAATCCTGGGAAATTAAACAAATCCCAGAGCACGGCCCGCACGGTGACAGCAGCGCCCTGAGGGGACACACGGGGACATCAGGACACTGAAAACCCAAAAGAGACCCAAGAAATCCCAAATAATCCCAGAGCACGGCCCACATGGTGACACCGCCTGTGGGGACACACGGGGACATCAGGACACTGAAAACCCAAAAGAGACCCAAGAAATCCCAAATAATCCCAGAGCATGGCCCGCACGGTGACAGCACCTGAGGGGACACACGGGGGACATGGGGACACCAAAACGTCACAAAGACACCCCAGAACATCCCAGAGCACGGCCCACATGGTGACACCGACACCGCGCCTGTGGGGACACACGGGGACACCAAAAAATTATAAAATATCCCAGGAATCCCCCCCAAAAAAATCCTGTGAAATTTAAAAAATGCCAGAGCACGGCCCGCACGGTGACAGCAGCGCCCTGAGGGGACACGCGGGGACATCAGGACACCAAAAAAATCACAAAGAAATCCCAAAAAATCCCAGAGCACGGCCTGCACGGTGACACCGCCTGCGGGGACACACGGGGACACCAAAACATCATAAAATATCCCAGGAATCTCCCAAAAAATCCCAGAGCACGGCCCTCATGGTGACACCGCCTGCGGGGACACACGGGGACATCAGGACACCAAAAAATCCAAAAGAGACCCCAGAAAATCCCAAAAACTTCTGTGAAATCCCAGAAAATCCCAGAGCACGGCCCGCGTGGTGACACCGCCTGCGGGGACACACGGGGACATGGGGACACAGAAAATCACAAAGAGACCCCAGAAAATCCCAAAAAATTCTGTGAAATCCCAAAAAATCCCAGAGCACGGCCCACATGGTGACACCGCCTGTGGGGACACACGGGGACACCAAAACATTATAAAATATCCCAGGAATCTCCCAAAAAATCCCAGAGCACGGCCTGCATGGTGACACCGCCTGTGGGGACACACAGGGACATGGGGACACAGAAAATCACAAAGAGACCTGTGAGATCCCAAAAAAATCCCACAAAATCCCAAAAGATTCCACGAAACCCCAAAAGAAATTCCTACAAAACCGTTGCAAAATCCCCGCAAAAAACCCCGCAAAATCCCCCAAAAACCCAGCGAAATCCCCCAAAATTCTGCGAAATCCTAAAAAATTCCGCGAAGCCCCAAAAAATCCCCAAAAATCCTGTGAAATCCCAGAAAATCCCCAAACAGCTGCAAAATCAAAAAAAAAAATCCTGTGAAATCCCACAAAATCCATCAAAATAAAAAAAAACCCCTAAAAAATCAGAAAAAAAATCTGGAAAATCAAAAAAAAAATCCCCAAAATGAAAAAGAATTTTTAAAAAAATCCTGTGAAATCCTAAAAAATGCCAAAAAATCCCACAAAATCCATCAAAATAAAAAAAATCTCACAAAATCTCAAAAAATCCCCAAAAATCAAAAAAAAATCCCCCCAAAAGAATCCCGCGAAATCCCAAAAGATTCCACTAAATACAAAAAAAAATTCCTGCAAAATCCCCCCCAAAAAACCCTTGCAAAATCCCAAAAAAATCCCGTGGAATCCCAAAAAATCCAGGAAAATCTCACAAAATTCTGCGAAATCCTAAAAAATTCCGTGAAATTCCCAAAAATCTTGTGAAATCCCAAAAAAATCTTCAGAACAGCTGCAAAATCAAAAAAAAAATCCTGGGAAATCCCAAAAAATCCCACGAAATAAAAAAAAAATCCAAAAAATCAGAAAAAAATCTGGAAAATTCGAAAAAAATCCCCAAAATGAAAAAAAAATTAAAAAAAAAATCCTGTGAAATCCCAAAAAAATGCCAAAAAAATCCCTAAAAAATCCTGCAAAATCCATCAAAATAAAATCTCACAAAATCTCAAAAAATCCCCAAAAATTCCAAAAAAAATTCCCCCCCCAAAAAATCCCCACAAAATCCCAAAAGATTCCACTAAATACCAAAAAAAAAATTCCTGCAAAACCCTGCAAAATCCCAAAAAAATTCCATGGTATCCCAAAAAAATCCAGCGAAATCCCACAAAATTCTGCGAAATTCTAAAAAATTCTGCGAAATTCCAAAAAATCCCCAAAAATCTTGTGAAATCCCAAAAAAATCTTCAGAACAGCTGCAAAAATAAAACAAAAAAAAAATCTCATGAAATCAAAAAAAAAATTTAAAAATCTGAAAAAGTCTGGAAAATCCAAAAAAATCCCCAAAATTAAAAGAAATAAAAAAATCCGGTAAAATCCCAAAAAAATCCTGTGAAATCCCAAAAAATCCCATGAAATCATAAAAAACCCAATTAAATCCCAAACAATGCCAAAAAACACCCAAAAAATCCCAAAAAAACTCAAAAAATCCAAAACAATCCCATGAAATCCCAAAAAATCCCACGAAACCTCTCAAAATCCAAAAAAATCCCACAAAATCAAAAAAATGCCCCCAAAAATCCCATGGAATCTGAAAAAATCCTGAAAAATCCCACAAAACCCTGCAAAATCCCACAAAATCCCCAAAAAATCTGAAAAAGTCCCATAGAATCCCACAAAATCCTGCGAAATACCAAAAAAAAGCCGAAGAAATATCACTAAATACAAAAAAATCCCACAGAATCCCCCAAAGCATCCCACAAGACCCCTCAAAATCCCATCAAACCCCACAAAACCCTGTGAAATCCGGCAAAATCCCACGAAACCCTACAAAACCCTGTGAAATCCTACAAAATCCCAAAAAATCCTGCAAAATCCCGTGAAACCCAATAAATCCCACAAAATCCCACAACATTCCTCAGAATTCCACCAAACTTTGCAAAATCCTGTGAAATCCTACAAAAGCACTGCAAAATCCTACAAAACCTCGTGAAATCCTGCAAAACCCTGTGAAGCCGTGGAAAATCCTGCAAATCCCCACAAAACCCTGTGAAATCCCACAAAAATCCCCACAAACCCCGAACACCCCACAGGGAGAGGAGCCGATCCCAAAAGGCTCCGGGGTGTCCCGGGTCAAACCCCACAAAAAACCCCACAAAAACCCCACAAAACCCCAAAAAAACCCATAAAAACCCAAAAAAAAAAAAAAAAACACAAAAAACCCCAAAACCCCACGAAAACACAAAAGACCCCACTAAACCCCCAGATCGGAAGAGTCGCTCTTCCGATC
>JAWWMS010000031.1:18472356-18482634 GCA_035048045.1 Chlorospingus semifuscus | reverse complement strand
ATAATATAATATAATATAATATAATATAATATAATATATCAGCCTTCTGAGAACATGGAGTCAGATTCCTCATCTCTTACCTCATCCTGGGGACCTCACTAACTTAACACTAATTGGATTATTGGTGGCACCCTTTCCCTCCCAGAGCATCATAGAAGTCATATTTCACATTAGAAATGTTTCCATAAACTTTTCACCCACTGCTGTGGAGTGATGAGCAAACCTCTCTGGGAAAAGAGTTTGCAGTTTGGGTTTTGTCTGCTTTACTTCAGAAAGACAGGGGGAAAGAATCAGAATTCCTTGCACAAGCAGAGTTCAGGCTCAGACAGGGATAATTTCCTTAGGAATTTGTAGTTTGTATTAAAAGGAATGCATTGATTGGTAAATGAAAGCATCTATTTTTCAAAAGAAAATTTTTTCATGTTTTTATGCACCACTAACATGGCTTTTTCTTCCATCCTAGATTTTAGTCCTGTTACACAATTTTGTAACACTACAGAATGAACCTCAGCTGTGTAGGCATCACTTGATAAACTCCTGATTACAACTGGTATAAAAAGTACTGATTTCTCACTGAATGTTTTTCATTGCAGCATCATTCTAGTGAAACATTCAAATAATTATTTTGCACAGAAAAGATTCAGTTTACACAAAGGTTACTCTAAGCACTTCAGACTGAAATCAGCACTGAGTTTCCTCTCAACATCACTTTCATTCTGAAATATAACTTATAGACAAAGATCAAAACTGGAAAACAATAAAAATTTTCCATCTTAACAATTCACTGCAGGAATAATTTTTGAATAACTTCTATTTTTGGACAACAAATCCTTTCAGAACCCACTTCGAATAGAAAAGAAATTTTGGAAAAATTAATACCTCAGTTTGCTTAATTTAAGTCTTAAATAGAATTTTCATAGCTACTGGGTAATGTTAGATATAATATCTGGGGTGATTTTATTAATTTCAGGGGGTGTTTTATGTCATTGGGATTGGTGCAGATTATTGGGATGGCTGCAGATCATTCGGATGGGATTGCAGCAGATCATTGGAATGGGATTGTTGCAGATCATTGGGATCGCTGCAGATCACTGGGATTGCTGCAGATCACTGGGATTATTAATTATTTTACTTCCTAGTTTATAAGGGACCAATCCTGTCCATGTTCTGTCACTTTTCTCCATCAATAAATATCCAGCTGCAGATGAATTCACTTATCACACTACACATCTCAAATATCCAGCTGCCAGCCTTGCTCTTATAAAAGGCCCACACAGGTGAAGCTGTTATTGATATTATTTTCCCCTTAAAGATCTACATTTAAAAAGCAGAAAAGTGAATCCAATAATCCAGCTGGTGCCTGGTTCCATCCTCACACAGAGCTGAGGACAGGAGCAGAAGCTGGGGCTGAAACGCTGCCTCTCCTCACCCTGACAGCCATAGGGCTGGAACCAGGGGACAAAACATCTCAGTCGGGTTCTGAAGCAGATTGATTGTGGTTTTAAAACCTAAAGGTTTAATTTCTCATTGCTATTGGCACAAGCAGACACTCCTGGTCTGAGCTCTGCAGCCTGGTCTGAGCAGCTGCCTGGTCTGAGCCCGTGTGTGTGAGCTCTGTCCCCCTCTGTCACCTGCTCAGAGAGCTCAGGGATGCTGCAGCATCACCCCTGCCCTGCCAGCTCAGGGCAGGCTCTGCTTTATGTAACCAAATGTGGCAGCACATCCAAAGCACAACCATGCAAATGTCACAGCTGACCCTCCAACGTGCACTTGCAAGGCACAGATTTATCCCCAAGTCCAAACTCATTTCTCGTCTCCAACGTTCAAGGCAGGCATGAGTTAGAAGAGATCATGGTAAGTAGAAAATCCTAAGATAACTTGAAAAGAAATTGTCACCAAGGATTCTCTTCAGAGATAATATTGTTTTTCCAAATCACTTGTTCGTAGTTGAGTCATCCCAGAGAGAATCTAAAGCTTGTGGAAATTTGTCACTGCGTGTAGTACGAGGAGTGCAGAACTCTTGCAGATTATTTAGAAATTTCCCTTTTGCATCTGGAGCTTGGATTGCACTTACAGGGTGAATAGATTCAAACACACAGCCAAAAACATCTTCCCCCACCGCCCTCCCACTCGTTCCCCCTCCTCATGTTCAATTACTACTCTGTTAGACTTAACAGTGCCACCAACACTGCAGCTCTGGAGCAGCAATAAAATCAGCAATCAGTGCCTTCAGTAAATACATTAACACCAACTCATCCACGCCAACAAATCATTGTTTACTTCTGAAATATGTTTTAGCAGCCCACGGGATTCATCAATCAAGTGAGGCTGGGCTCTGAATGTTCTGAGAGAGGCTCAGATTTTCACTTTACCAAACAGAACACACGTTCCACAAAACAAATGGAAATTGCCTCCTTTCTCCCTTTCTCCAAGGAAGGTTTGCACACCTGAAATAGACACTGCCCTGTCTGGAATCTGTCAAACTCGCTGTCTGTGGAGAAATTCATGATCACAAAGCTATGGAGGAGGAAAACACCTAAAATTCACACAGACCATGCTCATGTGGACACACACAATGCAAACCAGCTGTGACAACCAGCAGTCCCTGCTGATCATCAGCAAATGACACCATTTGTGCCTTTAACCTCAGAAGAAACCAAAGCCATCAATTCTGCACACGTTCCATACACTCTAAAGATTTAAAACTCACTTACAAGGAGTTCCCTGTGATGGCAGTGTTGCTGTTAAAATCCTTCAAACTTACCAATTATGCTGCCTAATTAGAAAGAGAAATGAATTCTGAGCTGTCTTCAGAACCGTTCAGTACCATTCTTAACATGGCAATTCCTGACAGATTTTATGCATTTACCATTAGAATTGCAATTTATTTTGGCAGCTGAAACAGCTCCTGTTTTCTCTGTGCCCCCTGCAGCACCTCCAGCACTCCGACTCACACACATTACGTGACTTGATCCTCTTTGAAACCCGAGCCACTTTCACACCTGCACGCAAATTTGGTAACTCCGAGGTTTAAATCACTGCCCTCCATATCCAGAACTCCACATTTGAAACACAAGCTGCCAAGTTCCTCAGCTTTTGAAAGGACCAGGAGCAGCCACTGTCCCTTTAATGTTCCACCTCGTCTCCAAAAGAAACGTCTTTTTACTAGAGCTCAGTGTGATTCATTGGAATTTGCCAGGCAGGTCAGGAAATCCCCTGAAGCAGAGGAAGAATATTAAAGAGATGGGACATGTATATCAAATCTCATTACTGTTCTCTTCTGAGAATCAATCAGGTGAAAGGATGTGATGATGTCATTATGACATCATTGACTTTGGGATTAGCAATTCAGAGCTACTTAGCAACCAAAGCTGTCCAATACAGAAGTAAGAGATCCAGTGGAAGATGTTATCATCTGACCCACTTACTGCAAGATAAATATTTGTCAATGCTGGTTTCGAGACTTTATAAGAGATGCGAAAACTTACGAACAGCCTTGTTTCAAGTGCAGAATATTTGAAATAAAATGTCCCCTCTGAACCTTTTCCATTTATATCCAAGCGTATTCTTTACCCCATAACAGCTCATACCCATGTTCCCTCTCAGTCATCTTCTTCCTCACCTTCCCATAAATCTAAACCCCAAAAATGCACAAAGAAAAACCTTCATCTAAATAGATTATTGTTATTTTAAGAACTACAAGTTCTATCGGAAACTCAAACCTCGTATAGTCAAGGGAGACTAATATAATTGCATCAAAATGCAAGCTTGGAAAGCGTGCTTATTTCATTAAAGTAAGCTGAAAAGATCCAGTTGATGAGCTCCGGTATCCGTCAGAAATTCCAACCAAAATAAAAAGGAAAAAGCTTTGTGCATGAAAAAAGAATTGGTCACGCTACTTCTGCGGCTATTTCTGGGACCTGAAAGGGTTTGATGCCCGGAATCTACGGCTGACCTGATTTTCTTTAAAGTTCACTCGTCTCCCTTGAAAATACAGTTTTAAACGAGTTCTAAAGCAACCGAGCGAAGCTCTCCGATGCCCTGAAATTCAAACTAAAGCTTTAAACCCATTCCCAACAAGCCAGAAGCGGAGCCCTGGGCTGACACTTGGTGTTCCCGCAGCCGCGCTCCGCCACGGGCGAGCGGAGCACCGCGCCGCGTTTGGGGAGCAAACGAAAGAAAATCAACCACTCCGCCTTCTGCAAAGAACTTTTATTATCGGGGCGAGGCCGCTCCAGCTCTCCACGGCTCCGAGAGCCCCGCGCTGCCGGGAGCGCCCGCGGAGCCCGCACGGAGCGCGCAGGGAGCGGCGGAGGCTCGGCGGAGCGCGGCACGGCTCGGTGAGCCCCGGAGAGCCGGCTCGGAGCCTCCCCGAGCTCCGGCAACAGGCGGCAGCTCCCGGCCATCGCCGCTCCCCGCGGGGCTCCGCCGCCCTGCGAGGAGCTGCCGGCTCAGCCTCCATGCCCCCGGGGCTGCCGCGTCCCCCTCTGAGCCCCGGCAGCATCCCACAGCATCCCTTCATCCCTTAGCATCCCTGCATCCCGCAGCATCCCTGTATCCCGCAGCATCCCCGCATCCCGCAGCATCCCGGGCGCGTTTCCCCCCGGGGCTCGGGCTCGGGGTCGTGCTGGAGCCCGCGGTCACAGCGCACAGCCTACCTGCCGAGGAGGAGGAGCAGGAGCAGGAGGAGGAAGAGGAGCTGGAGGTGCCGCTGCCGCCGCCGCCGCCCGTCCCGAGCCACCGGCGCTGCCCTCCCCGAGCGATATTAATGTTCATTTAAAGCTCGGCGCCCGCCGCTCCGCCGCGCCCTCCCCGCTCGGGCTGGGGGCCGGGCCCGCACCGCCCCTGCCCGCCCCCGGACCGCCCCTCGGCACCCGCGGGTCCCCCCGGGGCTGCCAGAACCCCCTCGGCACCGGCGGGTGCCCTCGGGGCTGGCACACCCCTCTTGGGACCAGCGGGTCCCCTCGGGGTTGATGGATCCCCCTCGGTACCGACGGGTCCCCTCGGGGCTGCCAGACCCCCCTCGGGGCTGATGGATCCCCCTTCATCAGATCCCCCCTTCATCAGATGCCCCTCAGGGCTGCTGGATTCTTTCGGGGCCGGCGGGTCCCCTCGGGGCTGCCAGACCCCGCTCGGGACTGACAGGTCCCCTCAGGGCTGATGGATCACTCTCTGGGCTGGGGGGTCCCCTCGGGGCCAGCAGATACCCCTCAGGGCTGATGGATCCCCCCCGGGAGTGGCAAATGCTCCTCGAGGCTGATGGATCCCCCTTCATCAGATCCTCCCTTCATCAGATGCCCCTGAGGGCTGCTGGATCCTTTCGGGGCTGCCAGACCCTCCTCGGGGCTGATGGATGCCCTTGGGGCCAGCAGATGCTCCTCGGGGCTGGCAGACCCCACTCGGGACCGACAGGTCCCCTCAGGGCTGATGGATCACCTTCTGGGCTGGGGAGTCCCCTCGGGGCCAGCAGATACCCCTCAGGGCTGATGGATCCCCCCCCGGGAGTGGCAAATGCTCCTCGAGGCTGATGGATGCCCTCGGGGCCAGCAGATGCCCCTCAGGGCTGCTGAATCCTTTCTAGGCTGGCAGGTCCCCTCAGGGCTGATGGATCCCCCTCAGCACCAGCAGGTCCCCCTGGGAGTTGCAGGTTCTCCTCGGGGCTGATGGATGCCCTCGGGGCCAGCAGATGCCCCTCAGGGCTGCTGGATCCTTTCGGGACTGGCGGGTCCCCTCCGGGCTGCCAGACCCCCCTCAGCACCGATGGGTCCCTTCGGGGCTGATGGATTCCCCCTCGGCACCAGCAGGTGCCCTCCGGGCTGGCGGGTCCCCCTGGGAGTGGCAGATGCCCCTCAGGGCCTATGGATGCCCTTGGGGCCTATAGATGCCCTCGGGGCCATCAGATGCCCTCAGGGCTGCTGGATCCTTTCTGGGCCAGTGGGTCCCCTCAGGGCTGATGGACCCCCCTCGGTACCGACAGGTCCCCTCAGGGCTGATGGATGCCCTTGGGGTCAGCAGATGCCCCTCATGGCTGCTGGATCATTTCTGGGCCGGCAGGTCCCCTCGGGGCTGATGGATCCCCCTCGGGAGTGGCAGATGTCCCTCAGGGCTGATGGATCCTTTCTGGGCCAGCGAGTCCCCTCAGGGCTGATGGATCTCCCTCAGCACCAGCGAGTCCCCTCAAGGCTGATGGATCCCCCTCCGGTCTGGCAGGGCCCCCCGGGAGTGGCAGATGCTCTGTGGGGCTGATGGATGCCCTTGGGGCCAGCAGATGCCCCTCAGGGCTGCTGGATCCTTCAGGCTCCCCTCAGGGCTGCTGGATCCTTTCAAGGCCGCGGGCCTGGTGTCAGGCTAACCCCGTGTCGTAGGGCCTGGTGACACCTGTGACCAGCTCACCCCGTTTTCCCCCATCCTCCCCCAGATGGTGCCAGGCAGCCCAGTGCAGGGATCTGGTGCCCTCAGCTGGTTCCCCCCAGCCCTGGTGAACCAAAGTTGACCAGAGAAGTTGAGAATGGCCAGGCTGGGCAGCTGCTGGAGGCTCAGAGCTCTCTGACCAGAGAGCATCCATAGGCCCAGAGCGGTCTGGGTCACCAGGGTGGGATTTATCTCAAACAGGAATGCCTGGAAGTGTGTTTTGAACCTGTAGAGACACAGATGTGCTCCTGAGCCTCCTCAAAAATGTGGCCAGAATGGTCTTGTTGCTAGGGTCCTGCTCAGTTGGGTGAGACATAAACTTTAAGGAATTTAGGGACTTTAGAGGAGCTAAGGTTTTAGTTAGAGATAAGCTTTATTGGAGTTAATCAAAATAAATGGATAAATGGATAGGCCTTGATGAAGTTAGGAGTTAGTAGTCAGCTAATAATTGATTGCTTGTCAGGACAATGTTTGGTTAGCTGGGTTTATAATGAAGAATATAGAAACTGATAAATGGCTTTTGGGAACATAAGACAATTATTTTTAGGAACATAAGACAATTGTGGCCTCCTCTGTTCTGAAACCAATTGAAGATGGGGAATGGGAGTTCTACCAAGGGTTCATTTGTCATATTTGCATTGAAAAGGTAAAAAGATCAGAACGAGGAAGACTTCATTTACTTCCTCATTTTGGAACCCCTCCCCATGAAAGGGACCACCGATCCATTTCAAGGAACAAACTACGCATGCTTAATAGCTTTTGAACTAATTACCACGAGAAGCAGAGAATAGGATGTACCAAAATTATGAATATGCATTTGTATTTTGGGCATTCAATACTTGTAGAGATAAAAGGACTCTGCAATCACCTGTAAATTGTGGTGTGTATTTGGGAGCCATCCAACAATAATCATTCACTTTCTAACTCTAAACTGTTAGAGAGTTTTTGGATATTGGTACTAGATCAATATTTATATTGGGATGGGATTATGAATATCTATTTGTATTTTGGGTATTCAATACTTGTACAGATAAAAGGACTCTAATCACCTGTAAATTTGGTGTGCATTTGGGAGCTATCCCACAATAAACACACACTTTCTAACTCTAAACTGTTAGAGAGTTTTTGTCCGTCACAGTTAGATATTGGTACTATATCAATATCCATATTTTTAATAGATCATTGGTGCTCCCTCAGTAAGATCAAACAGGGCCAGGTGGGGTCACCCCAAGGGCAGCCCCAGCTCAGGCACTCAGGGAAGGTGAAGAGCAGGGAGAGGAGACAGGGAACTGAGCAGGAATGTCACAGGCAGGGACAGACCCAGGGCACAGACCCCAGGGAACACCTGCTGGAGAGTGTTCCTCATGTTGGTTCCTCTTGCAGCAGGATTCAAGCAACCATCACAGCGATGGAATCAATCTTGTCTTGTCCTGTGCCTCACTGCATGAGCACACAGCTTGGAAAGTCAGGTAACACTCACAATTTTTGTGTTAAAATGCACTAAATCAGCAACAAAACCAGGCACATGCACTGCACTGTCAAACACATGTTGAGTCCAGAGAGTCTGGCCTCCTCCTTTCCATCCCAAATAGTCCTGAAGAGCTTTTTTACTTTTAGTTTCCTCACCAAAGCATCATGAACCCATCCCAGATGTTTATTTTCTCAATGTCCACATTGCTGAGTGTGAACTCAAGAATGATATGTGAACCAATGTTTAACACGTGGTAATCACACAGCAAAAGGAACTTAAACACTGATGTTCATTAGGACATAAAGATCAGGGCTTAAAAAGGGCTAATTAGCATTTCCAAACCCAGCTAATTGTGCAGAGGTTGCCAGATTGCTCAAAATCTTCGATGACCTGCTTGCAAGTTTTAATGGAGAAAACATGTCAGCAGAGTTTAACTCTGTTACCCATTAATTACAAAGAGTATTTATGTTGAGAATAATAATTGGATTGCCCTGTAATCCACCATAATAATCAGGAATTTTCTTTGCCCGTGTGCCTTGGAAAGGTAATAGCTAATGATATTTGAGCTGATTTCTGCAGCAGCAATGAGTAACTCCTATCATTACTCCAGGGTTATAGATTTTGCTCCTGATTAGCACTTGATTAGCCCTTGTCTTCATCATGGTGCCATTGTCCTTGCATTTTGGTTTAGCATGGGTGCTGATTGACTCAGCTTTTTAAAAATACAGGATATATTCAGTTGTTCAGAGTTGTTCAGCACAATTTGACTCCCCCTTTTCCTTTTCTCTCAGAGATGCCTTTTTCTGGGTTTGGACATGCCATCAGCTCTGGTGGCACTGCCGTGGGGCTGGCTGTCTTCTGCCTCTAGGACTGTTTGCTGTGGATAGGTCAGAACCATCAGAACCACTGGAAAAGGTCAAGACTACCTGACCTGGCACTGCCAGCCATGGCTGGGACCACTTCTCACATTTTTGATGCTTGAGCCTAGATGTATTTCTACTGGAAAGCTCCAGTTTGGCAGAATAAATTGACATGGAGAGAATCAAGTCTGTGAGGGAGCTGAGGGAATAAATGACACTAACAGCCACCAAGGTGAAGACCAAAAGTCCCAAAACTCTACTGCAGTGGGTCCCAAATTGTCCTGGACCTGCATTTCAGTTTGGTCTGATCCATGAGAGATTTAAAAATCCAAACTAATCCTGTCATTGTGATATTAGAGAAGAAGTCTCAGGAGAAGGAGCTGAGGGAGCTGGGGTGGTTTAGCCTGGAGAAAAGGAGGGTCAGGGGAGATCTTACCTCTCTCTACAACTTCCTGAATAAAGGGAGATGGAAGTCAGTCTTTGTTCCCAAGTAACAAGGGACAGGACAAGAGGAGACAGCCCCAAGTTGTGCCAGGGGGAATGTGGAAATGTCTGTGCTGTGGTTTGGAGGCAGTGCCATAATCTCTCTCTATAAGCCTCACCTGTGAGGAGAGCTGTGCCATGCTCCAGTGGAAAGATCTGTTTGAAGCTGGATGCCACAGTGCAGTTCAGTGACTTGAGAAAGGTCTACAGCTCTTCCATCCTCACTCAGAGATTTGGGGGCTTGGAAAGCCCAAAGAAGTGTTCAAGGTACCTTTAAACAAACAGCCACGAGATCAAGGCATGATTTTACTGAAATAAATACTGAAATACTAAAATAATACTGAAATACTGAAATACTGAAATAATACTGAAATAATACTGAAATAATACTGAAATACTGAAATAATACTGAAATATTGAAATACTGAAATAATACTGAAATATTGAAATATTCAAATACTGAAATAAATTCTGAAATACTGAAATATTGAAATAGTGAAATAAATACTGAAATACTACTGAAATATTGAAATACTACTGAAATACTGAAATATTCAAATACTGAAATAATACTGAAATACTGAAATTCTTCCACATCAGAGCCAACTGTCCCAAAGCAGCAGAAAGATTTCATTGCTGCCTGACCCTGTGAGCACAAGCTTGTGCTGCTCTTGCTATCTACAGGTGGAACCCCATCTGTCCCCTGAGCATCCTGATTTAAATTCCTGTGTGTGCTGCAGAGTTCCTTAAAAATATCTAAAAGGATCTCCTGTTGCAAGGGAGGGAGGAAAGCTCTGGTTTCCCCCGAGTTTCCCCCAGATTATTTATAAATGTGCCAGGCTTCTCCTGCTGTGTGGGCAAGCTGGTGACTCAGAAGTCTCAGGGAAAATGTTGGATGGAGACAGGCCAGGCTCTGTGGGGTGTGCCTGGGTGCTGGCTCCCCTCAGGGACATTTTGGGGTGGCATGGGCTGGCTGCAGGTGTGACCGTGTTCACAGGGGTCTGAGGATGAGGGAAGAGATGAGGATCTGACTCCATGTTTCAGAAGGCTGAT
>JAWWMS010000031.1:18446277-18462260 GCA_035048045.1 Chlorospingus semifuscus | reverse complement strand
AACAATTCTCCAAATCACATTCCAAAGCAGCAAAACATGGAGAAGCTGAGGCTTCTCATCTTGCCAGGAGAAGAAATCCTGGCCAAGGGATTTTTCAGAAAATATCACAGTGACACATTAGGAAGTTACTTCTGTGGAACAACTTCACAGCATCGTTCCTAAACCACTTGAAAAAGGAGCTGTAGAGGCTGTGACTGACTGTGGGTTGCAGTCCCTCCTTGTTTGAGGAGAAAACTATTCCCTGAAGGCTGCCTGAGCCTGGAGTGCTAATTGCCATCACAGCAGCCATCAGCCCTTGCAGGAGCAGAGTGTTGGGAGTCACATTTCAGTGGAAAGACCCCAAACCTTTCAATAAATCTCCAGAATCAAAATCAGGGCCTGTGCTTTGTTCTGTGCAGAACATTTCAGGGCGGATTCATGGTGTCCCATTAGTCACAGCACTGGCAGATCTGGTGCTCCCTGCACGTCTGCTCTGCTTTCACTCCCTGTCCTGACCCCATCTCTGTCCTTGGCGTGAGCTCACCCAGCACCAAAGCATCTGGGGCTGCACAGGCTCAGCTCAGCCAAGATTAAAGCACAGCTTTGGAGGTTTAAGCCAAGCTCTGAGTGCAGCATTTTCACTCTGCTGGAGCTGCTAGACCTAAGGAGCACTGCTTGGCGCAAAGTTACACAGGGCAGAAATAGGAGCAGTCAGAGCAAAGCCAATGCTTGTGAAAACTGCAGAGGAGGAGGGTTTGCTACCCATTTCTGTGCCAGCAAACAGGCAAGGGTGGCATTTCCAACCAGGGTACACCTGTGGTTTGTGGGGCACCACTCTGTTGTCACCCATGAGCACCCCTGTCACTATCTGAATGACATTAATAAATCAAATCTCAAAGTACCACTTTAAGATACAAAGAAGAAACAAAATTAAATACTTCACTTTGGTTTCATGTTGAAGAGAGAATTTCCTTAGCTGCAAAATACTTTTTGCTCAGATTTCTAACTCAGCCAAATTTAAAAAAAAAAAAAAAAAGAAAAGAAAATACTCAAACTGTTATAAGCAAAAGTTGTGAGAGAAGCTGCTCCTCAGTCTGAAATGTCTGTTTCCATTAATGAATGTACATGGGTCTGCTTAACTTCCAGTGCTGTTCCCCAGGGACAATTCCTTCAGCAGGGAAAAAAAGAACAAGAAAACCAAGAATAAGGATGTTGTCTGTTTGTTTTGTCAGTAAAACTGTGTCTGTGCTTCTGGAGCCCTGGCTGGGATGTGACAGGTTTTTCAGAAGCCTTCCAGCTGTGAAATATTCCCACCACTGGCAGGATGTTCCTGGGTAAATGCACTGACTTGGAACAAAAGACCTTTCAGTGTAGCCAGGGGTTGGGATCTCCCAGAAAAGCTGTGATTAATCTCTCTACAGCAGAATTATACACCAGGTTAATTCCTGTGCTGGCAATCTTACACTGTGCTGCTTTCCTCCCTCTCCCCTTGTTCCTGCCTGCTTTGCTCTCTTTGGCTTGGGGGGTTTTGTTCATCATGATTTACAGTTTCCAAAGCATGCTTCAAATGCATTTAAAAATAGGAAACTTGAAAATTAAATAAGTATAAAGCTTTTGAGGTAAATACTGTGCAGGATTTGAATGATCTAAGCTTTGATTTCACATCAAAACCCCATCATTAAGGATCTAAGATCCTTAGAGTTTAGACCTGTACTGTTTATAAAATTGAGGAACTGTCAATCCCTAAGGCTTGGCACTTGTTTTGAAGTATTCAAAGTCATTTATGCTTAAATTGCAGTTCTCCAGCCTTACCAGTTAAGGCCCTGCTTCTGCAAGCAGCAATATCTTGCATCAAACAAGTGTTTTCTCCTAGATAGGGTGCACCTTGCTTGACTACTTCACTTTGGTTTCATGTTGAAGAGGCAGTTTCGTTAGTTGCAAAATATTTTTTCCTCAGATTTCTAATCTAACCAAACAAAGAAATAAAGAAAAATATTCAAACTGTTACAAGGAAAAGTTGGGAGAGAAGCTGGTCCTTAGTTTGAAAGGTCTGTGTTTCCATTAATGAATGTACATGGCTCTGCTTAATTTCCAGTGCTTGCTTATAATCCTTGTTTATAATCCAAATTACCTCTGTATCAAATGATGTTGTTTTTAGAGCAGAAGATTATTAATGCTGGAAAGGCAGCATTCATTGCTTCCCCTTCCAAGCAGAGGGAGCTTTCCTGTGGCAGGTTCCCATGGAGCAGCTAAATTAATGGATCTCTGTTTCCTGAGGGAACGTGACTCACAGAGCAGAAATCACCAGGAAGTAATTGATGCTTTGCTACCTCGTGTCCTCCAGCCAAGCCTTTAATTCTATTAATCCACATTTACCTGTCATTATATGCAGGAAACAAACAGCAATAACCCCTAAACAGAGCAGTGACTCCATGGGCAGAGTCCACAAAGCATCCTGAGCCCTCCAGTTTGTCTGCCTAGTGCCTGGAAGGCAGAGCTGGATTCTTCCTTCTCTAAAGAAAGAAAAGAGAGCACAGGGGGGAGAAGGAGCTGCTCTGCTCGTTACCATGAGAAAGGAGCTGTCAAAGCATCTCCTTCTTTCATCCTCCCTCCCTCCACAGCCTTTTTCTGACCCGAATGGAGCTGAAATCAGAGCCTGGGGTGAGGGACGGAGCTGCAGGGAACACAGTGGGCTGGGGTGTCATTGGCACCCTTAGATGTGAAGGGGTGGGACTATTTTCAAGCTAAGAAGGATTTATTGCTCAGTCAAACATCAGTCTCAGAGGCTAGGAGAGGAGCAAGCACTGGGCCACAGCTCAAGAGCAGTCACAAGTTCTTTGTTCCAAGGCAATGCAGAACTTTCTAACCCAATGACAGCTGCCACAGGGTTTATTTTGCTTTTCTAACCCATCACCTTTACTCACTTCTGCTGCACTGTGGATACTTTTGTCCAATGGCTTCTGTCTCACATGCACACAAATGCTTCTGTTATAATTCTGAACTCTCAGCTCACTCCACACAACCCCAGCCCCACACTACAAACCCTTCACCATCTCATCAGTACAGCTGCTCACTTACTTAAGGCATATTCTTACAACTATAGAACCATAAGTTTATGATTTTTCTGCTTAATGTCTGTGTATTGTATTTTTACATCAATCCAAGTTTCTTCCAAGGCTGCAGCTCAAACCCTGCAGTGTCTGTGGAAGTTTCTGTGTTTCCATTTCCCACACACAGGGACTCCAACTCAGCTCGGAGTTCAAACACTTAAAACACAGATTTGATGGGGATATCCCAGCAGCTGAGTGTGTGGGGAAAGAAATGTCTTCAAGACCAGAGAAGCCATGAAGAAATGCCATGAATTTCACCACAAACACATAAAAGCAGTCAGCTTTTGCCAGGCCTGTTTCATTCTTTCTCCCTTCACACACAGCAGCTCCTGCTCACAGCTGTGACCCCTCCTCTGCTGTTATTGACAATTTTAAAGTCATTTAAAAATCACCACATTGTGTCTCTACAACCCTAAATATTCATGGCCTGCACCCTGCAGGTTGCTGCAGGCCCTGTGGGATCCAGCAGGGATGGTGTGGATGGTTTGGGTTACTCAGCAGGGATTTTAGAGCCATGGGGTGGAAATTCAGGCAGTTTGCAGAGTCTCATTTCCAGCACTCTTAGCAATGCACTGCCTCTCTGGATTTCTCCAACTCCTGGCAATTCCATGGCATGGGACAGGCTGGGGATGCTCCATTTACTCAGCAGCTTCTCCACTTGCTTAAATCACACTTGATGGAGCTCTCCCTAAAACTTGCCTTACCCCATTCTATAAACCAATTTCAATCCCTAATGGGCATTTATTCCAATTCTTGGCAGAGAAGAATCAGTGGAGCAGTAGCTGTAATGCAAAGTGAATTTATTGGTGAGATAGAAAAGCCAAGACTGCTGAAATTTGTGATTTCAGGTGCCTGTGCTCAATAAATGGGAAAAGGATTTCTCTCTGGGAAATGCTGAGCACACTGCTCTGGAAACCTGGAGAATCTCTCAAACTGAGCACCCAAAATTACCAAATTCTTTTGAAAAGGAACCCCATGTCATTTTAGAAAGAGCCAAAAAGTTTTGCAGTCTTTGTTTTATGTCTTTTTGAATAAGGACCTCCCAAAAGTTCAGATGCAAAGTGGTTGTTAGGAATTATTTGAGGAAATCAGAGCACACCTTATTAAAATTTGTTTTTAGCAGGAAAACAGAAATGTTTTCACCACATTACAGAGATTGTCAGTGTAAAGATGATTTCTGCCTTGCTCTGATAAGAACACTTAAAATAAAAGTCCTGTAGGTAAGAGATAAGTTGAAAAAAACCAAAGCTGATAACATTAATTAGCTATTCATGGAAAGAGAAAGGACACAGAACTCGAACACAAAAATATGTTTGAGATTCCAAACTGTTTTCAACTTTTTATGAGCTGGCATAAAATCCTCATGAGACTGGATTGTTTGAAGACTGATAACTGAGATAAAAATGAACAATGTGATTCTGGGTTTGAAAGTCAAAGAGTTTGGGATTGATTCTATCCCTCAGAGAGATAAACATGCTCTGTCTTACACTGTAATTATTTGTACCCTTACCAGTGGGCAGGAACACACAAAAGTCTTGGAAACCCAAAGCTGTAACTTCAAGAGATTTATGATTTCCTTGGGAGGATGAGGGAAGGGAATGGAGGCAGCACAGCTGTTTCTGCAAATGTCTTCTTGCTTCATAAAAAAGATTCAAAGTGAACACAAATTATATTTATATAATATATATAAACTATAGCTCCTGCTGTCCGGTGATGTGTGGAGCTCAGAATGATTTTGGCTCCTTTCAAACCTTCTTTTGATGATATTTTAATTCCCTCCTGACTTTCCCCCATTCTCCTGCTTGTGTCTGCCTTCAGCAGCCATAAAAAATGGGCTGGCAAATGCATGAGCTTTCTGAGAAGGTTAAACGTCGTCAAGCACCTGCTCTTCTTGGTTAATGTCTGCAGCAGTTTATTCCCACCTCCTAAAAACACTCTTCAGTGTGTGATGGATGATATCTAACACCAGCTGTCCAGAAATCTCATCCCAGAACACAAGAAATATTATTCACCCTCCCCTAAAATAAAATAAGTTACCCAGCTTCCCCTTTTCCTGAGGCTGACTGGAGCCTGCTTTTTGTGGGAAGCAGCATCAGGAGGATTCTATGGCAGTGCTGCCCTGGACAAGGATTTTTCCCAGCTCACTTCAGCATCCCCTGGCCTCAGAGGTGACAGCATCAGCCAGGGAATGTCACTCCAGGTGTGAGTGGCTGCAGTGCTGCTGCTGGGAAAGCTCAGACTCCAAACTCAATGCTGGGCTGAGCTTGCTGCTTTTAGCAAAGGTAACCAGCCTTGATTTCCCAGTCCTGGGCTGAGCTTGCTGCTTTTAGCAAAGGTAACCAGCCTTGATTTTCCTCCTGGGCTGAGTTTGCTGCTTTTAGCAAAGGTAACCAGCCTTGATTTTCCTCCTGGGCTTGGTCCCACCACGGTGTCATTAGGAGAAGGGTTTGTGGAGAAGGAAACCCTTCCCTACCTGCCAGCATCTTCTGTGGAAAATCTCAGCCAGGACAGAGGTGCTGGCAGCTTCTTAAACAAGAAATCAGCAAATCATCATCTTATTAGTGAGAGGTGCCAGTGAGGAGCTCTTTGATTTTGGTGGTGCTTGTATCATGAACTGTGAGCTCTGGAGGTGAATCTGAGGAAGGTGAGAGGGGCAGCTGTCCTGGAAACCTCAGCAAATACCAGCAGTCCTTGGTAGCCAGGCCACATTCCTGCTCATGGTTTAGGCTGGTTTTGTGTGCTACACTACTCCCAGTGTCCAACAGGATCCGGGACAGCAAAAATCAAAGCACTTTTAAAATCTATTTCCATTCATCATTATTTTGTAGGAAGTAGCCTGGGCTCACCCCAGATTAGGATGAAACTCCAAGTTTCATTAATGAAACTTTAATTTGATCAAAGAAATAACCTAGTTTTAGCAGCAAAAGCTGCTGAATGCTCTTCCCTTAAGGAAAATTGTCCTGAGGTTGGGTCCATCCAAGAGCTCTGAGTGTGCTAAGAAACAACAGCACTAAACCAGTGTCACCTGCAGTGCTGGTGCTCTGCTTCCCCCCTTTTGCCATCCTATGGACTGGTTTCCTTTAAGTCAAGGAATTTGGAACTGGAGATAGATATTCAGCTGTTAAAAATATTTCAGCTTCCCCTTTGGTGACCTCAGCAGCTGCACACACAAATGCATGTGTGATGGAAAAACAAATGTGAGAACGTGGTAGTTTTAAAAAAATATTGTTAAGGTTGAGATGGGTTTTTTTTGCCTTTTTTGTTTTTTCCCTGGATGTCAGGAGTTTGTGAATTCCTCTCCAGATGTCTCAGTACTTGGGGGCATGATACAAATAAGGTAAGAGGTGTTTTATGTGCAGTAAATGGCTGGAAGAGCAGACTGCAAGAACAGTACAAGGAAAAAACCCCAAGAAATGCTAATCTGAGGGCTGTGAGCAAAACCACGGGAATATTTAAATTCAGCATCACTGTAGTAAGAAAATCCATGTGGACAAGGAGAGGCAGAATCAAAAGACTTAACAATAAAGAACAATTCTGGGGTCCTGCCAGGCCCTGGGGACAGCAGCAATCATCAGCTTTCCAATGGAGATGTTCTGATGACGGAAAAGTGTCCTAGGTTACAATATTAAGATGTATTCTATTCCCATCCTCAAGAGCTGCTGGAACCAGGAGGGGCATTGCTTTTCCTTATCTCCTGATAGTGGGCCCATCAATGCCTTGGCATGACTCAGAGAGAACTCCCTGCAGGAACCATTTCTGTTTAATGGATATCACAGAATTATTTCAGCCCATTGTAGGATGCTCCACCCCAGGAGGAGGAGCTAAGCATTCCCACCTGGATATAATCTGGGGTTTGGGACAGAACATTCAGTCTTCCCATTGGATTCTCAGAGGAATGGATGTCTTTTCCACTGGATCTTCAGAGGAAGACTACATCCTTTCTACAGGATCCCTGCTCCAACAGAACCACCCCTGACACTCCAGGAGGGCTGCAGCCACATTTCCAATGGGACTGCCATCAACACCCTGACCCACAGGGTGTCAGGTTGGGTTCTGACATTACCAGTGGCTTTTCTTTTGTACTATTGCATGTATATAGAATTCACAGGGCACCCCCGATGAGGGGAGAGAATAATGCGTCTGACTCCATCTTATCAGAAAGCTAATTAATTACTTTATTATACTATATTATTCTATACTAAATATATTCATATAATTATATATATAATTATATTATGTAGTTGTGATCTTTCCTGAAAAATCCTTTCCTTAGGATTTTTTTCTCCTGAGAAGCTGAGAGGCCTCAGGAACAAAATGCAAACAATGGTTTCTGCTGCTGTGGAATGCAACAGGTGCATCTGTGATTGGTCTCATGTGGTTGCTTGTAATTAATGGCCAATCACAGTCAGCTGGCTCGGACTCTCTGTCGGAGACATCATTCTTTCTTTTTCTATTCTTAGCTAGCCTTCTGATGAAATCCTTTCTTCTATTCTTTTAGTATAGTTTTAATATAATATATATCATAAAAGAATAAATCAAGTCTTCTGAAACATGGAGTCAAATCCTCGTCTCTTCCCTCTTCCTCAGACCCCTGTGAACACAGTCACAATATTATAATAATTATATATACTAATATATTACATTTAAGCTGAATCTGCCAAGCACTCAACTGCACAAAACTGCACAGAATCTTGTGACTGTCAGTGACAGTCCTGACACACACACACACACCTGGCCCTGACAGGCCAAGGAAACCAAACACCATCACTGTGAGTAAACAATCTCCATATTGCATTCTGCTTTGGCACAAACACAGACACAGCAAATGATAAGAATATTCTTGGGAAGAATTGTGCCTTGCTTTTCTCTGTGAAGAGAAATGTGGGGCTACAGCATGTATTTTGATTTTTCTTTTCCCTTTTCCTAATAAATTGTATTTCTGACTTGGAGTCTCTCACTGGTTTTGCTTTCAAACCAGAACAAATGGCCACGTGGTGCATCGTGCCTCACATCTGCACAACTGCTCTGGAAGCTGCCCTGGCACCCTGACAGCATTCCTGGAGCTCAGGAGAAGTGCCCAGGAGCAGGGAAGCTCTCAGATATTTGGGAGGATGATGTTCTGATTGCTCTGAGTTTTGGGAGTGATGCTTCTTGTTCATTCTCCAGTCAGCATCTCCTGGGAAAACGCAGAGCAGTGACATTAGACAACAAAAAACAGGCTCAAGAAATATAATTTTTAGTATTTCTTGCAGAACTGGTGAAGACACCCTGGTTTAGGTTTGGGGAGAAACATGAAATCATTTTCCACTGCAACAAATGCAAAATGCTGAAGTCAAAATTAGAATTTTTCAGAGCTATCTTAAAAGGCTAGATAGGCATCTGCTATTCAAATTAATGGAATTATTTAAAGCAGATTACATAGCTTTGTGTCTCGGAAGCTTTTCACTAGATCTCACAGATAAGAAAGTTAGCAGTGCTTCATCCTTCTCTTTGAGTGTGCAATCAAGCATTTAATGGTCTGTCATTTCAAATCCATTGCAAACTACCATTTTTAATCTAACTGGTGAACTGCTCCTTGATAAGGTGGGCTGGATCCCTTTGTAAAAGGGGAATATTTGGGCTTTACTTCCAGCAAGGCAGCTTGGGGATATCTGGCTTTCAAAAGGACACATTCCCTAAGCTCTTTTGGAGCTAATGATTTTGTTAAATGATTTGTTTCTCTCCAGTCTCAAGGGATCAGAATGTGGGTTCTGTACATGCAGAAAGGTACAGAAGGCACTGAGGGTTCTAAGGGTGAATCTGAGACTTGTGGGATTCAGAATGTAGGTGGGATAACACAGAACAAGTCAAAACCCCACCTGCTCCAGCTGGATGTTCATCCTCATTGGTCCTGATGTTTAAAAGAAAGAGAATTTGAGTGAGTAGTTTGTCTCCCTGTTGTTCCTGAGGAAATAGGTGCAGTCTGGAGGCCTGTAATATAAGCTTTGGGATAAGAGGATTGCTTGTCTGTACATTACTGGGGCTGGAAATGCAGATCTAAGCCGTAAGTAATGAGATATTAGAAATCCTATTAGGAACCCTATGGTTAAACATTTACCAGGAATCCCATGGTACCACTGAACAGACAGCTGCTACAAAGCCACCGAGGCAGTTTTAGTGGCAAAGCCATCTCCAAACTCACTGGCAACTGAAACAATCAGGAACAAAGTTGGGAGCTGAAACCACTGAACTCTGCAAAGAAAAACAGGTGGAGTTGCTCAGTGTGTCAGACACGCGGTGAGGGATGCTCACAGAGAGAGGAAAAGTGTTTTAAAGTACTTTAATGCTGTTTTTGGGAACCCCTTTGCATGGCAGCCAGGGCTGCCCTTGAGCTGCATTTCTCCCATTGCTGAACAAGGTGCAGCCCAGCCCCTCTTCTCCTTTGCAAAATGAGATTTTAGCTTTTGTATTTTCCATTTATTTGTACTCCTGCAGTTCTTTAGGGTGTCACTCCAAACCCCACACCCAGTGTCAGCTGCAGCTTTCCCATTTTGGGCACACACAACAATTCCTCTCCAGGCCTGGCAATCAAGGACACCTCACTGCCTCAGGGCCAGAGATGGGAACAAAAGGGACTTGGGGGGAGCAAACTTGGGCTCAATGACTTCATTACCTGGAGCTGGAATTGGCAGATTAACCCCCAATGTGCAAATGGACCAAACTTATAAAAGTATAAAAACCTGTGAGCCGTTGTCCATTTTGGGTGTAGCCCCTGGGGAGCTTCATCTGCCCTAAATATACCTGAAGGCCCTTCAATAAATATTCTTTTATTTATCTTTTAAGGGAATAAATATGCTTTTATTCCCTTAATTCTGTCTGGCGTCTGTTTTTCGGTAGCTCCAAAAAGGCATCAAGTGTGCATGACTTTGCATGACTTTGTGCATGACTGCCAAAGTATTTCCTGTATAAGCTCATTTCAGTCAATGCTTTCCTCTTCTGATGTCAGGTTTTAAGTTTCTAATGTAACTTTCTAGAAGATTCACTACTGAAATATCAGAGAGAATTTGTAACTTATTGCACAGACACCAAGAGACCTTCATGCATTATTTTCTCAATAATCAATGAGCTGGCAGCTTAGTGTGAAATTGAAAATGCTTATTTTCCAAATGGGTTGAACGTAAAGAATTCATTTACAAATTACCAAAAGCAGACCCAATTCTTTGGTAAGAAAAACAAACCAATTTCCCAGAAACACTTAAAAAAATTAAAAAAACAATAGTAGTCCCTCATGCTGCTAAGGTGTGTCACATTTCTGGTGCAGGCAGCAGACTCCAAACACCAGAATTCCCACATTTTTGCAACAGGATGTTTTGAATTTTGGAAAAAAGCAGGCCAGGGATGCAGTGCACTCACTTCTTGAGAACAATCTCGGAGGCTCCCTTGCTGTACATGCGGAAGCTGCCGTCGGGCATTTTGATGACCGTGCTCATGGACTTCCTCACGGAGTTGAAGGTGTAAACCTTGTAGAGCTTCTCCTCGGGGATGAGGCTGCGCACGGGCTCGTAGTCCTGCTTCAGATCCAGCACAAAGCCCAGGAGCCCACACTCTGTCTTGTTGCCCACCTGGCGAGGCAGCCCGCCCTCCTTTTCTGGTGGCTAGAGAGAGGAGAAATAAAATTGGAGATTAATTTCTCTCATTTCTCTCACAATTCCTTAGTTTAATATCTGAGCTGTGCAGCCATGAGTCTTCCAGTTTTTAAAATCAAGGTAAAAATTCCACGGAGCTCCAACAGTCCTGAAGCATCTCCTCACAAGGAGAAACCTTTCTCTAGACAATATTTGCCACATTTGGTCTCTTGCATTTCTTTTTTCTTAAATTAGCCATTGGCAGCTTGTGATGGTTGGGCAATCCATTAAAAAGGAAGTAACTTTCCTTAGGCTGAAAACCAAGCAATTCTCACTTGTCACGAACAGAGGATTTCCTTTTCTCTCTTGCTTAGAATTCTATTGGTTTGCTGATTTTCACAGCTTTAAAAGTGAGTTAAAGAAAGCTCTATCTTTTTCTTTTTTTTCCTGCCAGGCATTTTTATGTAAAAATAAATCTCCTTCCAACCATAACAACAAATCTCAGTGAAAAAAAATCTATGAAATAATAGTCCTATATCTAAACGTACTTGTTTCTAGAATTACTTTAGTCTGCTGCTTCAGACAAATAAATTCTATGTATGCTACAGAAAATGGAGTAGGCTGAACACTGTGCAACTTCTACCAATTTTTAGTCCTTCTAAAGGAAAGAAGGAAGGACAAGGAAGACTTTAAATCCCCTTTCAAAACAGAAATAAACAATTAATTTACAAACTTTCTTGGGAGTATTGTACACCCCAAACAAAATATTCCTGTGCCAGGACTCCAGACTTCAAGTGGCCAATGTGTGAACTAGAAACTAATGATAACTTGCAGTTTCTTATGCTCAGTAGAATTAAAAAGTGTTCCTTAAGCCAGGACTAAACTGCCCTTATGGGAATAAAAACGGAAATCATCTCACAGCTTTAATTTGCACTGTAAACAGATTTTGATTTGGCTCAAGCCAAGACTCTAAGTCATCATTTTTAATGTGAGTTAAACGTTTACCTCACATTTTGCAGAATTAGGACTGCAGGACTGTATTCCGAATCTGTGTTTAATTTCATTTTAAAATCCAGTTTACTTCAGCAATGGGATTCCTAATAGATGGAGCTTCCTACATTGTCCATCACTGGGATGAGGGCACACAAAGGAAATTAAAGCTGCAAATCAGCCACCCTACTGGATGTGAATTCATGCAACAAGTATGGCCACCAAAAGGGAGCCTTTTAAATGAGCATTAATAATTAATTATCCCAGAAAACCACCAATTGCAGCTAGTTTAAAAAAATGGAGGTCAGATAGATCACAGACTGGCCTAGAACTGCAGTAAACAAATGTTAATTTTTCCAAAAGAATAATTTCCCTACCACCAGGAAGACTGAGACCTGTTGATAGGTAGATTAATGTCATTTTTTTTCAGAGAGAAGCAGCTACAAAAAACAACACAGAATAACCCAAAACTCTCTGTCTGAAAGAGATTTATCCTTCCAAAAAGGATTGTAACATCTTTCTTTTATGTGAACCATCATTTTTACTGACTAATATGGGTCAGTCTGATGCTGCTGTGACATTTTAACATCACTCCAGGGTCACTGTAAAACACTGACATTCAGCAAAAATGCCAGTGAGATACATTAATTTTATTACCTGCTATAACAACTTGTCCTGCTGTAACCTCATTATACTGTGATGTAACTTCCCTCTGGATTCTCAAATTCATTTAAGAATACCTAATTCAAAATGGAAGTGTTCGTAGTGAGATGTATCTGGAATTCAGTGGAGTCAAAAAATACCTTTTAAAATCCAGTTTTGTTTACTTAAATAAGTTTTGTGTTCCTGGCATTGCAGGCACAGAGTTCCTGAAATCTGCCAGGAAGTTCAGGTTTCTCAAAGCAACAGAGGAACCAACTTCAGTGCCTGGGTAGTGATGGGTGCCAGGGAAGATCCATTCCTCTGGGCACATTAAATCCAACTCCTCTCATTTTACCTCTAAATCCTCATTTATGCTTCTCTTTGCCACTGAACTCAATGAAAATTGTCATTGAATTAAATGTGAATGTGCTCAGGCCACTGGAACACTCCTGGAACTGAAAGAAAAACAAAGTTTTCCATCAAAGCCAGACAATTCTAGACAAGAATTAATTTATAGATATGATTTCATCATGCCCTGATGCCAACGGAAATCAAGAAACTAAAAACCTGCTCACATTTCTCAAAACAAAAAACTATCAGAGTCCTTCCAAAATCACCCTTATTTCAACAAAAAGTAGATCACACTCCCCTGTTCTTACCACAGCCTAAAAATAGATTCCTTTCAGGGAACATCTTTTGAATGCAAATACGTAAGCAAGGGGGAGAAAAAAAATACCCATGAAAAGAAAAGGAACAGACACTTCAGAAGGGTTTCAAAATCTAACAAGTGGCCACCTCCCTGCAGAGCAGCTGCTGTCTCCGTATTCTTTGTGCATTACATTAGGGGCAAGCATATGGTGCTGAGAGCTGGCACGGAGCACTTCCTTCCCTGCACTGTTCCAGCTCAAAATCTATAAGCCAGGAGCAGCCTCCTTGCAGATTGTTCTTGACAATCCCTTTGCAGAAGCTGCTGCCTCTGAAACTTCCTGCTGGGCTGGAGCTAAATTTATTTCTCGCTGAATTCTGCGGTTCATGGCACCTGGAAAACAAGGACAGCCCGATGGGGTTACTCTGCAAGGATTCACTGGGAGCAGCTTCAGTGAGCCCTCAGAGGATGGAACTGATGCCTTAGCATTTTAGCTTGTCTATTTTTCATTTATTTGCACTCCTGCAGTTCTTTGGTGTGTCACTCCATACCCAGTGTCAGCTGCAGCTTTCCCATTTTGGGCACACACAACAATTCCTCTCCAGGCCTGGCAATCAAGGACACCTCACTGCCTCAGGCCCAGAGATGGGAACAAAAGGGACTTGGGGGGAGCAAACTTGGGCTCAATGACTTCATTACCTGGAGCTGGGATTGGCAGATGAACCCCCAATATGCAAATGGACCAAACTTATAAAAGTATAAAAACCCCTGACCCATGGTTCATTTTGGGTATAGCCCCTGCCCTAAATGTACCTGCAGGCCCTTCAATAAACAAAACTGCTTTTTATACCCTTAATTCTGTCTGGCCTCTGATTTAGATAGCCCTGACAAGGCATCACTCTAATATTCCTCAATTTAATATTGATTTTAGCAGAATCAACCACTGCCATCATTATTTACACTGCTGCATTCCTGGCAGTGCTACTCCCCCATTTATTAACAGGTGCAGCTGGTTTCACAACAAATATCTCAAAAGCCTGACAAAGAATAAATATGTCAAAAGCCTGACAAATATTCATCATTTGAGTTTAATTAGAGCCAAAGTAATGGGCTAGCTGGAAATTCAGGGATGACATGGCAAAACCCCAAGCAGACCCCCCAGTATGCAAATGGACCAAACTTATAAAAGTATAAAAACGTGTAAAACATTGTCCATTTTTGGAGCACTTCATCTGCCTGAAATGTACCTGAAGGCCCTTCAATAAACAGAACTGCTTTTTATTCCCTTTAGTCTGTCTGGCCTCTGGTTTTAGGTAGTCCCACAAAGGCACCATAACCCTTGGAAGCAAGAAGAGGGAAAGGCTTTGAGCTGAGATTTACCACAGGGAGCTCCAGCAAGGACCTTCTGCTCCCCACAGGTCACCTGCAATCTGTTCCATCACCTGCTTGCAAGGGACTGAGCCAGGATCCTCCCCCAGTCATGACCCTTGCAAAATTTTTTTCAAACATCTCTCCCAAGCCTTTGGATTATTTCCCCACAACATTTCAATTGCAAGCAGCTTCTCCCATGCAGAAGAACCCCCAGACAGATGTTTAAAACGCCCTGGTTACACCCGGCAGATCAAAATGGGTTTCTAGGTCAAACTACAGCTGCATTACCAAGGCTTAAAAATACCAATCCAAAGCCAGTATTGACCTGGTACTGAGTTTGGCTTACAAAGGGAATTTTCAGAATTGTTGCACTGGGAAATAATTGACTAATAAAAGGTTTTAAGAAGAAAGATAACATTCTGGGCATAACTTAAAGAGGTGATCCAACTTGTAAAATTAGATTAGGAAATAATTCCCATTTTTGTCCTCTTTGCTAAATCTCCCTTTTTTCTCTACAAGAAGACCCAAGAAGTGCTTCTACATTAAAATGTCAGGATTTTCCATATTATCTGAACTCTTTATTTGTTGTATGTAACTCTCCTGTGTTCTACAGGTTGAACTACTCCTTTAGAATAACAATGATATTAAATATTCTAATTTGTTAACATGAAAAATGAGCTTTGCTAGAATAACATATCACTATTGAGTGTTCTATTTCAGCCCAGCATCTCAACAGGAAAACAGAGGAAAACAAAAACTTTTTAAAATTAAATGGCAAAAGATTTCCACTTCATACTCTAATTACTCAAACAAAAGACAAAATGGACCAGGATGCACAGGAATTTTTCTCTGTATAATTAAACATGTTATATGTAAAATTTAAAATAACCAACAAGGTTGAATGATGTTCAAGCCACGTGATATTTTTATTTTTGAATTCCTAATACTGCAAAAAGAACTACTAAAGAACTGTGGTCCTATCAGAGAGCTTCCCTTGCTACATAATTTTAATCAATTTTTTAATGTAAGACATCTAAAGCAAGATTAAAACATCCCAATTTATAACCAAATGTTCCAGCTTTTTGCGGATACAACTTCCTTCAACTGCCTTCAAGCTAAAACAAGAAGATTTTGCCTGTTTCTCTTAGAGAAAAGCTGCAAAATGAAAGGGATGAGTCTTTTTTTAGCCAAGGATTAAGAATTGAAAACTTTGCTTGACTAAATAAATTTTCCCATTACAAAATGGGAAACGGTTCCAGAAGCTCTGTTGGCAAGAGGAAAGCAGTGAAATACCAGCCCTCAGCTGGTTTGGAATTTGAGTTTAGAATTTCTCTGGGATTCTGGAGCCAGAGCAATGGTTTAACCCCAGCTGGAAACCACAAAAGGAGCCTCTTGCTCACTCCCCCTTCCCCCTGAGATGGTATGGGGAGGAAAATCAGAAATACATCAACCCTGGGAATGAGATAAGAACAGATTCCCTGCCAACACCTGGCAGCAGCTGTGTGCCACAGACACGTTTTATGAAAAATCCTTTCCTTAGGATTTTTTCTCCTGGAGAAGCTGGGAGGCCTCAGGAACAAAATGTAAACAATGATTATCTGCTGCTGTGGGATGCAACAGGTGCATCTGGGATTGGTCTCA
>JAWWMS010000031.1:18364683-18376863 GCA_035048045.1 Chlorospingus semifuscus | reverse complement strand
TTAATATATATATTTATACCTAAATATCTATATAAAATATAGATATAAATAGATATAGATATAAATAAATATGGATATAGGCCCCAGGGAACTTCAGTTTCTCTCAGGCACAGATTTGCTGCATGACCTCAAACAAGTTGCTAAACCTCCTCTTGTTTCTCAGTTCCCCAGTTCACATCAAGGGACATTTGTTTGCTCTGCCAGGGTAGCTGGGATTGTTTAATTCATCAGGGGAATGTCATGTCCAGTACATGGATATAAACTAAAATATACAGAATGGGGTTTGCCCATTTCCTTTAATTTTTGAGAACAAAGTCAGTAGATGAAATCTTGTGCCCTTCAAAACCAAACAGAAACACAAATTTCTTTGTGTAAAATGTTACATAAACCTTAGTGGTTGTTCATTTTTATTGTATTATTTTTAATAATTCTGCAGATATTTCAGAAAAGGGCAGATAAAAAAGAGCTGGGTAAACACAGAGCTGGGTTTTTCACATTTTCCCCTCATATCATTTAAAAAAAAAACCCCAACCACAATTAGGAAATTTACCCTCCCCTTTCCCTCCCCACAAAAAGAAAAAAAAAATCTGTTTTTTTTAATCAGTAAAGTGTTAAACAAATCAGCAATTAGGAGCACACAGAGCACAGCAGTAAGAGCAGGGATGCTTTAGAGTACAGGTGAAATGCTCACAGCAGCACGAGGAGCAGCTCCTGGGCACAGCACAGCCTTCCTGCAGGGCTTGGAAGGACCAAAGGACTCACACAAAGCACAGGGAACCCTTTTTGTCCTACAGCAGCATTTATCCTGATCCCAGTGATGCTTTAGGGTTTTAGCTTTTGTATTTTTCAATTCCTGTGCTGCATTATCTAAACTCCATACAGAGTGCTGGTTACTGTCTTCACATTTTGGTCAGACACAACAATTCCTCTTTAGGACTGGGACTCAAGGACACCTCACTGCCTCAGGCCCCAAGAAGTACAAGCAAGAGTGGATTTTGGGGAGCAAACTGAGGGTAAATGACTGCTTTCCCTGCAGCTGGAATTGGAGCATTAACCCCTGATGTGTGAATGCCCAAACTGATAATTGTGTGACAAACTCGTGCCCANNNGCAGCCTCTGGAGGCTGTGGCTGCCCAAGCTGTGCCTGCTGAAGGCTTTCATAAATCCCCACTTTATTCTCTGAACCTTGCCTGGCCTCTGCTCCGGGGGCACCTCCAAGGCATCATTTCTTGTCCCATCTGGGGTGCCAAAAACACCAAGGCATCACCTCAGCCTGCGTGGGGTCACTTTGTGCCCATGGGTGGCCCCAGGAGCAGGGGCTGAACCTCTTGGCATTTCCTCAGAATCCTGATTGCCGAGGGAATGACACTGAAATCCAGGCTGAGCACAACCTAAAGGTGTTCAGGAGCCTGAAATCCAGGATGAGCACAACCTAAGGGTTCTCAGGAGTCCTGAAATCCAGGCCAAACCCAACCTAAAGGTGTTCAGGACTCTGAAATCCAGGCCAAACACAACCTAAAGGTTCTCAGGAGTCTGAAATCCAGGCCCAGCACAACCTAAAGGTTCTCAGGAGTCTGAAATCCAGGCCCAGCACAACCTAAATGTTCTCAGGAGTCCCCAAATCCAGGCCAAACACAATCTAAAGATGTTCAGGAGTTCTGAAATCCAGGTTCAGCACAACCTAAAGGTTCCCAAGAATCCCAAAATCCAGGCCAAGCACAACCTAAAGATTCTCAGGAGTCTGAAACCCAGGTCAAACACAACCTAGAGGTTCTCATGAGCCTGAAATTCAGGCTGAGCACAATCTAAAGGTTCTCAGGAGTCCCTAAACCCAGGCTGAGCAGAACCTAAAGGTTCTCAGGAGTCCCAAAATCCAGGCCAAGCACAACCTAAAGGTTCTCAGGAGTCCCAAAATCCAGGCCAAACACAACACAACGGTTCTCAGGTTCTCTCAGGTTCTTATTTCTTGGCCTGAAATCCAGGCTGAGCACAACCTAAAGGTTCTCAGGAGTCTGAAATCCAGGCCAAACACAACCCAAAGGTGCATCTCCCTTCACTGATCAGAAAACATCTTCACATTCTCCCTGGGAGGGACCATGACCCACCCCAGGGCCCACGTGTGGGTTTGGGGCCTTGGCTCTGCAGCCTGGGTTGGTGGAGAGAAAGCCCAAATCACAAATATTAGAAATCGTCCTGACTTGTTGGGACTTCCAAAAATGTGAATTCCTAGATTTTGGAGTGTCAATGTCAATTCAGATTTTTCATTGTATATAAGTCAATCTGTGGTTTCATTTCTGGGAACATTTCTCTCCCAGTTTTCCCATGGGACTGAGTTCTGGCTCCCTCTGAGGGAGGCACAAAACCATGGTTCTGTGCCTTCCTAAACCCAGGTTTCTTCCAAATGTTCTGCCCCAAGCACCTCACAATGGAGAGATGCAAACAAGACTTAGAGGATTTGAAGTCCTCTGCTGGGCTTCCACCTTGCCACACGCAAAATAAACCCCTACAAAAATAAGATAAAGTAAAAATGAAATGGCTCTATTAGATTTAATGAAGTGACTCGAGACAAAGCAGTTCCATAAAAATGCTTTTTTTTTTAAGAAGTAACAGCAAGAGCTCAGAGAAGTGCTGACTGCAGGTACAGTTCTAACCAATATTAAGATATATTTAGTGATTTCTAGGGAAATATTTCCTTGGGAGAAGGTCAGGAGCCATTTCTGTTGCTTACAACTCCAGGTGCTGTGTCTGAGCTCCGGTGGGTTGGAGTTGCAGAGAAGGCAGCAGGTTTTATGATGTTTCTTCTGGGCTGTCTCTTGTCTTTGCCCCCAAATCCTGTGCAGTGCAGGCTGCTGTTCCTCCACAGGTTTCTCACACAACCATCAAATAACAAAAACAAGCCAAGAAAAATTTGTCCAGAACAAATAACCATGTTTGGAATATTATCAGGTAAAAAAGCCACATCCTAAGACAGAGTTTAGAAGTTTTCATACTGGGACATCTGTACACCTCCTGGAACAACCATCCAGCAGCTGGATCCACGTACAAAACCACCTTATTTGAAGCCAAGGAGTCAGTCCAGAGCAAGGCCTGACTGACACACCCAGCACTGCTCCCTCTGTGCCACCGAGGGGTGACAGGAGCCCTGTGTGAGTCCCCTCCTGCACCACACAGATGTGACCTCCTGGGACTCCTGCATGCATAAAGGACATCACCCCAACCTCCTGCTGAAGAAATCCCTGCTCTGACTCCAAACTCCAGCCCACCAGGGCAGAGGAAGCCGTGCTTGATCTGAGGGGACCTGGGAAGGACCTTGAAGAGGAATCAGAATTGCAAGGATCATCCAGCCCAGCTGCTGGCCCTGCACAGGACACCCCAAACCCCACCCTGTGCCAGCAGAGGAGCTGGGTGGGGCTGCACTGTAGGATCCTGGATTCCTGTGGAGGGGAATGAGTTGTACAGACAGAGAGAGCCCTAAACCTGTTCTTTTCCTCTCAGGACATCTCCAGCTCTGGGAAATAACCTTGATCTCCTGTTGGAGGAGCACACACAAACACAAGTCACTCCAGGGAGTGGGAAGTGCTGGCCAAAATTCAGGAGGAGCCACCCACGGTGGAAAATGGAAAACGTTTGGGGGCACATCCTGACAGAGACGAGGAACTTACAGCAGCAAAATTCAGAGCCCTTCAGAACCAGCCTCTATCCAGTCTTCAGGAAAACAGTGGCTCAGGATGGGCCCATTCCACATTTCCAGCCCTGCTGAAGCCAGTGGAGGGTGGAGGGAAGGAGATGGGAGCAGCTGAGGCGCTGTCAGCATCACCAAACTCGCCCTGAAAGGAGATTTCTTCCCAAGCAAACCACAGGACAGGCTGGTCCCCTTTATATACACACATGGACAGCTGAAATGGGCTGAAATGCTTACAGGTTAGAAGGTCTATACAACATTACACCTGCCACAAATCAAAGTAGAAAAGTTTTACAGCACATTATACAGGTCCCTCTAAAAGTCTAAAAAAAACCAAAAAACATTGACTGGAATCACCATATTACAAGAAGTCATCACTAACAGACCATATAATACTATTTCTTTTTCTTTTACAGAATCATTATGGATAGAGTAATTTAAAAAAATCACTTTTTAAACAAGTATACAATTTTCACTTTAAAATTAACTGGTTAATAAAATTCTGTGCAAAACAAGCCAGCCTCTATAATTAAGTGAATTTATTTATTTCTTTATACAAAAAAAATAAAACAAGAAAAAAAAAAGTTCTTTCAGAAATGTGTCTCCTTTTCTGTGATGGTGGAAATGGTGCCATCTCCTTTCAGTTTGGCATCGCAGTCATTTATTGCTGCAATGTAGGCTCCTCCTCCCAGCTTGCCCCGCATTTTCAGGTCTGAGCTAGGTGTAATCAGCTTCCTGAATTTCTAGAAAATTGGAGAAATTGGAAATCATTATGTTTTTCTTGGTCACAGACACACCTCTCTTTAATAGATCCATTAGAAAAGGATTTTCTCCTGCTTTTCTCTTTTATTTCCCTCAGACCTTCAGGCTGCACAATTCTGGATAAATCCAGACCAAAGAAAACAAAGCTCAAACCAAATTGAATTTTTATGCTGATTTAATCATCCCCTTTCATGAAGACTCTCAGCACTGTGTCTGTTCTACAAGTACATTTTGTTTCTCATTTTATCATCCATGATGTCCACTGGAAAAAGCAAATAAACCAGAGACAGCCAAGGTGTATTGAGCTGTGATAGAGCAAAATCTACTTTCACTTTTCTAGCAATGACATCCACAGCAAGGTTGCTGCTCACAGCATGAAGTTGGCTCCTCAAGAAGCTCCCAGCTGTGATTCAAAGAATCCTCTTGTCATCCTGGCAGGGAAAAGATAACGACTTGTCTGCAGTGCTGCAGCTCCAGCAAAGTCTTCTCACCAGTAGGGACAGGTGAATTGAGGAAATATTTCATGTTTAGATTTGTGCAGACTTCCTTTTTTGACTCTCTGAGACAACTAAATTATGGAAAATTCAGTTTTACTTTATATATCCAGTAAAGATTTCCTAGGCAGTCTCCAGGCTGTGTTTAACCAGCTGAACAGAGTCTGCAATGTGGGCAAAACGAGGCTTTTCTGTAATGTTGGAATCCCAAATGGCTGAAAAACATTTGTATTTTTGTTTCTTCCACTATTGCTTCCTGCACTGCCTTTCTTTGAAGCTCCCACAGAAACGAGCAACTTCCAAACTTAAATTTGATAATAACCTCAGCCTAGACCTGAGCTAACCTGACACCAAACGTAAGAAATTCCACCAAATCTCTTTATTTGCCAGAGTTTCTCATTTAGAGAACTGAAATTAGGAAAACTCTCCAGAAAATGGGAATGTGGGCAACGCAGCTCTTGGAGAAAATCCTGGCAGCACAATGAAAACCATGGAAAAAGGGAATGGCTGGTACAAACCTCGAGGGATTTGGGTGATTGTTACAACATTTTAAGCTACAAACTGTGCTGGGACAGAGCAACTTAAATTGGTTAGTTTTCCACTGGCAGCAAAAAACCCAACAGGAATTCAGAACAAAGCAGAGAAAGTTCAGAATTCTCTTTCCAGCCGCGGCTGAGAGCCCTAACGCAGAGAACAGGGATGTGGCACTGCTGTTCTGATCAAAGGGTGCAGGTGAGTGGTGGAACTCAGGACATCCCTCTGGCTGGCCTGCATGGCTCAAACCCCTGCCAGGGGGCTCAGAGACCCTGGCACAGAGCCCAAAACACCTGTGGGTTTGATTATGACCCATGGAAAAAATTGCCCACCTTATATGAGGATCTGCAAGCCATGAAATCTAAGTAGAATAATAGCTTGTCATGGGGTGAAAAATAGATTTTTGGGGTTTTTAGGATGGGGGTTCAGGAGGCAAGATGGAGGAATGTGGGCATGTCCAGCCTTTCTCCTTCTTCTTCTTGGCCTCCATCTTCTGCTGTGATGTTGGCACTTTTAGATTGGTTTAGAGTAGAAGCTCACAGTCTAACACAGGTGACAGGTATTGGGAAGTTATTGTAAATATTGTACACATAGTTTTTAGTATAAAAAGATAACACCACCCCGGGGGCAGTCAATGTGCCTCTGTCTGACCTGCTGAGCAGACCTCAGCAGCTCAGAGAAAGAATTTTATAGATAAGAAACAATAAACAACCTTGAGAAAGAAAATTGAAGAGTTCTGACTCCTTTGACTGCCGGGCTGGGAAAAAATACTTTCTAACACATCTCAGAGTCACTTTGACCAGCAGAACTCCCAAGAGGTGAGGAGTCCACCCCCTTCCCAGCTCTTTTTGCAGCATCACTGCTCTGCAGCTCTCTCTCACCTCCATGAAGGTGCCCTCTGTCTTCCAGAGCTTGATGCAGATCCACAGCGGGATGCAGACCATGGAGGAGAGTGCCATCATCCAGCCGATGCCGTAGCCCCAGTCAGGGTAGATGTACACATTGTTGTACTTCAGGGGCTTGTATTTCACCAGGAAAAAGATGAAGATTCCCTGAAACAAACAGAGATATTTTGTCAGAGGTATCTGGGCAAATCCTGTGTGTGTAACACGGATTTGGCTGAGTGTTTAGGCCAGGCCAGGCTCCCTGAGGAGGGAGAGCAGAGGGAAGCTCTTCACTCAGAGCAAAAAACCCACCAGCAACATCCTCTTTTCTGTACAGCTTAAATAACACATCTCAGAGGCTCCTGCAGGAATGAGCAACCTTTCAAGTTTAATCCTATTTACCTCTTGATGACAATAAACCCAGCACTTTGATGGCAAACAGCACCTGGGCAGGAAAGATTAAGTTTTGCTACAGTGAACCAGCTGTGATTAAATAACATGAGCTGGGTTCTCTCCAACCTGTCAGGATGAAATATGAAAGCCAAAATTTTTTGAAGTTGCTTTAATCCACTGTGTGTATCTGCAGTTCCAATGCTTTCATCCTGCCAAAAACCCTAAAAAATCTGTCTCCATTTCTAATCAAGCAGCTTGGACCATTTCAATGTATGAAATAGAGAAAAGCTACCGTGTAATTTTCTCCAAAGTGGTGAAACGAGTGCACAAGAGCAAATGGTATAGAGGCCATTTCAGATTTGGTGCAAATGGGTCAGAAATTTTCCTAACTTTGCAAATGGGAGCCTGGATCTCGAGGTGCCCCAGCTGCTGTGGTTTGCAGTTGCCATCACTGGAGTGTTGCACAGCTGGAAGGGGTTTTGGCATCTCATCCTCAATTTTAAGGGCAATCAGCTCATGCTGCTTTTGGAACTTTGTCCCTGCGATGCTGCCACAGCTCTGCAGAGCTGGCACCAGCTTCCTTCCCCTCCTTCATGCCCGTGGGATGGGCTTTTGGCCTCTCCTGCTACTTTTAAAAGTAAAAAATGTCTTTTCTCCTTTGGAAAATATCCACTCCCCCCAAAGAGAGAGGAGAAGGGAGGAGAAAGCAGCAAAGGACCCAGCACAAGTCTGGAGGAGCTCGGGCTGTGTGTTGGCACACAAGATGCACCAACTAGAGAGAAAAACATCTCTCTTGTTCTGGCAAATCTTCATTTAGGGCCCTGGCATTATTTGTGTCCCTATGTACATACTAAGATTTTTCACAGAATATTTAACAATTTTACAGGTATTTAACAATTTTACAGAGCCTACAGAGTGTTTTTTATTTGCAATACATGCTATAAATCAACAGGCATTTCTCTCAACTATTAGCAGCAGCAAAAATAGAAAAAAACATGTACAGAACCCCCTCTTTATATCTAAAACAAGGTTTTTGGACATTCTGTACTTACTGCACAAATACCTGGAGTTAGGACCATCCAGCACCACTTAATCAACGACACAGGTTTGTACCCAATCATGTCTTCAATGTTCTCATAAAAGCGATTGCTGCCTGCCCAAAACCAAAGGAAAAGCAGATGTAGAGTGCACATGGAGGGGCTGTCCAGGTCAGGATTTAAAGCAGGGGAAGACAGACAGGGGAAGGCTGAAGCTGCTCCTCTTTCCCTGGAAAACTCCTCCCTGCCATCTGCCCTAAGGGGTTAATCTGCAATTCCTGCTGCTATAAAACTTCTGGTGCTATAAAACTTTTATTTCATACAGATCATTGTATCACTTATCAGAGAGGGAGATTTCATTACTGTGGCACAAGCTGTCACAAAAGTATGAACATTTCATTTAGTCTTACTCTTCTTTTTCCTCCACACCTTGAGTTTTGCTTTCCTTCAAAGCAAGTATAAACCTAATATATTCTGCTTAGTTGGTTTATTCTCTTTGTTGTGGGATCAGGGTGTAAACAACTCCAGTCAAAGAGTATCTATTGTATATATAAATATAAATATAATTTATATATGTGAATATATTTAGGTGCTTATGTGTGAAGCCAGGGACAGCTGGGCACAAGTGATCTGCAGTTCTATGGTGCTTTACAAAGTGAAATTATCCAGAGAGTGCATCTTTGTGGAGAAAAAGGCATTTATGATTTTTTGGGGGGAATAGGAATGTGGAAGGTCCCATTCCATAAGGGTACAAGGTTGTCACTTTGTTTTAATGTAAATAGAAAACTTTGAGAAGAAAAACAGAGCAATTTTCATCACTCACCATACACCCAGCCTATGCAGACACACTCAAATATTGCCACAAAGAGCAGGCACATCCCACTGGCTGCATAGGAGTCAAAGAGCTGGAACACATACATCCCACCCTGGAAGAAAAATAGGAAAGGGGAAAAAAACCCTGGGTTGGCACCAGTGGGAATATTTCATAGCAAATCTCTTTTAATTACACTGTCAAGCTGTTGGCTCCCTGGCAAGCTTCCTATTCAAGTTGGTTCCTTCTTGAACAAAGAATTTTAATTTCTTGGTTTGTTTTTTTTACTCTGCACTTCTTTAAGGGTGGTAAATCTGGAGTGGGGAGAAGTAAATTTGATATTTTTTTCCCAAAAATGTTCTCCCACCTCCCTGCTTTTACCTCTTGTTTTTTATCACATCAAGCTGTAGATATTCCCAGGTGATTCTGACCTCCAGATCCTGGTTCTGTGTCTGTGTTATTAATAGGTAAAATAATCAATTAAAATGTGGGGAGAGAAGGTAAAATCTGTAGCTACAAAAATCCCTTTCTGATGGTGTAGGGACTAAAAATTGAGTAAAGTGACCTAAAAAGTGTGAATGCAGCTCACAGACTTGAAGCCACAAGACTGAAACAAGTCTTTATTATTTGTCACAAAGAAAAAGAAATAAGAATTATCCAATCAATAACATTAGGGTTCAAATAATTAAAGTTTTATGGATAATATTATGCTTTTTATGTAAGACATAATTAAAATTATATAGATAATATTACATTTTTTATGTGAGACACAATCATTTATCACATCTGTATTTAATATTGAAATAATGAGGAGCAGGAGTTCACAAGAGAGCATTTCAATGGAAGGGAATTCCAAGGAAGGAAAGAGGGGCTTGAGATAAGCTCCTCAGTTGGAATGTAATATTTTTTGGGGAGCTCATGTGATCCATTACATCTCAGACAACTTTCTGCAGATGGAAGAGAATCCTAAAAATAGGAAAAAAATGAAATTTCTACAGCAAAATCATTATGGTGAGGCTTAGCAAATACCTGAGCAAAATGCAAATTTAGAAATCAACCAACTAAGACAATACAAGTAAGGAGAACAAAACCCCTGCATGGATATTCCTGCAGTTTGAACATCTTGCTTCCCTTTCACTTCTCAAGTTTATATTTCTTTATATTTCTTTTCTTATATTTCTTAGTATATCTTAATATCTCTCAGTGCTCTGCTCAACATGTGCCCTGTGGAGGGGTTACTCCAAGATTTCCCATTTTGCATAGCAAAAATGATTTATTTCACTGAGAATAAGAATGATTTACAGGTAAATATAAAGTCAATAAGTATATAAAATTTCTGTTCAATGCATTATTTCACACAGAGCATCATATCTCTTTTCAGAGAGGGAGATTTAATTAGTGTAATTAAATATTAATGTTCCAAATTCCAGATTATTCCAAGTTGGAAGGGACAAAAAATTTCTGCTCAGAGATTGGCAGCACTGATTGACATGGCTGATGATCTGGAAACCAAAGATGGTTTGATTTTCTCTTTTCACTTCATCTTTATTGTTCTTTCCATCCAAAATGTGGTTGTTCCTGCCCAGGGCAAGCAAGCAGAAACCACAATCAGTGTGTGTGGCTGGCTGGTGCAAAGCAGATGGAATTTCCTTGGCTGGGCTGTGTATTTCTGATTAAAACATCTCCTGAGCTCAGCTGATAAAACAAAGCCACTTTTCCAATTTCAGTTGTTACACACGAGCTGAGAACAGTCTGTCAAGTATTTTGTGGCCACATTCCTGTCTGTGGCAAAGGTTCTTGTGCTTTATCTGTGGTGGTAAGAACCACAAGTTCTTTCTCTCTGAGCAGTGCAGGAAAAGCAGGGGAGAAAGTGGGGGAGAAGGCAATGGGGAGAAAGTGATGCATTCATTGATATCAGAAGGCCAATTAATTACTTTACTGTCACCATGATATTTTCTGAACAATCCCTTTGCCAGGATTTTCTCCTGAGAAGCTGAGAAGCCTCAGAGGAAAAGAAAATCAATAATTATCTGCTGCTGTTGAATGCAACAGGTGCATCTTTGGTTGGTCCATGTTGATTGTTTCTAATTAATGGCCAGTCACAGTCCGGCTGTCTTGGACTCTCTGGTCAGTCACAAGATTTTGTTATTCATTCCTTTCTATTCCTTTCAAGCCTTTTGATGAATCCCTTCTTCCATTCTTTTAGTATAGTTTTAATATATCATTTTCTTTTAATATAATATATATCATAAAATAATAAATCAGCCTTTTGAAACGTGGAGTCAAGATTCTCATCTCTGCCCTCATCCTGGGACCCCTGTGAACACCACCACACTTTATTATATGTATTATTCTATGTTATGTTATGCTACATCTAAACTGAATCTGCACAAGCACCCAACTGAACTGCACAGAATATTGTGGTTGTGAGCCAAGAGTCCCAACACACACATTTGGCCCTGAGAGGCCAAGGAAACAAACCCCCATCACTTTGGGTGAACAATCTCCACATTGCATTCTGCTTTGGCACAGCACAGACACAGCAAACGAGATAAGAATTGTTTTGATCATTCTTTTCTCTGCTTCTCTCAGGTTCAGAGGGTGTGAATCCCTCAGAGCTCTCACCTCAGTTAACATGATGAGGCCAAGGAAGTAGGAGACGACGGAGAGGCCGAGGATGAGCAGCTCCCTCCTGTAGCCCCTGCGGAACACCTTGGGGTACATGTCCACCACGGCTGTCACAATGCTTTCCACACACACAAACTGCAACAAAGGACAGCAAAGATCCAGTCACATCTGTCTGCTCTGCTGCTGCCATTGGCATTTGCCACCTAACACTTTAAATATCCTGCTGTGTTTTCATCACACAGGGTCGGTGATCCCTGGGGATGCTCCATAAGGAGAAGCTCAAGCTGAGAAGAACATCTCCCAGTGAAAAAGTCCAAAGTTATGGATTTCCACCAAATTCAAACAGTTGGATGCTCTAATATTATCCCAGACTGTATTTACCCTGTAGCAGGTGGACTAAATGAAAATTAAACCTTTCAAATGTGGCTTGAATGGGAATTAAATAATGTACAAACCCTTCATGGGATCGTGTCACTCCAGACACTTTTGCCAATTTTGCCATGCATCCTCCAACCTGCTAAAGGAGCAGCAGGGTTTGGGGGGAGTTCTCTCCATTTACCAGAAGAGAAAAGTTGAGTGCCCAAGCCAGGTACCCCTAACAAAGGAGGGCAGGAACATGTTCAGTGTCTTTAAATATAAAAAAAAGCAAAAGCCCTGAGTTTCTGAATCAGGGCTCTGGCACAAGGTTTCTAAAACAGACTAATTCTAACCTAGTCAGAGGTCTATGAAAAGTCAAAAAATATGGTGTTCTTCTTAGACAATGGAAATGGAATCAGAACAATCTATCTGGTTACTAGCGACATATTCCTAAAACTTATTCCCTTACAAAGAACTACTCCCATTAATCATCATATAGACAGTAACACTATCAATAAAATAGAAGCCCTTTTAGTATCACCACCTGGAAATGTAGTAGTAAACAACATTTGTAAATACTTTTAGAACATATATATAT
>JAWWMS010000031.1:18259869-18272139 GCA_035048045.1 Chlorospingus semifuscus | reverse complement strand
ATACAACATCATAACTACTTAAATTTCAAACAAGGCAAGCACCTTCCTTAGCAGGAAGAGAGTACATTTATTTCCTGTGTGCAAAACTATGCAACCCCAGTTTTACTTGGACAGAGAAAGTAGAAAAGTTGAATATCTTAAGTTATTTTGGCCAGCAAACTGTTGGTGTTACAAAAAGTTTGTCTGTGACACAATAAAGAAAGACATCCCAAATAAATAACAGATTATTTAATGTATCTCTTGTTTTGTGTTTGTGATTTTAAAAGGTTTGGAATGTGTATCCTCAACTTTTTATTGACAAGACCATAAAACCAGCTACAGAATGGGGTAAAACTGATTCTCCCTTCTAGTTTCATAATTTATTCCTGATTTAGCCAATACCAGGTAGGGAAATATACTCCAAAATTGAAGGGTTTAAAACCCACTGCAACCTGATTGCAAGTTGAGAATCTGGTTTAACTTCATTTTCAGAGATCTTTGAGAAGGGACATCCTTAAAGTGGATTTGTGTGTGCTTCAAAATAACACTGACCCAGGAACTGAGGCACTCCAAAGATGAGCACTAACACAAAACCCACAAAATCACAGAAATATGAGAGTGTAAAACCACAGAAATGTGAGAGTGTAAAACCACAGAAATATGAGAATATGAGAGTGTAAAACCATAGGAATATGAGAGTGTAAAACCATAGGAATATGAGAGTACAAAACTTACTCCATGCCCTCCATAGAATTGATCTAAACATTTCTTACTTCTCTGGATAACCAGAGTCACCATCAGTGGCAGAGTTGGGAATATTATTGAAAAATCATATAAATGCAGGGGGTAAGTTGGCTAATACATGAGAAAATATATTGTTCATTTATTCCACTGATGTTAAGTCTTAATTCTCCTTATCCCAAAGAACCATATGAGATTTTTGCTAAAATAAAATAAAGTTGTAGCATTAAGTGATGCCACCTGAGAAACACTTGTTTATTCTGAAATATTATCTGTGAGTAGATTATCTTGATATATCTTGATTTAAATATTAAATTTAAATATCTTGATTTAAAATGTTAGATGTTCAGATTATTGAAAACTTTAACAAAAAATAAAATTTCAGTTTTACCCAGAGAGTGCATATGTCTCTCATATTATTCAGGTTTAATTTAGTGTTGGGGGGGGGTATTTTATTTTTAAATAAAACAGTATTATTTGCTGAAATAACTCATGAAATCTAAGTTTACTGATGTAGCAAGAAAAAGAGATTCAGGCAGACAATAGCACGTCCTAAGATTGAAGGAAATTATGTCAATGTAGAGTTTTCCCTTCAAGGAGTTTTAATTCCTGGTTCTTTAGACTGTAACTGTTGCTGTCCTGAACACAAAACAGCCTCAAAATAAAATCAATGGATCCTCAAGAAATTGTAGTAACCCAGAATTGTGTAACAAGCTTTGAATTGTGAAATCACTCAGAATTCAAAGTAACATTGCATTTCTCTGATTGGCTTAGCACACACTACACCCTGCAAGGAACAAATGGGAGGCTGCACTGCACTGATTAAATATTTATAGCCAGAAAAAATATGTCACCACAAAAGCAGCTCATCTTCTGCAAACATCTGATTTCCTTCCCTCAGTCTAACAAGAAATCAGAGTCAGGGGGAGAGGAGAGAGTTAAACTCTGCTGTTATTCTAGCTGAATAACTAACACTTACACAGGCCTTTAAAAAATAATGAGATCCAGAAGCCAGAGTATTAGTTAGCTGAAACAAGGATGAGGATGTAGCTCTCAAACTCCTATGGGAAGAAACATTTAGGGGGGGAAAAAAAAAGAGGAAAAAAAAAAGAGAAAAAAGGAATATTGTAAATCATCTTCTTTCTTTCACCTTTGCCTCCTCATTAGTATGGGTTGGAGGCTCTTTCCTCCAGCAGCAGGAGCCAAGCTCCCGAGCAAGTGGCACACTTTGTTCTGTGTCCTTTCAGGATATGGAATTCCTTTCCTTGTATCCTCTTAAAAAAGAGTTAAAAACTCTCATTCTGACCATGGCAGGATAAGAAAAATTCCAGCTGAACTCACTCCCTAAGTGCTACAGGGTTATGAGGTGTAAATGGTCAAATCATTGCAAGGTAATGAAGAGCCTGATCAAATATAAAAGTACTGAATAGTCTGATCAAATATAAAAGCAGTGAACAGTCTGATCAAATATAAAGTTTTTGTGCACTTACTCCCAGAATTCCATCACTGGAGAAGTGGCATTTTGTAAAGACACCTGACTGCAGTTGCTCATGTTGAGTTTTTGAAATTCCACACAGTTTTCTAGAAAAGAACCACAAAAAAAAGGAGTTTGCTATGTTGACATGCAAGTACAGTTATTATTAATGTCCCACTTTGTGCACCTTGGAAAGCCCCCACTGTACACCACATTTCTGGGTGGGGTTAAAGGGTTTTTAGGGGCACTAAGGGCCAAAGCTGTTAATTCTGCAACACCAGGTTATGATAATCCAGAGAAACATCCATCAGGACTCTCCTACAACACTTCCCAGAGGCACAGGGCCAAAAAATCACCTCAGGCAGAAGCAAGAAACACTGAGGCAATGGATTGGGAATTAAAATTATAATGTGCTCCTACTCCAGCAGCTGGTTCAGTGGTTTATGGCTACCAAGGGAACATGGCCAGCCATAAACTGCCACTTTTTCCTGATAAGGAAAGTGGGTATTTCCTCTGGCTTATCATATTATCATCATTATTATTATTATTGTTATTATCTCTAACACAAAGGCCAAAGCTCAGCACTGTGGAACATTTGAGCCCTGATAACAGTGGCCAAGCTCCTTGGCACGGCTGCCAAAATTGATACCAAAGCCTTCCACATTCACTGGGCCCAAAATTACCTCCCTAAGATTTCAGAAATTAAGATTTCAGGCAGATTTAGGTGTGCTCAAAGAACACCAAAAATGGCCAATTAGTGGAAACTATGAAAGTCAACATGCTGGGTTCCTGATTTGAAATTGGATTGTACATAAGGGATGAATGCAAAATTTCAGGAGAAGACAGTGGGATGAGATCCTCCCCATGGATGTTTGGGATCTAGAGACTCAAAGAGCAGAGAATGACAGATATTTATATAAATGAGAAGACAGATGCAGAGCCCTGCCCTGCAAACCCTCCTGAATACCTCATCCTGCATGCAGGAGGCTACTTTACATGCAGCAAGGATTATTTATGAGACTACATTTCCAGAAGTAGCTTGATGAACATTATCCCTCAACATCTGGCATTTAAAAGAGCCATTCCAAAGATCCACATTTAACATTTTTCCCTCTCCATTCAAACTCCTCCTGACTTCATTAGAGTGAAAGAGCAAGATTGCAACCTGTCATCAGGTCATTCTCTGCTGCAGAATTCACTCAGTGTGCTCAGGGAGAATAGATATGATTGCAAATGAGAGTCTTGGGATTTAGCCAGAAGATCTTACAGAATTAACAAATCCATAGTCTTTTTCTGCTGACATTCTATTCTAGAGGAGTAAATGCTTTACAATGACCTAACCCAAAAAGGTCCAAGGCAGTTTAACTCCAGGTTTCCTTTTTTTTTGCTATAGTGGGATGAGATTGGCCCATTTGCACAGATTTTGCTACCCCAATAGCTTTGTTCAGGACATTTCAATACAGTAATCAATCATTTGGGAGGATTTTACAGTGGTAATCTCTGCTGAGGTCATACCTGTATTCCATTCGTGGCCACAGGAAGCCCAGGGAAGCTCTGTAGTAAAGCAGTTGAACAAATAGAAGATAGCCCATGCTAAAATGATGATGTAATATACATTTAGGTGTGCCTCTATAACTTGGGTAGCATAGCCAATGCCTGGAGGAGCAAAATAAAAAGTGAGATACAAAAGAAAACTTCTGCTTTTCAGGCTGTATTTAATTTAAAAACAAAAGCTTACTCTTAAGCATATCTTAACTTCAATTTTGCTACAATTAATTTCATTTTACTTCAAATGGAACGCTTTCTTTTGCAGTAGAACACAGAATCGTTACCTTCAAAGAGAGGGCAAACTTTCCTCCAGCATGTGATGCCTCCTTCACTTGTAAACTGTCCCAAGGCCGTCTCCAAGAAAAATACTGGGATTCCACAGCAGATAAAAAACACCACGTAGGGGATGAGGAAAGCACCTGGGGGTGAACATTGAGGGGATGTTGGTTAGAATGAGCAGGGCTCCTCAGGAGCACAGGGAGGATTTTTCCATTAAAGGAAGGCTCTTGAGCTGGGAGCCATCAGTGCAGTGCAGGAAGGGTTTACTCCTGCCTCAAATATCCAAAGTTAACCTGTAAGCCAAGGCCATGGGCTAAAACAGAGCAGATCAAAGTTCCTCAGCCTAAAGTCAGCTCAGGAGTCTCTCAAACACAGAAAAGATCCCAGCCATGCTCAACTCAAAGTTCTGCTCTGCCCAGCACCACCCTCCTTCCTTTTCTCAGGAGTGAGGAAGTGTTACAGATATTAAATCTGAGAAACTCATTTCATGTTATTTATATTATAAGGATTGAGAAAAGGGAATGAGGAAACAAACTTCAGGACTACTCACAAGAACAAGAGAGCAGGGTCTGGCCTTATCAGCCAGAAATATCAATGTGAAATTCTAGGAAAATAACAAAGCATCCACATTTTGGTTGGATGCTGACAGTAAACTCCAGCACAGGTAGTAAACCACAGCATACCCACACCCTGCAACAGCTGCTGGGCTTCAGTCACCCTGGTGAGAAAATTGAGACAACTGCATTCACCTGCTCTGAGTTTCCCTCATCTCATCACCAGGAGTTCCTTCCCTCAGCCAGGAAATTTCCCTAGAGATGAATCCCAGGTGCCTCTCAAGCAATCCATAGGGGTTCCACAAAAAATGGAATATTTCCCTGGATAATTTACTGGCCAGTATCATCACACACACCATCACAGTGAGCTTAACAATGCAACTTGTGGAAATCCAAAGTACCAGCTTGTTTTTCCAACAGGAACATTAGAAAACGTCAGGATGCCCAGCTTGCAAAAAGATCGTGTTCCAAGAAATATCTCATTCTAAACACACAAAGAAGTTAATTTTCCTCAAAACCTGAACATCCACAGCCCAAACTTCCAGATGATTATTCCTACACTCCCTGTTATGACTTGGAGTAAGTGCCAGAGAGGTCACACTTCACAACTTCCAAACTACAGCCTCTAAATTTTTTCTGTAAAAAGCAATTTATTTCACAACTAGCTCAGATATTTACCACTGGCTTCCCCTAGCACACACCAAGGAGTTGGATGCATCAGATTAAAGCACTAAAAACAAACTCTGGTCTAATTCCAGCAGGGGGTTACACAAGCTCACAGACTGAGCCTCCATTGACTAAAACTGGTCAATGGCAAATGTCCCATGGCGCCAGGACATGAGCAATTAAATCACACTCACTTATTCTATTCTTAAAGAGTACAGTGGTGATTAAATATGCTATTTAAATAATTACTTTTTCATCAAATCACCCAAAACAATGATGGAAATTCTTTCTACCTCATGTTACAGCCTTTAAAATAATAGCAAGCTGGCACACACTTACAAATGGGCACCTAAAGCTGCAGGAACCAAAAAATTACACAGCAAATATATATTCCTGTCATTTCCTCTGCCAAAAGTTCTCTGGGAACACTTTGACCATCAACAAGAAAGGCTTGTGTATATGATGTGCAGCATGTTAACATTCAGGATCTGGTAGCAGCACTCTTGTAAAGAGCTGAACTCTTGTTACCTAAGTTTGGCCAAAATACAGAGACGTAAGAAAGGAACTTCCAACAATAAACACAATTTGCACAGCAGGATTTGTCTTGTAGAAACAGCACACAAAATGGGCTAAAAAACCATGCCTGAGTTCAGATAAGGAGGGACAAGGAATAGAAATTTGGCACAGCAAACCAACCCATCAAGGAGCAGATCAGTGCTTATCAGCCCTCAACATCCTATTTTTCTTCCAGCCTCTGTGTTTACACTGCCACTGACTCAGGCCTTAAGTGGGAAGAAGGTTGAACCCAGTCCACAGAATTCTAAACTGAATTTGTAATTTACTTTCCTCTCTTCCCTGCTTCCCAAGCTGATGTGCTTATTCTCAGCTGTCATTTATCTTACACAGTTTACAGTTGGCTATAGCCAGTACGTGCCACATGTTATACTCTGGAGAAGTTGAGTCTGCTCTTTCCTCTCTCAAATAACATTCATATGTTGTATTTATTAGGGCTTGTTCTCTTCAACCTGTAGTTTTACGTCTTTCCTGCCTTGCTGTAGGAATTGGGGAAGTACGAGGGGAAAAAAAAGAACATTGAGGTATAAAAAATTTCATGCAACAAAGAAAATTAATTTAGTCTTTGTAACATTATTAGAAAAAAAAAATTCATCCTCTCCAAAGTACACTGCTGTGACAAATGAAGTGCTGCCTTCTTTTCTGTGTCAGACAAACTTAGTTAAGTATGCCTGGGTGTGTATTCACATGCAGAAGACAGAGTGTACTACTATAACTGAATGCTGGCTTCTCCTGCATGAAAATGCTCCTGAAAAAAAGATGTCAATTTACTAACGAAACAGCAACTTGTAAAAATAAACCACACAGTGTTTGGAGAGAGGGAAAGGGAAACACAACGATTTTTCTCAGTTGTCAGATGTTAATGCTTCCCTGTCTGCACATGCACTGAAACCCTGAACACGTCTCTCTTACTAGTGCAATAAATCACAGCAAGGCACTCTTAACTGTTTAATTGCCGTGTTTAATTCCCATCTAAATCCACACGTGATGCCATCTTACCTCCTCCATTCTTGTAGCAAAGGTATGGGAATCTCCAGACGTTTCCCAGCCCAATAATCTCCCCTGCCACGGAAAGCACAAATTCAACCTTATTGTTCCAGTGCCCTCTTTCATGAACTTTCTTATCATTGCTGTGGACAAGGTTGGTACTTGAGGCTTCTGGGTCCAAAGCATCTTCTGGCTTGCCATTAATTATAGGAATAGTCTTTTCAGCTGTCATGACTTTTCAGCCTAGTGGAGAACAAAAGAAGAACACACAGGTGTGTTAAGACACTTGCTGGCACTGATCTTCAACCACTGAGATCTCCCAGGGTGGCACTGGCTTCTTGTTACCTATGGAAATCTGAGAGTGAAAATGAGGGAGGCAACTCCACAAGGCTGGAAAAGTTGTACGGCAGGGGAAAGGGAAAAGGAAAAGAAAGGGGTGGGGGGAAGAGGGAAATTCTGTGCAGGGGAAGGAGTAATTCCAAGTGGTGACAGATAACTTGCTAGCAGACAGGGAAACCTTTCAAAAATCCCTCCCCAGGCAAGGATCCCATCCGTGCTGACCTACCAGAGGCCGGGGATGTGCCGCACCTCCCGGGCTCACACCTGAGCGCTCGGGGCAGTGCAGAAGGGCCGGGATGGCTGTGGCCTGCCCGCGGGAGCTGCGGGATTACTCACCCAGGGCTGTGCCCGTGCCTGTGCCTGCCTGCGCGCCGGGGACGGGGGCCGGGCTGTGCTGAGCGCTGCCTGCGGGCGATGCTGCGGCTCCGGCAGCGCGGGCAGGGCACAGCGAGGAGGGGAGGAGGCGTTCGGGATCCCCGCGAGCCGGGAAGCCTCGTCCTGCCCTGCCGCTGCTGGCGGCCCGGCGTGGGTTGGAGGATGCTCCCCGCGCTCTGGATGGAGCCGGAATTTGCAAATGCTCAGCCCTCCCCGGAGCGATGGTTTAACACCCGCCTCCCCCCTCCGCCCACCTCAGGCTGTCCCGCCAGCTCCCCCCTCCTTCTCTTCCTTCTCCTCCTCCTCCTCCTTCTCCTCCACCCAGCATCACCGCCGAGCATCGCCAGCGAGCACAGAGCAGAGCATCCCCGGCTGCGCTCCCCGCCCGCGGCCAGGGCCGAGCCCGCCAGGTTGGGAGCCGCATCCCCATCCCCGGCAGTCCCATTCCCGCTGCACACCCCTCGGCAGGGATGGGACCGCGGGTAGGGCAGGGCCTGGCAGGTTGGCAGCCGCGTTCTGTATCCCCATCCCCGGCAATCCCATCCCTGCTCCGCAGCATCGGACAGGGACGGGACCGCGGGCAGGGCCGAGCCTGGCAGGTTGGCAGCAGCGTTCTGCATCCCCATCCCCATCCCTGGCAGTCCCGTTCCCGTTGTGCAGTCCTCGGCAGGGATGGTACCTGCGGGCCCGCCAGGTTGGCAGCAGCGTTCTGCATCCCCATCCCCGGTGGCCGGCCTCGCTGGGCATCCCTCCGGCGGGGATGGGACCGTGGGCAGGGCAGAGCCCCGCAGGTTGGCAGCCGCATCCCCATCCCCGGCAGTCCCATCCCTGCTCCGCAGCCCTGGGCAGGGATGGTACCGCGGGCCCGGCAGGCTGGCAGCCACATCCCCATCCCCATCCCCGGTGGGTCCCACCTCTTCTCCGTAGCCTCGGGCAGGGATGGTACCTGCGGGCCCGGCAGTTTGGCAGCCGTGTTCCCATCCCCATCCCCGGCAGTCCCAGCCCCGCTGCACATCCCTCGGGCGGGGATGGAGCCGCGGGCCCGGCAGATTGGCAGCCGTATTCCCATTCCCCAGTGGGTCCCATCCCTGCTCCGCAGCCTCGGGCAGGGCTGGTACCCACGGGCCCTTCAGGTTGGCAGCCGTGTTCTCATCCTCATCCCCGGCGGGTCCCATCCCTGCTCCGCAGCCCTGGGCAGGGCTGGCATCTTTGAGCCCGGCAAGTTGGCAGCCTTGTTCTGCATCCCCATCACATCCCCGGCAGTCCCATTCCTGCTCCACATCCCTCAGGCAGGGATGGCACCACAGACAGAGCCAGCCCCGCACCTGCCTCACTCGGGGGCTGGCACAGACCCCACAAGTTAAAAAAGGAGCCCGGCGGGAACAGATGACACAAACTTCAGCTGGAAAGGGCGGCGGGGAGAGCCGGGGGACAGACGGGATGAAAAAATAAACGGAGGGGGAACATTTGGGAAGTGTGGAAACAATGTGGGCGCTTTCGAGTTGCAGCAGGGAAATGCAGAAGCAAGCAGCCCATGTGGGCATTGCTGGCTGGGGCTTGGCTTAAAATCCAAGCTGTAAAAGAGGCGAGAAGAGGGGAAAAAATATTACAAATGGTTTTGTTTCAGGTTGAATCAAATATTTCAAATAGAGAATTTTTTCCCATCTAACCCTATCCTTTTTAAATTTTTTTGTAGGTCAGTCATTTTCACCCTAAGCTTCCAAAGCCAAATTAAATACCTCTTCTTTCTTCATCTCTGCAGCTTCTCCTTGGCAAATGGCAACACCCAAGCCAGGTTCTTGCTTCAGAACTTCCTCAGCTCCACACTCTGCTGCAGTTATGATCAGCAAGGCCTTGCTCTGCAGCTCCAGGGGATGCACTTTGGAACTCCCAGCTCCTAAATCCATGATTCTCTGCTGGAAACGTCCCAGGGACAGTCAGGTCTTGTTCCATGTGAATCCTCTCCCTCTCACCCTCCATCTCCAGGGGCTTTTCCCACTGTCTGGCCACCTGTGCAGTGCTCCTGGAAGACAATGGAAAGATAGATTTTAAATTAACTTGAGCTGACTTTGTACCCTGCTTGTACATTACCCACTGGAGCTTCTGCTGTGGTTAAAGTTTGCAGGATTTTGCATTTCAGTGATGCCTGTCACAGGAGTGGGTGCTGGGGCCTCACCCTGTCAGCTCTCTGTCACATCAATCCTTGCACCTAACAGGTGCAGGATGAGCCTCTCTCTTTCCTTCTTGATGCCAGCATTTAGAGTTCTACTCAAACCTATCCTGGGAAAGGAGATCTGCCAGTGGGAAAACTGAAAAAATGCAAAATTCTTATTTGTGTATTTTTTAAAGTGTCCTTACCACAGATATTACCAGAGCAAGGTTTGATTTTGGGTTGTACATTTGTGGTTTTTGTTTTCAATGCAGCTGGTATTCATTAATTTAGGATAGAATAGATGAATTTTTCCCAAGCTGACTTTGCACAAACTAAACTCAACTTGGAGGGCTTTTTTGTTGATTTATTTTTACCTCCTTCTTCATCTTGTTTTCAGCAGGGATCAAAACAGACCCTGTTTTTCTGTCTCCCAGCCAGGCCTAGCAAACTCAACAGGATACACTTAAACATCAAAACTGACAGTGAATTCTCATTTTATTCCTGGGAGTAATTCTAAAAACAGAGGGAAGTTGAGGGACAGTAAACATTTTATGATTCAATATAGAGGAGAGACCAACCTTCACCAAATAGATTGATGATCCCAAATTGAAGGGCCTGCTGCAAGAGACAGTCTGCAGGCAGATGCTGAAGGTGTTTATTTGCTGATTTGTTCAGTATTTTAAATGATTCATTCCTGCTGCCAAGTGTTTTATCCACTGCTGTATTCCTGCACCAATTCCCATCCAGTCTCCTCCCAACTGAAGTGTTTATGGAAGTAATTGCTGGCTGCTAATCCTTGTGAGCACTTCCCAGTGTCTGCAACAAAAAATGACAAATTTTAGAGCAGGTTGAGAACCCTTTTTTTTTCAAATTCTGATGGAGCCTTTGCTGTTGCAATGAGGGAAATTCCCTGGTGTCAGTTCATGCTCCCACTGTGTCTCTGGTGCTCCTCATCAGGAATTCCTGCCTGTTCCTCTCAGCCTGTTGGGAGACCCTGGCCATTAAAATGATGTGCCCTAAAAAGCAATTCAAGTTCTGCTTTATTCAGGGTTATCTCCACACTCCCAAGGAACCCTTTACAACTCTGTGCAGAAAGTGCAGGGGTGGGGGTGGAAATCAGATGTTTCTGCTCACCAGAGAATGGTGCTGTGAAGTACCAAATGTTCCAAAGCTACATTTATTTAGATTTATAAACTAAAATTAATCAAGAGAAGCCATTCATACCTAGAGTAACTTGGGAAAACAACCTCCAAGAAAAATCCACATGTCCACAGGATCCTGCCAGGCTGCCAAAATTAATGTCAGCTCATGTGATGTAGCTTTGGAAATTTAAATCTGGGGCTTGGCTCATTTCTTCCCCTTATTGTAACTCTGAATTTCTGTGTTGTTTCTGCAATAGAAAATCCTGTGACAATATAACTAGGGGGGAAACAACAATCCTCTCCAGATTTAAAACCTTCAATTTAGATTTGCTATAAGCAAAATCTGCACAAGCCTTCTATAAAGATTTCATAAAGCTGGACTCTTTGTGGGAAATAGCTACACAAAAGCAAAGAAATACAATCAGAATTTCAGCAGTGATAATAATCTGACAATATTTTGGATCAAAAGCCTAAAATCACAAGGCCATTTGTGAACAAGACCAACACATTTAGCTGTTTTATTAGAGGCTGACTTCAATCAAAAATAGGCTGATTTGTGCCTAATCAGTTTTCTGTAATGGGAAAAGAAATATTTCTTTGCTGCAGATAATTTTAAGTAAAGCAACACCTGATTGTTTGGCTCCTGTTTAGAAAGGCTCAACCCCTATCATTGGAGGTATCTCTCCATCCAATTTATTTCCTCACAATGGGTGAGATGCTGAGTTTGGGGCTGAGGAGAGCTGCAAAAATCACTTTTCCATCTATTGATGTTGCCCTTCCGTTGTCAATCTGAGACCTGTATTTTGTTACCTGAATTTTATCTTCCATCCCCTCCTCTGGACAGGAGTGGGTGAGAATATTTCAAATAGGGGTTTTGGAATATTCTAGCCCAGAATATTCAGATTTATGCTGATTATGCTGATTCCCCGGAAAAGGTGGCACAAATTGGGGTTTCCTTGAGTTAATTCATCCATTCCCACTGTGCTTTAGGGACACACCCTTCTTTTAATGGGTAATGGTACCTTGAGTTTCTTAAACATGAATTTTATACACAGCCAACACTTAGAGAGAACATCCAATCCTGGGTTATCCACAACTTCCAAGAGTTAGCTGTCACCCATCCCAGTGAACTGAAATCTAGGAAATAGCAGAGAAATGACAGCGCTAAATGAGAAGACACTTTTGAAAAGTTTTAATGGGACTTACAAGCGAGAAATAAAAGAATAATAAAAATAAAATAAATAAAAATAAATTAAAAATAAATAAAAGAAATACCAAAGAGACCTGAGCAGAACTCGGTGCATAACACCACAACTGCCTATAGTCAATCATTGTTCCAGGTTAAAGCTGAATTTGCAGTCCTCATGCAGATACAGATGTGATCAGCATGCCCAGCTCACAGGTAATGGAAGCTGCTCCAGCCTGGAAAAGGAGTGAACTGTGAGGGGAGTTTGTGCTCAG
>JAWWMS010000031.1:18184712-18208003 GCA_035048045.1 Chlorospingus semifuscus | reverse complement strand
AACAAAAGGGACTTGGGGGGAGCAAACTTGGGCTCAATGACTTCATTACCTGCAGCTGGGATTGGCAGATTAACCCCAATGTGCAAATGGACCAAACTTATAAAAGTATAAAAACCTGTGAGCCATGGTCCATTTTTGGGTGTAGGCCCTGAGGGGCTTTGTCTGCCCTAAATGTACCTGAAGGCCCATCAATAAACAGAACTGCTTTTATTCCCTTAATTCTGACTGGCCTCTGGTTTTAGAGGTAGCCCAAAAAGGCATCAGGAACCTCACTAATTTCACACTTTTGCCCTCTGTAGTTATCACAAACACATTCTTCCAACCTGGGATGTCTCAGCCCCATTTGAAGGCGATTTTCTCCCAGCCTGGGCCACTGGCAGGGTGACAAATGCCCTGTCCCCTCCCTGGTGGCACTGCCAGGGGCTGCAGCATGAGGGGAGTCTGGGGAACCACCACAGTGTTCATCACACACAGATGAGAGCCTGCAGCACTCAGCCTGGGCTGGGCAGGACTCAAACAAAAGCAGCTTCTGATGGTTAAAATCCCCTCACTCTGGCACTGCCACAGAATGTTTCCCTCCTGTGACCCTCAGACCCAAACCCAGCCTCTCTGGGATGTCAGGAATTGGAGAAATCCAAATGTTGTGTGTGAAGGATGCTGCTGCGATCCAAACTCTGCCCTCCTGCCATCCCTCTGCAGCAAATGTTTCTCTGCTAAGATTTTGCACTGGGGTTAGTGGCCATGGCACAGAGCTGACAGCTTTACAAGCTGTCTCTGTGGCACACTGCTCCTCTACAAGACCAGATTTTCCAATCCAGAGCCCTTGAGGGTTCCTCAGAGATTGGCAGGACAAGAACAGATCAGCATCCTTTCTGACATGTGCCATTGCTGTTTATTTTTTATTCAGCTTTCCATATCAAACAGCACATCTGTGTGCTCTGGCTGGAAATCAGCTGGTTTTCATTCAGAAACCTGGGCCTGGTATTTCCCTGGGGCTCAATCCAGAACATACAAACCTCGTGCCCACAATTTGTTGCATTTCTATGGCATCATCATAATCTTTAATGCCACAAGAAGCACAGAAAAATGAGTTGTATACTTGCTTTCTTTTAATATTATAATCTAGGAACACATTGAAAAACCTAACACATAAATTACTCCAAGATATAATAAAACAAGGGACTATAATTAAAAAAGTATCACTGCAATGAGAAATCCACTAGGAGGAGGTTCTAGAAAAACCAAAGCTCCCAAACATCTGTTAAATCTAAACCAACACATTCATGTCCTTTCTCTGCATGAACAGATTTGAAAATATTTAACATCAATCCTAAATAAAGTATTGTTTGCATTGTCAGTAACAGATTAAGCACAAGAATGAGCAATAGGAGTCTGATGAGATCGGGTTTTTCCAGTGAATTTTAAGATGTAGCAGCAGAATCTTTGAAATCTGATAATGATTTCCACTGTGGGTAATTCCTATCTGAATTCTGCCTCCCTGTTTAGTCAGAAATAAATCATTAATGTTAATTTGTGCCTTGCTTATGCTCCAGGATTGTTTTTAATCACTGACCACAGCATCCCATCAGTGGAGAGATAGTAAAACACCAAACAATTACAGAATTAAAGTGCAAACCCACAGTTCCTGTGCAGCCTTCCCTGGCCTAGTGTTCTGTTACACAACACCCATGGACACTGATGGGAAATTAAGGATGGGAAAGAGGAAAACCTGGGGGAACTCCTGAAATCAAAGATACCTGTGCTCTGCCAGCTGAAATGTGAAGCAAAGATTAACTGAGTTATCAAAAGCTGCAGAACAATGCATTAACTTTGGAAGAGTGGGATTTTTTATGGTTTATGGAAATCATTTCAATTCTAGGTCTCTAGTGCAATTTCAAACCAGCAAAAAATGGTTAGAACTGATTAGCAGCAAAAACCAACACCAATAACTGGAATAATATTCCAAAGAACTGAAATAATATTCCAGAGAACTGAAATAATGTTTGAGGATCCAGACTGCCAGGCTGCAAACATCTCTCATTGCCATCAAAGGTAATCATGATTTTGGGATGAGAGAAGAAAAGCAGGATTTCCTCACTGGGGCTTTGCTGTACTATTCTGCCCCATAAAAACCAAAATCTTACCAAAGTCTCTAATAGCAAAGAGCAGAATAAATGCAAAAAAGAAAACTAAAAATAGCAAGGATGTGCCAGATTATAACTCCCAGCAGGGTGAGTGAGTGGGGAATGCAGCACACAACCCTCACTATTCCCCCCCAAACTCCATTAGCAACACCCTGCAGGACACAACAGCTGAACAGAAGGGAAAGATTCCCCTGAGCTCCCCAAAAAATGAAATATTCCCTGCCTTCACCCCTGCTCAGCTCCTTCCCTTCCCTTCCCTTGTCAGCACAGCAGGCTGAGCCCTGCAGTTTGTCCCAGAGCTTCCCTCACCTGCTGCAGCCTCTCTGACCTTCGATGTCTTTAATTTGGGTTTGCTGCTCCTTGGAGATGCAAATGAGACAGACCTGTCACAGTGAGCAGCAGAGGTGCTGCAGCTCTGAGCTCTGGATTTAATTGCTTACATACATTAGAATTTCTAGAATTTTCTGCCAAAAGATTCCCTTTTGGCACCTGCTGTTTCCTTTGTCTGCCCAAGATTTCAAACACTTGTTCTGCTTTTTGGCTTAGCCTGGAATTGAGCTTCAGCTGCTCAAACCTTCAAAACTTTTGAAATGGTGTCACCTTCTTTAAAGAATGGATTTTTTTCCTGTGTTGAAATTACTTGATCAATGTTTCAGTATTTGGACTTTTCTGCCATTCTGACACCATTTAGTTGCAGCCTGAGGAGAAAAATCAGTAATTTTTAAAGCTACCATTGCAAAAGGCAGGATTTTTTCTCTTTTCCCTTCCAATATTGCCTGCAAAGCCTTGACATCAAAAGTAGGCATTTTCTGAGCCCAGGACAATTCAATGACCAGTAATTAATTTTTTTTATACCAGCCAGATTTTTTCTACTTTGACAGCATTTATGGACTGATATTCTGTGGAACTAATTTACAAGGAGAGATCATTCAGGATGTTTAAGTACCTGCCTGTTTTCCCTATTAAATCTCAGATTACTGGGGAACCTAAAGAATGTGTTTTGGTTGTTTTTAAAATAAATCCATGATTTGTAAAATGTAACATGAACTCAAATTGTGACCACAGCTTTGAGCTTTGTCCCATTTCAGGATTCAATGACACAACCAAACACTTCAGTGTGGTGAGATTGCAGAGGTTCTGCATTGATGAAGAAATTCAATTAATTCTTGATTATAGATAGCAAAGCTTTCCTCTGGTGTGAGGTGGTTCAGGGCTGTCCCAGCCATTATTTTCAATGTCTGCTCTTTGGAGGGATGGCAAATGTCCACCAGGCTCAGCATTAGCATGAGGATGCTCTGATCATAGATCAGCCTCCAAATTTTCAGGAACAAAATGTCCTGGCAGGAACACTGAGGAGACAAAATGCTTTGGCATTATTGGGGAATGCTTCTGTCCTGCTACATGAAAATGAAAAGAAAGGCAATTGAATCATCCCTGCAGCTTGCCCAGCCAAACTGGGTTTTCTCTGGGTTTTATCATCCAGTGAAAATACAATTTCTATCCAGGGGTTGTGGGGTACAGGAGACTGTGGTGTTTAATACAAGGAAAGAATTCAGAAGGAATATTTCACTATGGCCACTTTTATCACCTCAGGCTTGCAGAAAACAGCACAGAAAATGTAATAGAGAAACACTGAAACCTTCCAAATCCCTCCCAAGCACAGACAGTAGGACAATAAAACCAGCTGGAAGGGACTTTATTCCTTGCTAGTAGAATAAAACCTCCAAAAATTCCCTATGGCACCAGGACCAGCTTCCCAAGGAGCAGCCAGAGCTCCTTCTCCCTTCCCAGGAGGTGTGGTGGGTTTGGCACAGGTGAGCCCCTGCCTGCAGGAATCCCTGGCACAGGTGAGCCCCTGCCTGGCAGGAATCCCTGGCACAGGTGAGCCCCTGCCTGGCAGGAACCCCTGGCACAGGTGAGCCCCTGCCTGGCAGGATCCCTCCTCTCTGCATATGTTTGTGACTCTGCAGCCAAAGTCCTCTCTGATAAGTGGCAGGACACAAAGACAGTCCAGAGCACTGAATGCTCTGCTGGGGAGCTCTTTAGTTCCCTTTTTTTCTTTTTTTTTAATTTTTTAATTCTTTTTTTGTTTTTTTTAGGCTTGGTGGAACACACATTTTACTCTGAATGAATTATGGCCTCATTCCCTGAGCAGGCACCACTCCCCACCAAACCATGCAGTGAGACCAGGCCTGGAACTGGAGAGAAAGCCACTGAAATGCCCAGAAACATCCCAAACAAACAAACAAACAAGAGGGAAAGCAGCCTGTCCCAGGCCAGGAACTCCAGTTCTCTCCCCATTTAGTGATTTTGGGGAGCAGCAGGGCTGGCACAGGACCCTGCAGCAGTGTTGGACACTCAGCAGGTTCATTTGATTTGAAGGTTTCTGTTTGGTTCCCTTCCTTCCCACAGAGCACCATTTATGTGCACAGTGACATCTCCTAGAACTCCTGGAATCTTTGTCTTCTAGAAAATAATTCCATCCAATTATTTTATCAAATAAAAATTGTAATTAACTCTCCCTATGCAAAGAAGCATGAGAGAGCTTTCCCATTTGATGTGCTATGGTGAGAAAGTGTGAGTAACTCACTCCTGTGACTTATTATCCCATCATCCTTATTAAATTTTCTTCAATAATTTTAGATAATTATTTTAAATGCCTCTTTTGAAACTCGAAGCTGGAATGATTTTAGATAACTCCCTGATGAAAGCACTAGGAGGCTTTATAAATCCATGTGTCACCTTCTCTGAGACATTCCAGAGCCACCTGGGTGTGTGTTCCTGTGTCACCTGCTCCAGGTGACCCTGCCTTGGTGGGGGTGATCTCCAGAGGTCCCTTCCAGCCCTGGCTGCTCTGGGATTCTGGGATAAAGGGCAGATCAGCATGGACTGAGCTGGTGCCATAAAGGCTCTGTGAAAATTTTCCTGAAAGCTGCATAACTCGTTTTTCTGATTTTCATAATTTTGTAAAAGCTGTTTGCTGTGCACCAACAGCACTGATTTTATACCAGCTCAACTCCTAGAGATTCTTAAATGCCCACACACAGGGGTAGAGGGAGGTGCTTTGTAATTTGGAAAATCAACCAAACCCATCAGAGGAGGGAGTGAAGTACATCCCCTTACTTGGGATTTAACACTTCACTCATTACCAGGCAAACATGGGCTCCCAGATAGACAGAAAATCAGTTTGTTTGAGCATGTGGGAGAAAATGTTATTGTAAATATTTCCTTGGGTTTGTTTTTGTCAACAGCCTGCCCTGTTTAATAAATGAGTTGTTTAATCATCCTTCTCTTCAGTTGCCATCAGGATAGATCATAATGTGCCTGTTAAAAGCTGCTTGTAGAAAGAAAAACAGAATCAAACACTTCCCTGTTTTTCCCAGTGCCTCCTACAGCAGTGATCAAACCCAAGAATTCCCTACATGGATTTCATAAAATCAGAAATATGAATTTGTATTTCATAGCCCAGGGTGATGTACACATGGACCTTCTGAGCCAAGAATACTTAGTATTAGTATTAGTATTAGTATTAGTATTAGTATTAGTATTAGTATTAGCAATATTATTATATTTAAACTTTTTATTTTATTATTATTATTATGATGTTCCGTTCTGCCAATGTCTCACACAGCTGCAGGAATACAACCACAAATGGCAAATATCCAGTGCTTACCTTCAGTGGTTCCTCAAAAGCCACTCTAAAAGTGCTGGAATGCCAAGAGGAAGGGGGAAGAGCAGAGCCCTGGAGCTCCCCCCGTGCCCACATTGGCTGCCCCAGGGAGGAGCAGCTCCCCAGGTGGTGCCAGCCCTCCTGGTGCCATGGGGCAGCAGCAGACACCCAGGGTCACCTGCTCCCAGCTGCTCTGGGACTTCTTTGGGAAGGGCTTCATTCAGGGAATTCCCTTGGGTTGGAACTCAGTGCCAGATCAAGCCAGTAACCAGCAATTATAACTCCATTTCATTTCAGTAGATATATACATTTATGTTATAGATGCACCTGCATTTTCTTCCAAATTATAGATGCACCTTCATTTTCTTCCTCTTTCTCCCTCATTTCCCCCTTTTTCCTCTCCTTTATCTGCTATTTTTACACCATTTCCCCCTTCTTTATCAGTTCAGCACCTTAGCAAATCACCACCTGGTTTTCTTACAGAGGTCACAATGTTTACCTTCATGGTTTTGGCATAAAACAGCTGAAAACTTCCAGCATTGCTATTTTGATTTAGAGTATCAGCCCTGGTCCTCCCTCATGGATGAATAGTTTCAAACTTGTGCCTTTCTGCAGCCTCAGTTTGCTGCACAGAGCAGGAATTCAGCGTTGTGGGGAATTTCATTCCTGATTTTCCTCCCAATTTGCACCTACAGCTCACATCCATCCCATATTTCACAGACTCCCCTGCAAAGGTGAAGCTCCTAAAGCACATCTGTGGGGCTGCAGCATTCCCAGAGTGCCCAAATCACACTGGACAACAACTCCAGAGCTTTTCCTTCCCAGCACCTCCTCCCTCACAGGAGATTCTCTGCAGGGATGGAGAGTCCTGCCCAAAGCACTCAGGGTAACACTGCAAACAAACTTGTGTGTGTAAGGAGGAGGGAAATGACTGACAGGGAATTAAAATATTTTCCGATTATTACCTACCCTGAGCTCCCAAAATCAAAGCAGAAATCAGTTTCATTCCAAAGTAGCTGTAAAGCTGCATTAGTCCAAGCAATCTGCTGTCTGAATAATTGTTTTCTCCTGGGGATTTGTTGAATTCACTGTGCTGAGTACATTTTTATTTGTTGGTAACTGTCCTCACAGTGTAGCACTATTTCATTTTGGCCCCTATCAAGTATAACTTCTGACAGAGAATTGGTGAATGAAAAGTTTGAAATCTAGGTGAGAAGACAGGAAAATCTGTAATCTGAAGCATTTTACCTTTACAAAAGGCATTATCTGACAGCCACTCACCTCATACCTGGCCTGCTTGGCTAACTCCTACAGCAATATTTTATGAGCACAACTGCATCAATCTAAGCTGGGGAAGGAACTTTGGGCTCAGGGCCTGAGCCCTGGAATGAGAATTCTCTCTTTTTCCCTAGGTCTTCAGTGGCAGGATGAGTCCTGGACTGAACTTCCCAATTCTGATTCTCCTAGCTGAGAGTCCTGATGCACTCCCCAATTCTAAAAATTCATTTTTCTCACTCTGACAGAGGGAGAAAGAGTTGAAATAAAAATCAGGGTAAGTGCAGAGCTGTCATGAACGACAGGAAAAAACATCAATGACAGCCTCAGAGAGCTGCTGTTCTCAGGGCCAGGATTAAGATTGTTGTTCCCTAAGCAAATTCACTTCATGGTTTGGCTCTCCTGAGCACTCTCTGCAGCTCTCCCAGCAGCACTCCCACCTCCAGGCTGCCCAGCCCAGGCAGGAATGAAACCCTGGGTGCTGCTCAGCCCCTGGGGCAAGGAGAGCAAAGTGTGCCTGGGGAGCAGGGTCCTCTCTGCCAGTCCAGATTTGCATCCATCCAAACATCCCAGCAGGAATCCAGAGCTGCACCTCGGGAGTTCAGGTGAGAATAAAGAAAGCTGTTACATTCAGACCATCATTGTTCATGCTGCTTTGTGAATTTATTTCTTTAAATTTTCCACTTGTGCTCCTGCCAAGAGAGATCTATTAGACAGAAAGCAGCAAGAGTAAATCTTTATCATTTTGTTTCAAACTATAAAATAATTTACATCACATATTTTACTTACTTTTGTCTTTTTTGTTTGTTTTTTTTTTGAAACCACAAACATTCCAGCATCACACTGTAGGAATAAGAATAACAATAGAAAGCATAACCTTTTGCATAGTATTAAATGAACAGACAGAGTAAGTTCTTTATTTACAATTATTGTCTAGATAAAAAAATTCATAAAAACAGATGAATGAACATATATTAATAACCCCTAGTGGGATGGATTGCCAATGTACCACTGTATTGTTGTCCACAAATCTCATGCTGCTAAGTACAGTACGTAGAGAGCGAGCATTTATATATTGCAGGGAATTTTAACAAACTGATCATTTTGGTTTTTGATCCATTGTTCCCATCACAGAGAGGTCAAGCAATAAAAGAAAGGAATTGTGATGCACGACTTGTAGTTGAAAGGTCATAGCTATTCTGCTTTAAAAAAAAAAAAAGTCTATCATTTATCATATACATAAAGCACAGTCTCTGCTCACAAAAGCCCAAGTTTTCTATGCATCTCAGTTTATATATGTTTTACTATATATACACAGAATGCAGTGTTCATTTTCTTATAACAGTTTTCAAGTCTGCAAATGGTACCTTAGGGAGGGGTACTCCTACAGGAAAAAAATTCCAAAATAATTAAAAAAAAAAACAAAAACGGAACCGAGAAAAAACATGAAGAACGTTGGGAAACAAAAAGGCAAACAGTCAGTGTGTTAAGATGCTGAAAAGAAACTCTTCCAGTATTAACAGCTTCTGTAGATGTTCAAGTCCAAAGCTAGAGGCTTCCCTGTAAATACAGATACCACTTTTGTCTTCTGGCCCCAGGGAGCCCATGGGTGGTGGAGTCCCCATTACAGAGCACCTTCCTGCCTGGGCTGGGGCACAGCTAGGGCTGCTGCAGGTGCCACCGCTGCCTGGGCACCCTGCCTGCCCCTGGGGCTGCTGCAGGTGCCACCGCTGCCCTGGGCACCCTGCCTGCCCCTGGGGCTGGGCACCAGGCACAGCCAGCAGAGCTCCCAGCCCAGAGTCCCGCAGCTGGCAAGGGAAGCTGCTCAGAGCTTTACCTGGCTGAGGGTCCTGATGCACCCTGAAAACATCAGTCTGCAGTTTGGCCATGAGTCTAAGCTTGGTTTGGAGAGTTCTGGCTTGGTTAAAAGCTGCTGGGACTGCAGAGATGCACCACTGTTATGGAGCCAACCAGAAAAAACACCTTAACAACTCAACGGATCGAGATGGTTGGAGGGTGTTTTTGTTCCAACAACGCCTGGCATAATCGATTGTGGAATTCCAAATGTCTTTTTGCACTGTACAGTTATGGAAAAAATCATATGCTGAAAAGTCTCCAAGCAAACTTTATATTAAATACAAAAATTAGTTATGAAAAATCTGTGATCCACAAAGTGCTTAGCATTCAAGTGGTTGACATAGCAATTGTATAAGCTCATAATTTTTTACGTTTCTAGGGCTGTTACCATCTTGAAAAATGTTTTTCGCCTTCCATACTGCAGGTTTTCAAAGCAGCTTTCATGAGAGAAAGCTGAAGGTAAAATAATGTTATTACTGTGTTACTGCAGGAACACAAGCTTGATTTAAAAAAATCACACAAAGCACATCTCAATACACAATTAATAAAGATTTGTTCAGTCCTAATAGTGCAGAAATTATATTTTTCTTTAAAAAAAAAATCAAAGAAACAACCTACAGTGATTTTCATCCAAAATGCCAACAGCCCATACTTTGCAAATAATAAGGAAATAAATGCCTAAAGTACTAAATGAAAAGGATTAACACAGTATATCACAAGATTTTAACATTTCTTTTATCTCCATATAGACAAACCAAATATAACTTATTTTAAATTATAAACTCATTTAATGTCTCTCTAAAAATAGTTTCCGAAGCCATTGCTGTATGTCTGAAGAATGAAATAGCCTCCATTATTGTATGTTGCACCAAAAGGAGTTCAAGCAGATCATCAGAGGGGAGGAAGGAAAAAAAAAAAGGAGAGAACCTGATCATTTTGATTTTTATTTGAAACAAAGGAAGCCTGGTTTACCTCCCTGTATATAGGATCACAATGCTACATCCAATGTGTTATATTTTGGCTTCTTTTGTTATTTACTAGCAGTATCTACATTATTAACAAAAAAAAAAAGACCAAAATAAAAACCCAAAAAGGAAATCAGGCAGAAATCAGAGCACGGTTGTAATAAAATATCCAGGGTGCGAGAGTACAGACATTTTCAATGAGCTGAGCTGAGCCATTTTTATACTACTTCGGCAGGAAGTGCTTTCTTAACCCTACAAATAGTTAAGGATATTATCTACAGGTTTGTAAACAAATTACATTCTTTTTTAGGACATAAATAAGTTAAAATAGTCAGAGCAATTTGAGCAGAAACAAGGCAACATGCCAACAAAGAAACTTTATATATATATAACTATATATATATAGATAGATATATACATATATATAATTAATTATCTATATACTTATATGTATATATCTCTATATATAGTCTCATAAATGTTTAAGTTCCTCTGTCCAACTGGTGCAAATCTACTGTGCAAGTTAAGCTTTGCAACTTCAAAAAAGTTATTTAAATTAATCTATACAATTGAGTCCATGCCACACAAGCATTTCAAAAACTCACAGACCAGTGAATTGGATAAATAGCCTCAGAAAGAAGTCCTCTGCAGTTCCTGCTTAAGGAGGAAAAAAACAACAAAAAAAAAGAACCAAAAAGGAAATAAAAACAAACAAAAAGAGAGAAAGAAGGGCCAGCAGTGTACAGTACATTCATGCAGGAGGATTTTTTTTTGTTTTTGTTTTTCTGAAAGGGAACGGGGGGTATGTAAATCAGCCATTCATTCTTTCCCCAAAACCATTGTGATCAACAATTCATTCACTTGTCTCAGAGTGAATAAGAGTTCAAACAGCTTTTCAGCCAGCAATGTTTTTAATATATATATTTATATATCTCGGTTGCTGTGGGGTTTCTTATTTTATTTTACTTTAACTCTTTAATATTTCTTTTTTTTTGTTTTTCCTTTTTGCAGTGACCTTTTCAGCTAAAGTGATGTCTCCAGGCTATGTATTGGGCTTCCTGGACTAGAAGAGGTAGCTGATTTACTTGTGTCAGTTGTAAGATTGATTCCACTGTCGATAGCACTGTTGTTCTTGTTCAGCGAGGACGGTGGACTCGAGTTTTTCTTGAGAGCAGGGTCTTCTTCTAGGTCTGTGTCATCAATGAGTGGGATGTGGGGCTGGGAATCTTCTATCCTAAATTCAGGATGAGTCATAAAGTTGTGAATAGAGGTTCTAGATTCTGGTTTTTCTAAACCTTCATAGAGAGAGCTACGGAATGCCTTCACGACGCGGATCTGGGGGGAGAAAAGGAAAGGGCTGTCAGAGGGCACCTCCCCAGGGCACAGCAGGGCAGAGAACACTTGGTGAAAAATGTAGCACATGGTTAGGGCAGTGCAGGCAGCTGGAGTCCAAAGTCTCTGGATGTTATATGCATAAACGAGTGGCTCAGTTATGTGCATTTTGAATGTCTGTACCAACTGCAATATTAAAATAAACCGAGGTTTAAAGCCATCAAAGAACTGATGGGGAGGAGTGGTTAAAGAAAGCCAAGGTCCACTCGTGTGGTACATCCCTAGTAAAAGACAAGCCATGTTAATTGTAATGCAAATGTCAAACCATGCATGTTGATAGATTTTTTTTTTGTTTTTGCAGTGAGTAAGTAGAAAGGCTTTTTTTTAAATTAAAAAGTCTCTTTTGTATTGTTGTTAAAAAAACCATTACACATAACATATCACACTTCACAAACAGAAAAGCACGGAACACGGACACGGTTGGATGGGTACGTATGAGACACACACAGGAGCCAAGTGTAAAAACTAGAATATCAATGTTTTAAAGCAAAATCTAAATGGATGCAGCCAAGAGCACAAAAAGCCAAGCAGACAAAGTACTAAGCGCAATCATGCTACCACAGGGGGAAAAAAAAATAAAAATCACAGTTACCACATGAACAGAGATAACTTGCACACAACAACTACACTTGGAAGCCTGGATAATGTGAACATAGTATCGTTGAACCAACTTTTATTTGTCCTTCATGCAGATGTGAGGTAAACACTCGAGTATAGACCCACTGTTCTAGCCATTCAGCTTGTTAATAAATAGAAGAACACGTAATAAAATGACGGATTGCTTGTTGGGTTGAATTGAGTCCCATTGTTAACAGCGAGCTGTTTGGATTTGGTGTCTCAGTCGTGCAGTTAAATGCTGAAAGCCACATGATTTATGCCATTTATGCAGTCTTTAAAGCAGGTCAGTGACCTGGGCCAGGGGCCACCTAATGCCAGAAAGCACCTGGCAGGAAGAACAGAGGTGAAAATCAACTCAAGACTCAGCCCAGCGATTCTCAGGGATGGTGCCCACCGTTTTCCCAGTAGGAAATGGGAGGAGCAGAGCAAGAGCGGGGATGCTACATCCTCTGTGGGTGGGGCAAAGGGAGGGATGCTCTCTAGTCCCAGGGACCTACCAGTTCTCAAAAGAAGTGAAGGGTTGTGCTGGGTTACTGCTGAAAAAAACAGAACTTTTTGGAAGGGGGTGGAGGGGCAGAGAGGAAAAAACAGAATGGCAAAACGTGATCTGTTGGCAAATGTTTCATGACTAAGTATGAGTTCTATCCCTCTACTTCCATGTAGTCCATGAGCAAACCTTGAGCATTTCTCAGGGGGGAGACTAAAACACAGGCAGAGGCAGAAAAGGTGCAAGCAGGTACTGTGAAAGCTTCTCCACACACGTTTGAAATGGTTTGGTGGTTGGCATGTGGATCTTTTTACATGTAAATATGCTGCACATTGTTGGTTGGCCTGATACACCACTGCTTTGGAAAGCTTTAATTCCTCTTTGCCTTGGCAGACTGCACTTCAGTAATGGCACAGGGCCACAGGGGTCCAGCTGTGGGTCCAGCCGATCCCATGCTTGGAGCTGGCCAAGCTGTACAGAATTTCAGCACATTTGAGCAAGAGGCTGACTTGGTTTGGTTTTGGTGTTTTTTCTATTTGATCTCAGTCCTTGTTGATGCTCTCTAAATTGGATATTTGCCATCTTTTAAAATCTTAACAGCTGAAGTCCTGTCATGTTCAGATCATTGGGTCAGCCCAAATACTTTCCCTTCACAGATACATTTGGTAACAGCAGGGCACAGTACAAAAAGTAGTTCAGGTGACTGTTTATGCTCCAGGTAAGAGATTGAGTGGCACAGAACGGCTCAGCCAGACCTTGGGGTGGGAGAACATGTTAGGTTGGCAGAGGTGCAAGAAGCAAGATTGTCTTGCACCAAAAAAAATATCAACAAATAAATTTCAAATCAGTTTCCCCCCACTGCAATCACACAGTGTACCTAAGAGAGCTCCTGGAATTAAAAACCAGGGGTTTATCAGAGCAGAATCTGAGCTGTGAGAGAGCTCTGCAGAGTCAACAGAGTGGGGTAAGGGATTCATCTGCCTTGCTAAAGCCAAATCCCTTCACTATCTGTGCCCTCCCAGCTTGTCTTTTAAAGCGCAGAGTAATTAGTCTAAATGATTAAAAAATGGTATGACTGTTGAGGCAGCCTTAAAACCACATTCCCATATTGCCCTAGTTTAAATCAGGAAACTTTTGTGGGTACTTTATAGTATGGGCTGATGAGGTGACATTTCTGCAAACCTCCCCATTCCTTCTGCTTTCTAAACACAAATACCAGTCACCTCTTCAGCTGCAGCTGGATGCTAGGGCTTATCAATTAACAAGATAATTCTATTATCTTGGGAACAGCCACTCCTCATGGCACAGACTTAGGTTCTATTTGCCAGCTGGATCTTTATGGTGAAGGTAAATTTTTACTTAAATAAAAGGGTTTGATATTATCCTGAACAGATCCAGGAGAATCCAAAGAAAGGAAAGCTTTTCTTCATCACACAAACTGCAAGTCTGCAAGATTTAGCAGGGCAGGAACTGATGTCAGTTTGTGAGCTCCATGTCCCACGGTAGGGAAAGCATCTGTATTGCTTTAATACCAACATTTGGCATCTCTTTTGGATTTAATTCCCAGCCCCTAGTCAATGCAGGGCAAACTGCAGATTCCAGCTGTGTTTGACAGGCAGGTCTGCAAACGTGACTGCCATGACCTGGATTCGGGGCTCTGCAGTGACTCTGCAATTAATTAATTAATGAGCCATTGCAGGGGAGCAATAATGACTTCCAGCCACATGGTCTGAAGATAGAACATCAGCCTCTCACTTTGGGTGAAGGTGTGTGCCAAAATTTTTGGCCTGGACTGTTTGGGTCTTGCAAGAACATTGAGATGTTTCTAGAACGGCTTCTGCTTGTTCACACTGGTTTGCACTGGAAATATTAGCTCAGAACTGCTTCAGCTCTGCTGACACCTGAGGTAATTCACCTTCTGAAGGCAATGGTAATGGAAGGGCCAAACTGGGCAAGTCCCTCAAGCTAACAATAAATCAAATCAGATTTCCAAAGAGTTTTCTTCACAAGGGAGCTGTAGAAACCCATAACTTCACTTAAAATCTCTCTACAGAGATGTATATTAGTTGTCCATTGATTTTTCATTTTAGAAGAAACTCCCTCCTCAACTTAAAATCTTGCATACTGAGCTTGGCATCCAGAAGAAAACATTTTTTTAATGTCACACATCATTCAGTGACAGAATATCTGCATTGCAATAAAATTCAAAATCTCCTTCAAAGCCTGTCCCCCAATGGATCAAATTATTGCTTGCAGGGACAAAACTTACTGGAAACAAAGGCAGAGGGTTTGTTGCATATAAAAGTGGCATTTTAATTTCTCTACCATAATACTACAATATTTACTCTATCTATTATAGTTGATCCAACTCCCAGATTTAAAAATATTATTTACCCAGAGTTACATGGCTCAACAGCAACAAATACTTTTGTACATGCTTAAATTCAAGATTTGAGGTAATATCTGGTGTAAAAATGTTCGGAGGCTCTGCTGAAACAAAGCCCAGCCAGTTTGGTTTTTTTTTTTTTGAAGATAAAATAAAGCGGATGAACTTGGGATGTTGTTATGGCTGTAAAAGCATGGAAAAGCAGGGACATCCATGATGGATAGAACCTGGGAAGTGTTGGTTTAGTATGAACTATGTAGAGTTCATGTAATGGTGTTTCTTTATGAGACTGACAATGCCAAGGGAAGACAAACAGTGAGATACAGCTCCCTTTTCTCACAGTAATGGAGACAACAGAAAAAAATGAACTGCTTTTAACAAAAGACTGCGGGGACAACACTTCAGGACATTTTTGACATTGCTATAAGTTTCCACTTCTTTCTTCTCTGGAGCTGTAACAGAAAAAAACTCTTCAGCTTCATCCCACCTTGAAAGTCAGATTTATTATACTGCATCAGGCAAGAAAAAAATAAAAAACAAAAACAAAAAAAAAAAAAAAGAAATAGAATTTTAGATACTACAATTTTTTTTTTTCCCATCAGAAGAAAAAGGTGATATTCAGAATGTCAGTCCTAAGTACAACCATCTAGGCAAAATCTGCAAAGCCTGGTGAGCACCAAGAGCTGTGTTCTGGTTGGTAGTGTGTGGGCTTATACTCGAATGTTTACCTGGCTTCATCTAAGCCAAGTATCTGGAGTTTGGTTCACATTCATTTCAGGCTCAAGGTTAAAGACTCACAACCTCTTTTTATTTCACTCTCTCCTGCTGAACCCTTTTGTCCAATGTTCTCTAGCCCTCTGGGAAAACAAACACATTTAATATTCAGACAGTAGAGAGTAGGGCACTGCAACAGCAAATAAATTCAATACTGAAAGGTCAGTAAGGTGATTAGTATAAAATTGTAAACAAGAGGTCAATTTTGCAAAGAGATGCCAACTCTTAGGTGTAACTGAGACTATTCTAGGTCAAGACGAAACTGTACAAAGGTAAAGGAGTTTGGTCAAGGACTATTGCATATGGAAAGCTTTGAAATAGAAAACATCTTCAGTATATTGGGATTTCTTTTTGAATCCTCCCAGTTTTAGGTGAGTAAAATCAGAATAGGTCTCCACAGGAGATGCTGCTTGAATTGGGGTCACCTGTAAATGTTGTGCCTCATATATTCTGGGGAATAGGATGCAGAAATTGAGCAAATTCAAATATAAAGTTAAAAAAACATGTATAAAACTTAGAAATTCTAGTTTTCTATCTTAACAAGTGAAACAGATGCATAACATTATCTGAGCTACTCTTTTCCCACATAAAGATGCAGCAAATCCGGCAAGCACTGCTCAAAATTCAAACCACAGGCAGCAAGGAAAGCAGAGCACCCACACAGGCCTGGTTCTCATTTCCAAAATTGCTGAATTCCACTGTATTTTAGAGCAAAAAGCAGAGCCCTGTGCAGGGCTTCCACTTTCCACAGCAGGATTGCTGCAAAATTATGGAGTTGGACATTTTTGTATCAGATTTAAATAATTCACACAAGCCTTTAAAAGAACCTGTTTGTGCATTAGGATCTAACCCTTCCTGCCATGGCACATCTCCACTTGAGAGCTTGGGTTTATATTTAGGCTCTAAATCTGCTTAATTATCCTTCAGGGAGGAGATCCAGGAGTTGATTTTGATTTTTTGCATATCCCAGGAGGGTTTTGTCAAACCTTGGTCACAGCCAGTGGGAAGTCCTAGGCTTTAGTATGGAACCCCAGCCTCTGGTTCAATGGTGCAACTTTTAGAAACATAATTTTAGCTGTGGGTTTGATTGAAGTTCTGCTTGTTCCATTTCCTCCTGTGATGGTTAAACCTTCCTGTACAGAAATTGCCCACTGGGCTTGGTCTGTGATCTGAATGTAAATTGATACTGGAGCAGCAATCTTTGCCTCAACATTTATTAAAATAGATGATTTCTTTAAAAGAAATTAGTTCCCATTTTTCTTCATGAAAAAATTCCATCCAAACAAGTGTTAACTCTGAATTCTGAATTATTTCCCTCATGGAAAATTAAACATGTAAGAAATATAAAAGCTCTTCATGCACAACAGCTTGCAAACAGTTAAATGGACCCTTTAAGATGCTCTCTTGGGAAATGGGCTGTGAGAGCCTCTGGAGCTGAGCTTGCTGAGTGCCTCACGTGGCATTTGAAGATGCTGGTGGCCTCAGCAAAGCCCTGGGTGACACCTCCATCTTTGTCTCAACATTTATTAAAATAGATGATTTCTTTAAAAGAAATTAGTTCCTATTTTTTCCTCATGAAAAAACTCCATCCAAACAAGACTTTACCTCCAGTTTTAACTCTGAATTCTGAATTCTTTCCTGTCCATGACAGTTCCTGCCCTCGTGCCACCCCAGCAAATGCTGAGTGTTCTACACAGGACAAGTTCCTGGCACATCTCAGAACCATTCTTTGATTAAAGGGGAATGAGAAAAGTTCTTGCCCAGCACGTGAAGCCCCAATTCTGGAGGCTGTGGCCCCTCCAAGTGAGGCAGAGCACAAATCCAGCCTTAAGGGTGCTGTGCTCTGCTCCTTCAGGAAGACACTTCTTAAAAACCAACCAATCAACCAGACAGAAAAATAAGCCAAAAGAACCTTCTGAGATTTGTATACAAACACCTCTGAGAGTATTTTGTGGTTGATTGGTGAGGTTTTAAGTGCTGCTATAAAATTTGGTGTCTTGACTCTGTTTTCTCCTGTCTCACCATACAAGTGGGTCATTTGAGGCTGCTGCTGGGGTTCATGTAGTAAAAAGTTTCAAGTGATTGATTTAAATATTCACTTCTAAAAACCTCTGACAAGACAGTTCTCATCAGAACCAAGAAAAAGGAACTCTGGGAGGTCTCTTTTGCTGGGGTTTGGTTTGGTTTGTTTGTTGTTTCCCCAGTGCTCCCTAAACTTAAAAATTAGAATATTTTCTGAAAGAAAGGAGAGATTTGTTTCAGGGACCTGAAATTCCTGATTAATTCCACTTGGGAAGAGTATGAGCTCCATATGAGAATGAGGGGAAGAGCAAGTACAAAGGAATATTAAATGTGTGTCTGTCTTGGAAAATCTCCAACTGTGTTCCTTTGCAGGGGTTACCTATTGCTAACACGAACCAGGAATACACAGAGTAGGATAAAGACGTGTTTACTTTGTGTACAGTTAGATATTCTCACCCTCTACCTAACTAAAAAATCTAGTGGCAAAGGCTTTAATCAATACTCAATTTTAAGAACAAGATAATTTTTGGTGTTACTAATTCTGAGCTTCAAAAGGAAAAAAAAAGATGCTTCACTTCCCCAAGATTCTGGGGTTTTTCCCCCCAAATAAAACATAGAAAGAAATGTATATAAAACACAAATCCACCAAGGTTGTACCTGAACCCACCCTAAACTCTGCAGTGGCACAGCTTTCAAATGATGGAAGTTTGTGAGTGTAAATCTGCGTCTGAGTAGATCTGAGACCACCTTGCTTAACTTCCCCATATTTTCATTTTCAGTAGCTTAAAGGTGCACATATTAAACAGGTGCACATATTTAGTGTGCATTTAAATGAATTTCATCATTTTATCGGAATAAACAAAATGCCAGGTTTTAATTTGCAGAAATTTTTGCTCTATTTAAAGCTGCAATGTCTTTCAAAAGAGATAAGAGACTCACAGACCTCACTGTCATCCATTAATGGTGACATCCAGAAATTTGTAATTCGTTATTACAAATAACACCCTGACGGCTCACTAGGGAAACTTTAATATTGTATTAAATATTCCCTTGTACAAGCTGCTTTTAATTAAGGGATTCCACAACTCTGAATGGGCCATATTTGTAAATAGCTGCTAATTACATGTAATAACTTGCTGACCTGTTTCACAAACCACTCTAGGGGTGGATGCATTCCACAGGCAGATTTCTCTTTAAGCAGGCACTGAGCTTTGAATCAAACATGAATTTGCCCAAAAATACTAGAAAAACATTCCATTAAAAAAAATTTTACTATAAACCTGCAGCAGATTGGCAAGGTGTCACAATGAACTTTATATTAAAAATTAGTAACACAATTAGTAAAGAGCTTCATAAATGCTCTGTTAAATTAGACTGACATATCAATAGAGCATCATGAGCTTCAAGTGATTCCTATTTTTTTAATTAAGCATTTATTGATATCAGACCCTCTCCACTTTGGGGTCCCAAAATGCCACCTGAAATATCCCAATTGTTGCAACATCCTGAGCAAGTTTCAACAACTAAACCCTGTTTCCTTCCTATACTCTCAAGGTTTTCCCTTGATACTCCCCATAAGATATTTAATATATTTTTAACAATCCTGAAGACTGGGAAAGGCTTCAAAATCAGAAGTACAATTTTCCCATTATTCCCTTCCACCCCATAGGAAGAAGAAAATGGGGTTTGAGCTGTTCTGAGGAAAGCAGCCAGTCCTGTGTGCCCACACACAAAGCTGGAGAGCAGCCCTAGGTGAGCATTTTGCAATTGGGATTTCCTCAAATAATGCCAATTTACAAAACCATCCCCCCTTTCTGTGAAATTTGCATTAGGAAAAGTTTTCCAGGTTCTTGAATTTGAGCAACCCACTGTAAATACCCCATTTAAAAACAAAAAACATTGGGGTTTTACTTGATGGGGTTTTTTCACTGCCATTCATAAATTTGTGTCTTTGTATGAATAAATCCAAACTTTCCCTAAGTGTTACAATTTCTGATTTAATACCAGCAGACATTCTGCTGTGGTAATAAAACACCAACAGTCCAGAATAAGCACTTTAAAATCCCAATCTCTAATTGCCCTCTGCCATAGAGATCCTTATCTCTGGGAAGTTTAACAAATCAATCATTGCCTTTTATTTTAGTGAAGAAACGTGGCTGTAACCACGAGGAGCTCTGCACACCTGTTTTATTTCTCCAAATGAAAGGTGACAAAGGCCGGAGCAGATTCTGCTCTCTCCTATTAATTAACTTCAGCCCATAAACGAGTGAGGCCCTTGTTAAGACACAATAACATCCAGTTCTTGCTTTGCTGCAGTGGAGAGTGGAGAGGCAAGATAAATTGTCTATTTAAATTTTATTAGATCTTTCCTCCCAGAGTGCTGGCTGCAGCATGTGAAGGGAACATTTAGCACAGCACAGTGAGCTGCTCCCAGTTTCCTGCTCAAATGGAGAAATTCTATCCCAGGCAATCACTCCCTGGATGAAAAGCTGCTTTGGGATTTTGGGGTTTTGTTCCCTGCTCAGTGTGGGAATGAGGGAACCTGGGCTCAGGAACCTCCATGGCTTCACTTCCCCTGATCCTGATCCTGATCCTGGAATAGTTGGGGCTGTTGGGGTGAAACTTTTCAGGCCAAACCTCCCAAGACAAAAATAGGAAAACACAGAAAAATCTCCAAGAGGCAACTGCCAAAGCTGGAACCTAAATAGCTTTAGCAAAAATGAAGTTTCCCCTTTAAATCCAACAAAACTTCTGCTCTGCTCTTGCATGAAAACACTTTAAAAACCAACCAACCAGACATGAAAAAAGGAAAAATACTCTTCAGAGATCTGTCTGATGGACAAATACTTCTAAGACTTTTTGTGATTGTTCAATAAGATTTTAATTTCTGCTATAAAAGTCATGTCTGAATGTTTGGTGTGCAATTACTGAGGGGGTTTGCACTCAAACAGGATGGAAAGGTCAATCTTCCTTTTTCTTGCAGGAGTTCTGGAATTTTACCCCCTTCTCTTGTCTGCCTTTTCTCTGTCTGCCTTCCCTTTCTCTGTTGGCCAGACAGATAAGAGCAGTTTCTTCTCTGTTTGGCCAGCTACTAAAACCTGCATAAGGAATATACCCAATTATCTTCTGAAGTGTGTGACAGACTTGTAAACTGAGTTCTACACATTTAAATATTCTTTTAATGCTGTAATAAAAATAGCTGCTCACAGTCCTGAATAAATAAAAATCTAGAAACAGAGTTAGATCTTTCTGAGCAACTGGAATTTTTCTGTTACTGAAGCAGTCCTTCCTTATCAGCTGCCTCAAAGATTTTTCATTCACTTCAAGACTTCTTCAGTAGATATTTTGCATCTTAAACCAAACTGTGTCAGGATATTAGGATTCAGAAACCTGTTTCTTCTAAAAAATTAGTTACCTCACCAATCTTGTTGTTTCAACACTGTCCTTTAACTTGTCTAGGTCCCTCCTGCTTCAATGCTTTCCTGCCAGTGAATTTAGAGATAAAGCATCTACATCTAAATAAGACAGAGATAATACATCTAAATAAGATAGAATAAATCAAAATCTAAAGAGGACAGAGATAATAAATCTAAATCTAACTAGGATAGAGAGAAGAAATCTAAAGCTAAATAAGACAGAGATAATATATGTAAAACTACATCTATACATCTAATATATGTAAAACTATATCTATATATCTAATATATATAAAACTATATCTATGTATCTAATATATCTAAAATACATATAAGATAGAGGGAATAAACTTAAAGAAGTCTCTTATCTTTCATGTAAAGTTTAAGCCTGGCATCATAAACTAGATTTCTTCTTTCTTGTTCCTTCTTTTCCATGTCTTTCCTGGACTAGTTACAGAGAGTCTTCCTGGTGGAATGGTGTCACAGACATCTTTTATGAAAAATCCTTTCCTTAGGATTTTTCCCCCTGAGAAGCTGGGAGGCCTCAGGAAGAAAATGTAAACAATGATTATCTGCTGCTGTGGAATGCAACAGGTGCATCTGTGACTGGTCTCATGTGGTTGTTTCTAATTAATGGCCAATCACAGTCAGCTGGCTCGGACTCCCTGTCTGAGCCACAAGCCTTTGTTATCATTCCTTCTTATTCTATTCTTAGCCAGCCTTCTGATGAAATCCTTTTTTCTATTCTTTTAGTGTAGTTTTAATGTAATATATATCATAAAATAATAAATCAACCTTCTGAAACATGGAGTCAGATCCTTGTCTCTACCCTCATCCTAAGACCCCTGTGAACACGGTCACAAACTAAGTTTTGAAGCTTTGCTGAGGAAGCTGCAGCTCTCTCTTCTTCAGAGACAGAGCAGGAAGCAGCTTCTTCACGTCCTTTACCAGGGTGTGATGGCAATTCCCATCCCCAGCTGCTGCTTGGAGAGCCAAGGCAGCTCTGAAGGAAGAGGCAGCACAAGACTGGGACACGTGGAAGCTGAGCCAAAATGCAGGTTGGAGCCTGGATTTCACTTAGAGTAACTTCCACTGGACACATGGAAACAGGGCCAAAATGCAGGTTGGAGCCTGGATTTCGCTTAGAGTAACTTCCACCAAGTGTTCGTGTCCCCAAGGGTAGGGAGATGACAGCCATTTTACAGCTGATGAAAATATTCAGCACCAGTCTGAAAAGTGTCAACTGTAATTACAATTTCAGTGCCTGAAGTAAGGACTGATTCTGGCCCTCTCCTCCTCTGCTCTGTCCAGCTCCCTGAAAGCCTGAAAGAGGATAATGATGGGGGAAAAGGGATACCAACCTAGTGTTTCACAAAGACAACACTGGAATTTCTGTGAGCTGACCAACAGAGCTACACATTGAGAAAAAAGCTGGGAAATACCAAATTTCTTCTCCTAACAGGAGATGGGTCTGGAAGGGACATTTCTTATTTAATGATGGAAGGAAGTGAAACAAAGCAGCAGCATCTCTCTTCCTTCTAAAACCAGCACAAAAGAAGTAAGGGGCTTTGATATTGAGAGCAGCCTAAAAGAAATGTGTGTTATCAGTGAGCTCATCCTTCTGACCCATCAGACAGTGCTCCTGCCTTTCAGCTCTGTCTCTGGGCAGTGTCCCCAAGATCTAACACAAAGTAATTGCCAGTCCATTGTGACTTTGACTAGAAATCCCAGTGCTGAGAAGGGAATCATCTGGGCTTTGATGTAGAGATCTTGGTAGCATCTGTGGCTCCTGGGCTCAGAACACTCTTGTTTGATGTATTGTTAAATAGAGGTATTTGTTATCTTCTCAGAGAACATGTGTGTGCCTTGGTAAAGCTATTTCCTGACTGCCTTCTAAGACAGATAGTACAAGGCTTGTTTCTGAGGCATCAGTTCATCTGATACAGAGAACAGGCTGGAGACAAATGCAGAGACCTCCAAAGTGCTGGCATTACAAGTCACTTCGAGGTCCCTTTTGGTTCCTTCCAGGCACACTGTGACAGAAAGGTTCCCTTCATGTGAATTACAATGTCATTTCTATCTAACACATGAAGGGGTTGAAGAGACAGCATCTTCTGGATCAGTGTCCTAGTTTAGGGCAAATTTGGGAGAAAACCTCCAAAGGGGCCCCTCCAGAAAGCAAACCCACATGGTCTCTCCCACCAACCAGTTTGGGAAGGATTCCTTGGAGAGAAGTGGAAAGAACCTGTTTATTTAACAGGCACAGCACCCCCAGCACACAGAAT
>JAWWMS010000031.1:18169771-18184612 GCA_035048045.1 Chlorospingus semifuscus | reverse complement strand
AAATCAAGCCTTCTGAAACATGGAGTCAGATCCTCATCTCTTCCCTCATCCTAAGACCCCTGTGAACACGGTCACAGAATGCCCTGATATCTGAAAAGCTTTAGAATCATTAAAGGTCTGTATTTTAGAAACAGTAGAAAACAAAACATGACAGGGAGCCCTTAAATAAAATTAAAATCTCCTCACAATAAAAAATGACCATAAAATTCCTGTCCTCACTGTGAGTTAGCAAAGAGACAAAGAGAGAGCAACTCTTCGGGAGCATCTACTGTACACAAAGCAACCATGTCACGGGGTTTGGAGCTGAGTGAGGTGGGAGCAGAGCCTGGGGAGGGGCACAGGAGCTGAGTCTGAGGCGACTCTGGCTAAGTTGGCATCTCTGAGGGTCGGGTGCAGTAAGAATTCACACTCACGCCCAGCCGCAGCAGCAGAGGTGCTGGTAGGAGAGGAAAGAGCATTGGATAACGATACGTGACTAGGGCTAGAAATATTGGTTACATCCTGGGTCTGGCTTGTGACGGAGGACTGTCTCCTGAGAGCCCCCTGAAAGGAAGTGCCACTCTTGAAAGTATTGACTACTTCGATCTGTAACGGAGGAAAGAACGAGACAAGTTGCTTAAAGTATGGACACAGTTGCATAAGTGACAGGAATAATCATGAAAAACAACAAATCAACCGTGCGCGCGCTTCTACTCCAGCTGGAATCCAGGTGCCCCTTTCAGGGTTTTTAGAAATGATTCAAATTTTCTGTCTGGATAAAATGAGGCAGCTCTGTAGGAGGCAGTGGAGCTGCATCACTTTAAACAAGTAGAAGATTTGAAATAATAGGTTTTTTTTTTAAGTTTAAACCGTTTTATTTAGAGGTAAATAAAATCAGCTGGAAGACTTGATGTAACTAATCTCCACTCTTTTTTTCCTACTGAGATTCAAATTATGCTGTTATGTCTCTTCAGGGGGAGAAAAATTGAGTCACTCAGTTGGAATTTTGGGGGATGGGGTTGGGGATGACACTCAACCAAAACAGAAAAACTTTAAAATTCAATATATGACTCTATTTTGTCTACAAACCCAGGGCTGTCAGTATACTAGTTTGATAAAATAATTCTTCCACTATTTTATCTTTTTCTGTAATGAAAGTTTGTATAAATTTAGCATTATGATAAAGAACGTTGGGGTTTTGTAACTGGAGATTTAAAAGTATTAATATTTTATCTTTATACAGAGCACTTAAAAGCACCTACAAAATGATGTGGAACTGGACTGACTATTGCAGCAAAAAACATGACAATTTTCTACTTATTTTCATATGCCTGCTGTATTCCCTGTTTGACAGACCCATCCTGAGCACCTTCCTTTTACTCCCCACCACAGAGGAGAAGTTAAAAACAGAGCTGAGTATTTCCAGGCATCCTTTGGCACCAGTATAAACCCATAAAAAGCAGGCTCTGGGTACAGAGGGAAAGCCAGGAGTAAATCCCACAAATCCCTGCACCCCGAAATGTCCTTTGTGTTGCATCAGTGCAACCACAACAGACAAAGCATTGGAATATCCTCGGGAGGAATTCGACCAACCGCTTGTTTGAAGTAACCCACTGGTACCAGACCATGCCACCCACATTTCTGCAGATTCCCAGCCTAGAAAGAGGTAAATTGGTGGCATTTTTATCAATTTAAACAGCACACATCTTGGTGAAAACCCTCCTAAATTTTCCAAGTGGGAAGCACTAGAATGAGTTTATGATTTTCTGCTGTGGTCAGACTTATGAATAAACCAATTTGTATCTTTAATAATATGGATGTTTTCCCTCCCTTAATCTTGTCTTTGGCCATCATTTTTTATTTTCCTGCATGTTTTTATGGGAATAATCAACTACAGCCAGCTGGAAAAGGGATCCCAGGTTACTGCTGTGCCATTATCACAGTGAATTTTCCTCCACAAAGCCCAGGTTTGCTCTGTCTGAGCTCTGGTGCCATTTCTCTGTGCACACCCAGGGCTGGGCAGTGTTCAGCAGTCCCCACAAGGTTGGAGAGCTTTGGTTTTGGCAGCAGAATTACATGTCCAGTGCAAATCTCACAGTGAATCCGAGGTAAATCACAGCAAATAAAATGTGAGGTGAGTTTGCACGTGGGGCAGGGCACGAGGGGATCCTCAGCTCAGGCTCATGGAAACACCACATGGCTCAAACCACTGGTGACGTGGCACAGTAAATACTCACCTGGAGTGCTCTACAAAAGTAGAATTAAATACAGATCTTGGCTTCTCAGGGTCTAACCCAGGTGACAGAGCACTCTTCAAGAGAGACCATTCAAAAAAGACTCTGAAGACTCTCACTGAGGGCATGAAATGAGTATTTCTGTGCTAAACCCTGAGATGTGCAAAAGCCTTCCTGACAAACTGAGAGCCTTTGGTACAAGAGTGGAAAGATGAGGGAAGATCTGTATTTAGTGGTTTCTTCAGAGAAGAAGAATTACAGCCATGTAATTTGCTTTTCTCCTGAAGAAATGAACTCCAGCTGTTCATGGATATAATTCCTGGTGGGAGGATGACAACCTCCCCAGAATCCTAAAAGCTGAACATACAGGGCTGTGGTCTGCCTGAAGCCAAGGAAGAAGAGAAGAACTTGGCCCAAAAGTTTATCTTCTCCAAGCAGAAAATAACAAAGAAGAAAAGAGCTCATGGAAATAAATAGTGCATTTTGAATTAAGATGGAACCTTTTCATGACAAAGGAATGCATGTATTTAGAACAATTCAAGCTGCTCAAGGGGAGAAAGGAAATAAAAATTCATAAGTTTAAAAAATTTCCAACACAATATAAGATGCAATCATGTTTTGATTACAGGCCTTCAGGTAGAGAAAAATACTGTCCTACATTTGAAGTTTATCCATAAGGTTGATATTTTCCACAGCTGTCTCATTTTTCTCTATGTTCTATACTCTAGAAGATCCAATTTTTTAGGTGTGCACAGCAAATAAAAATATCAGTGATTAGCAATTAAAAAAAAATCTGATAGCAGCAGAATAGTCCTGGCAGAACAGATACTTCTTCCTGATTTTTAACACAGAACAGATTTTCAGAAGCATTTCTGTTGTCATTTGTGGGAGTAGGACCCAGGTATCATTCCCCTAATCTCCAAGCAGGATATTAATTTAAAAATTAAAAAAAAAAAATTAAAAAAGTAAAAAAAGAAAAGCCACCTTTCTGTAAGAAATACAACAGTTTTCATTCCCGTTAGATGGGGCTACTATGATGTTTTCTATACTAAAAGCTACATGGAAACCATAAAATGAGGTGCTGCCTTTTTATGCAAATTCATAATCTCTTGCCAGGAGTGACTTTCACTGCTGTAAGGTCTGAATTGGTTCAAAAGAAAAGTTTTCATGTTTTCTACATGAGAAATGAAAGGTGAAAAATGCAGTCCAGCACCTTTGCGTGGATTTTTAGCATCTGAAAAGGAACAATTTTTAAGCAGCAGTTACCCTGTCATCTGTACTTTTTTCAGCTTTTCCTTTTATTCTCAGAACATTCCAGGCAGTTGTTTCCCACCTGGGGCAGATAAAGCAAACTGAATTTCAGGATGAATGAAGCAGAAGAGGAAAGGATCAGGCTGGGGGTGTAAAATTCTGACAAACATAAGAAGTTTTTGAACCTCCACTTCAGAATGTTTCCACTCTCAGATGTGAGAGAACTGGAGAATCTTTCAATACACAATAAAAAGAGGTGAGATGCGTATTTTTTTCTCTGTTTTTTTACTCAGATTATGAAGTCTGGCCTGAAGGTGAACCTGGAGAACTTCCCAAAGGCTGTTAGACCTGCCAAGAGGGTGTGATCACTCTTGTCTTCCTTCAGAATGAAGAATTTCTGAGAAAGGCAACAAAAACTTGGGAAAAAAATGCAGAAAACTGTTGGAAAATCCTGTCTGAATGCAATTTTAGATCCTCTTCAAACTTGCATATCTAAGATAAGCCATTTGTGAAGCTTCACCACTCAGTGGCCATCTGAGAGAGCTTTCCAGGAAGGAAACTCTTCCATTCAGAGAAAGGGAGCACACATTCCTCCAGAGATTCCCTATTGGATATTTATCAGATATTCCCTATTTTATATCTTGGTCATATCTAAATGAACAAAAGAAAGCCAAAAAGAGCATCAAAAGTTGATAGCCAGTCTCTGGCCTAGTTTTGTGCATTTTTCATACACCTTTCTTTCAAGAAAATTTATGCATGTCTTCACGGAAACATCCCAGTGGAAATCCCTCCTCTGGTGCCTTGGGTTGAACCCTCTGTTTGAGAGAGGATGTAGATGAAAAATCTCTTTAACACTGCAACATCTCTTTTCAGTTTGGATGGGTTTAAAAGGGAGCACTCCAAGGAAGATGTGCTGGTTGTCTGAAAACAACACCCAGCCTGTTGTGGGTTTTTTGTTTCAGCAGTGAAGGCTTTGCTGGGAGCTGGAGCCACCTAACCAAGAGTGGCTGAAGAGAAAATAAGGACAAATAATCCAATTTACAGCACAAGTGTGGAAAGTGGTGTTAGGATTGAATGACCAAGCTGGTCCTGAGCCCAAAGTTTCATCCTACTCTGCCATCCCCAGAGATATAAAACGAGGGGATGCTCTACCTTCTTCCTCCATGTCTCCAGGAGTTCATCAGACAGCAGAGGATTCCTGTAAATCCTCCCAGGGATGCTAAAGACATCCCAATCTTTTCCAGGATCTCTTCTTTTGCTGGCCTCCTGAGAAATGTGTTATAAGGGAATGAATCCACCTGGATGGCCACCACACACAGCAAGGATCAAATTTGACCTTAGTCCATCACTCTTCACTGCACCCCTGGGCACTGCTTTGGAATCTGTTGGCCAATTTTCTTTTCCTTTTTCTTTTTTTTTCATTCCACAGATGTGAAATGGATGCAAAAAAAAATCAAAGTCATTCAGTAAATAAAATGAGAAGAAAAATCACAGAGGTCTCTTGGCACAGAGGAGGGAGACATCCTACTAGAGGTGCTTCTACAACTAAGAGCAGAAAGGAAACCAAGATGGATGTTAGCAAAGAGACATAATTAATGTTCATTTGGGTTTAAGTAGTGGAAAAGAATCATTTCTCTGTGAATTAAGTGGACAAAGAGATGCAGAACTAAAAGCTACCTCTCAGACTAGAAAGAGAACTGCAAGGGTGTCATTTGCTTTGTGTTGCTCGAAGCTGTTTACACTCACCCCAACCAGAAAGACATCCTGACAGAAGTGCCAACAGGCAACACTCCTCCTACAGCCACCAGGGAGAAAAGAATGCACATTTAGAGGTCATCTTGCCCTGAAGATCACCAGCACCTGGGCACTTTTTGTCACAACTGAAATTTGAATTTTCTCTAGTGATGAGCGCTCTTGACTCAATGGAGTCAAGACACACAAGCTCAGAGCTGAAGATCCATATTTAATCACTTACCACAGAACCCTGGGAATTCCCCCAGCTTTTAATCTCTCTACATTTTATGCTCTGCAGATGCAGCCAAGAGACCTCACTGCCCTAACTTGGCTTCCTTCCATCATTTTTTTTCTAAATTCATGGCTGTATCTTCCCCCCTCCCCAAAACAAAAGAATCAATTTGTAGATGTGAAAAAGCAGAATGTGCTGTTTATCTCGGATGAAGACAAAAACCCCAAATCTTCTTAGACAAAAATGTTCTTTAGAAGATTCTTTCAAGAAAAAAGAAGATCATTTTCTTAATTATTCACCTCTTTTTCTTGTCAGGCTCATGTAAAACACGCACATCTGATGTGGTGATAGCTGTTCTCTGCTGCAAGCTGCCAGAAATACTTGATCTTAGAAAGATCAAGCAGAGCACACCTGAGTGCAATGAAACACTTCACTGCAATGGAAAAGGCAAAATACTTCACATGATTTTCTTCAGCACTCCAGGACAAATTTCACAGCTCCTTAACCTGCACTATATTTAGCGCCAGGATTCACTGCAAAGGTCTGGTATATTAAAAAATGCCGTGGATTTTTGTGTTTGGCAAAAGTTGGGGAGAGATGTTTCTCAGGAATCGTTCCTAATAGCCAACTCTTACACCTCAATATTTAATGGCTGCTTAATTCCTACTAAAATCCAGAACCACATTTTTCATTACCTAATGGGAAATAAAATCAATCCCTTTTAATCGTGATTGATGTGTGGCAGTGCCAGAACTGAACAGATTTATATTTTTAATCAAATTGTGCATCATACTTCAGACTCAATTTCAATTATTCTGTTAGTGCAGCAATGGCAGCAACAATGTATTTTTTTTTTTTGGAGCAAATCAAGCAATACATTTTAGAAAGCTTTCATAACATTCTGCGAGCTGACGTTGGCCAAGCAGCACAATTTCATGAGCTGTCATCACTCTGGGAGAAAAAGAACATCCAGTCACAGTATTCCCAAATCACAGATCCCTGGTTTTGCATTTTATCCCTTTATATCTTTGCAGTTTATCTCTTCTGCTGCACACACCCCCTTTGCTCTGTTCCCTTATTTTGTTTTTCATGTTTTTCCTTCGAGAGCAATTAACCAGTGCCATCCTCCACACACACAAAAACTCCGTGGCTTTCCTTTTAATGTTATTTTGCCTTGATCTCACATTAATCATTTCTTTGGCTGTTTCTAGACCTTGTGGGCATTCATTTTTAGCATACCTGGGTTTGGATTCTGTTGAGCCCTCGGAACCAGAGGATTTGTCCACGTCGGAGTTCTCTCTCTGCATGATCTATTTCTTCAACATCTTCATTGAGCTCTTCCTCAGGGACCTCCTCCTTCTCAGTGAGCCTCCCTGCCTCCTTTAAAAACTTTAGCCTACTTGTTGGGATGGTTGCAATGACCTAAAATTATAAAAAAGTACTGAAAACATAAGCCTCATTCAAGAGCAACAGTATAACAATCTGCTAATTACAGAGTAATTAGAGTAATTATATTTTAGTAAGGTCTATAAAGGTGAGCTAAGCCTGCTCCTAACAGCACTTTGTACTTGGACAACTCCATTTTAGTCCCAAAAATATCTAATTTACTGTGTAAACAATTAGCATGACTTGCACCACTAAACCACAGTGTGGAGCAGGTTTCCCAAGGCTGGGAAAAGTCTTATCAATAAAAGAAATTGAAAATAAAACAAGATGGAAGTATTTCAGTGTAAAGAAAACTTAAGCAGATTGATAGCTCTGCAATTAGAGTCTGGGTATTTGTATGGTAATGGGAGGTGAAAATTCATTGCATCTCCTGCTGATAAATCTTCTCACCATCCCTTGGTTCATGGATTCAGCTTCCCTTTGTTCCAGAAGCTGGAATGCTTTTCTGGCATTTATCAAAATTGAGTTTTCTGAAAGGTGTGAATCTGGTTGTTGGATTTCTCACACGGCTGTCTCTCACTCTGTCTCCTTACCACCAATAAATTCTGATTAACTTAACCCCTCTTCTCATTCTGCTTGCCCACCCAAGTGGTCCTTGGAAGTAACTAATGCAGGACAATAATCTTTAAAAATTGCAGATACTGTAGCTGGACAATTATTTTAAATCCATTTCAGTGTTACCCTGTTGGGCAGTCATTTTCTCTTTGTTCTGATTCCTTGCATAAAACTGGGAGCAAGTCATGGCAATTTAAACAAGACATTACCTGGAACACACTGAATGCTTAAATCAAATCTCCTGCAAAGCAAATTTTTAAACCCACTTAGCAAAAAAACTGCTGCAATTTTCTTTTTTGTCTTCATTTCAGCAGCGAGCAACCACAACTGTGAAGCTCAGATGTATGAAAAATGAAGAGAGAACCAAGACAGCTGCCAGAAAATTGGTGAGGAGAACTTTGGAAAACTGGAATGGATGCAGTGAAGACACATGGAAATGTTCTGGATATTTTCAGGGTGAAAGCAAACCTCTGAGTTTGCTGAGGGTCTCCTTGAGCTTCACAATCAACAAGGCCAGTTTTATTATAATGTTTTAAAGACAGATTTAAAAAAAACCCCAAAATAACCAAATCAAACCCAGTTTCTACACTACTATAAAACCTTTTTAAAGGGGGGTTGAAAAACAAGATGCAAACCTGGAGAATTAATGGTGTGGCATGAGCAAAGACAAACAGGAGAGAAAAAAAAGGGGAAATGCTCATCAATTAAATACTTACTGAAAGTCCTTCAGCCTCCCAGCTTTCAAACTACAATGCCAGCACTCTACAGAGAGAAACTACTGCAAACTCTGGGATCTGATGAAAGTGATGGTGATAAAGGATTTTTAAACCAATATTCATAAAAATATCTCTTCTGGGTCAGAATTGTGTGTGACAGAATGTTCCTCTCTTGCAGCACCTCAGCCAGTGATGAGACTCTGCTTTAATTCTTTCCTTAAGGTGTTTACATGGCTTTTTAAAATTATTCTTTTATTTTCTGTATCTGCTAACACCCACCCAGTTCAGGACACAGACTCAATAGATGCAGATTAAAGAACTAAATATTCTTCCCAGAAAAATGATCACAGTTTTGATAAGTGATCCCAATAATTCTGGGAATGGGATATGAAATACTTGAGAAAGTATTGGTTTTCAGAAGGGATGGGAGCTGCTAGAAAACTGTCCCTCAAATTGACTTGCTGAAAACTTCTCCTTTAATTCCTTTCAGAAGTGCCTGCTTTGACACCCAAACTCTGAAATCTTGATTGCCTTTCATGGCTCACCAGAACAGCAGGTTCAGCACGTGGATTAAAATAAAAATAAGAATAACAAATTTGTTTTGTGCTGAATGAGTCAGAGCAGCAGAGAAAAGGCTGAGACAGAAGAGAAGCATCACTGCTAAAGGAAAAGAATTCTCTCTCACTGAAGAGCTCCATGAAGAAAGGCCTTGCCACAGACTGTAAATCATGTAAATATGAACAAAATTGATTGGTTTTAGCATCCTATTTTCTTTTCTTGTCACTAAATATTGACCACAAGACAGATATTTTTTCCCTCTGTATTTGCTTTCTTCTCAGCAATAAAACTGTGGAGGTGTTCCAATGCCAGATTTAATTTAATGTCTAAGGTCTTACAATAAACCTGGGAAACCTGGGGCAAGTAAAGTGAAAAAAAGATGCTGATATTAGTATTAGCTCTTGGTGGTTATGTAATAACCATGGATAACAAAATTTAAAAGCCAAAAAATTTGATCAAAGGCTGTAAGAAATTGCCACAGCTGAATGAAGCAGTTTAGATTCTTGTCCCTCTCCCTGTTTGACTTCCCCTTTCTCCAAAAGTTGGTATATTTTCCAAGCAGTAGGAAAAAAATCCCAATAAATCCTTCCTTTCTGAGATTATCAAACTGATTTTAGGTTTCCTCCTGCAAAGCCTTAAGTCAAATTCTGACCTCAAGTAATAATTACAGTAGAATCATCAAATAGTGGTGGTTTTCAGCCACATATGCATTAAAAGCTGTTGTGATTCTGAGCTTATTTCTAAGGAAAACTGAGGCCAAACTGTCACTAAAATTGTGTTGTTTTTTTTTTTCCAGAAGAGAACAAATAATCAGAATTGCAAGCAAGCATTTATTCACTACAATTCCAGTAGAACCACAGCAGAATTCAATTGAAGTGGGCAATTTCTTGACTCTTCATAGAGGCAAACTGTGGATCTACAAATCTCTTCCCATCTGAGAGAGAAAAATGTAACTTCACATTTTTCTTTACTGCACCAGGTGGCAACAACTTAAATACCATTAGTGCATTCAGAGGCGAAAAAATATTGTTATTATGAACTTTGCAACCTGTGTTTGTACATAAAAGAACAATGTAGAATGTTAACAATACTGATTGTTCCTGTATTATCACTTCCAGAGTGTTAATCACAATTTGTTTAATATCATCTCATTGATATATGTTTCTTCATCAATATATAATTCTATATTAGGCAATAATGACAGAGGATATGGCAGAAATTGAAAAGGACATATTAATTTAACTGCCATTTTCTACAACTATTAAAGGTAAAAAAATATTTTTTTTTGCACTCCCTCTTCCATCCTTCACACACAGAATTAGGTGGATGGAGAATCACAGCAGAAATATTTTGAAGGCACTGGAATTTTTCCTATGACCGTAGCCAGAATGACAATTTCAGCAAGGGAATGAGTTGCTTGACCTAGAACTGGAACTTCATTTCAGCTCCAAAACTTTGCCACATCCTACAGGAGGAATTCTATTCCAGGAAAGGTCACAGTGCATTTGCCTTTGCTGCATTTTTTTGTGACTAAAAGACTGAAGTTGTGACTCAACATCCTTCACAAAAAAGCCTAACTGAAGATGGCCCTGGTGACAGCACACCCTGATAGAAAGGAAAGATTTGAAAATTAACAAAAACCCCCAAAGGAACAGAGGGATAAATTATCCTCTCTAATAAATATCTCCTTGAAGCTCTCAGAAAGCACCTTGGGTTTCAGTGAGGGCTGCACTGGGCACTGAGAGAGGAAATCACAGGAATATCAACAATATCACACCTTTGAATGTGCAGCTTCCTGAATGCTTACCTGACCCCACACCAGCTCTCCTAATCCAATAAATACACACCACATCCACTGGTCCAGCTGCAGGGGAGAACAGCTGAAGGGTTTTCCTCCAAACTGGACAATTACTATCTACAAAGAGAAGCACGAGGGAAAAGGGGTCAATTTTTCAGGGGGAAAAGGCAACAAAACAAAAACAAACACAGCCAGACAAAAAAAAAAAAAAAAACCAAAAAAAAAACCAAACCAAAAAGCCGCATAATTTTTGGTCCCAAAGAAAAAGTGAGAAAAAGAAATAGCAGTTCAGACTGAAATTCCTCAGCCTCATATTTTACAGTGGTCAGATATGAATGGTCAGGAAAAAAGAGAACAGGACAGTCCCCATGTGCTCTCCCTGCAGCTCCTGATTTTTTTGATTTATTGACATTGATCCAGTTTATTTTGGAATGTCCAATGCAAGAGAGGCTTTTCCCTCTGAGTAACATTTTATTGTGTATTTACAGATGTGCATCATGGAGAGACAGAGGGTACAGAAAATTCTAGATCTGTTGGAGGAAAGGGGTGGGAGAACCCCACACCTTCAGCAAGATAGCAAGACACAGAGTCTGAGCAGACTGAGAAGGTTTTGCTAACTGAAAATCAGATATTATTGATATTTCTTGTTAATATTGCTGCTGCAAAATCAGGGACCTGAAATTGCATCCAGAGATTTAAATTTTCCAAGTTTTAAACTCATAATTTTGAATTAGATGTAAAAGACCATCACTGTGAAGTTCTGCTCCTATCACTGCTGCCCTTCCTCCAAAATTCAGTTTATTGAGGAGTTTCCCTTTTTAAATCCCTGTAGCCCAAGCTCAAACTGCTCCTTCCTCCTCCTTCCTCCTCCCAGGAGAAAGGTGCCAATGCTGAGCTGCCACTGCAGAGCTGAGCAATAACAACAAGATAAAAATAGATTTCCAAATTATAATATAAAATAGTATCAAGTACAGGATGGATGCCAGCAAAAGAATGGATGCAGGAGCAGAAGGAGGAATTCTTAATGAAGAAAAATTTGGGGGAAATGTGTATTACTGTGATCATGTTCACTTGTGATGGGACAGCAAACTCAGGAGAGGAACATGAGGAATCACAATCCAGGGGCATTCCCATTATTGCTGGGAATACTGAGCAGCATTGGGCAGTGGCATTGAACAGAAAACAGTTCAGCATCGGCTGTTTGAAGGTATATTTGTCTTTTCAAGGAGTAATAAATAATTGTAAAATGCTTGGTTGGTATGGTATTAAACAATTTCTTCTTTAAAAAAACAGTTACAATATCAATGATGGCTGTTATTATTGTACGTGCTAAGATTAATTTAAGAATTAACCCAGTCATAAGGATCAAAATTTCTGTTTTATTAGCACGGCTACATGACATTTTCCATTACTAACACTTGCATTGATTGAGAAAATACACAAAACCAGGTGGTTTACTCTTAAATGGGCCTCCTGCAGCACTTAGATTTAAAATTAAAGAAAAAAAAAGAAAACACGGAGAAAAAAATCCCCAACAACTTTGTGTTTGATTTTTTTGAGTGGATTTGTGATGATTTGGGGTGAACAGCAAGTGATTCTTGCCCAGAGCTTTACCTGAATAGCAAAGGTGCCCAGGACAATAGTGCAAAAGATGGGGTTTCTGAAGATGCCGTCGAAGACGTTCCTCTCGCCGTGGATCTTGCGGGCGTTGATCTCGTTGAAGAGCTGCATCATGACAAAGGTGTTGAAGATGATGGTGTAGTGCTCAGAAGGAGGAGAGTGAAGAGGGGCGTTCCTCCCACTGTCAATCTTAAACATTTTCTCACCTAGGTGTAAGACAGAAAGAAAAGTTTCCTCTAGAATGAATCAAACCAATTTATATTCCATTTGTGTTCTTCAGCCTGTTGCCTTCTCTGCTCTGCTTTTCTAGATAAAGCTTTTCTTGCACCAATGAGCAAAACCCATCTCAACTGAGCAAGAAGCAAATTCTGACTTTTATCTAACAATACTTAACTGCTATCTAACAACACCTACACAGCGTTGGCAGTCCCACTCTTACCTACCCAAGCAGGAATTACTCTAAGCACTCAATTCTTTCAGGTGTAACAGAATCTTAATGTCATTGCCAGAGTGTTTGAATTTTCTACAGTGGTTAGAAGCCACTCCTCTTCATCAGGTTTTACCCATTTACCAATCCAGTAACTTCTGTCAAGCACTGAAGGATATCAGTCACAAAAGACAGAGGCATTCCTGGTTTTAAAGAGATTTGGGGTTGATCAGCAGCAGGCACTGCTGTTTAGTTTGGTAACTTGGCTTTCACTCATAGATCTGACCAATCAAAAAGCAAGACACAACCCATGATGAGTAACTAAAAATGTGGTGAGCTTTGAAAAACTAAAGATTTTTTTTTAATACCACAGCCTGACAGGACCAGACAGTGAATTCTGGATTTCTGATGTCTCAAAGACATTTATGTTTTGCATGTTCAAACACAATGTATTTCTAAAAATAAATAAGATTAAAAACTTGATGTAGTGCTTTCTGAAGAAACCTCCTACAAAAAAAAAGGAATTATTATTTGACCAAAATAGAAATAATTCTCATTAATTTGAAATTTAATTATGGAAGCACTGAGTTTTGTACATCATGTCACTGCAAAGCTGAGCTTTGTGGAGTTTAGAAAGGAAAAGATTATTTCCAAGGCTTATCAGAAAATTGTCTGGGATGTGTCCTTCAAAGTATGCAGGAGTTTTCCAAAGACACACAGGAGCAATTAGAATAGGGGGGGAAGCCTGATTTGCTTTTCACCTGGCTCAGTATAAAATATTTTAAACCATAAAATTCATCAAAAAGCCATTCTAACTCCCCATAAAGTTCACAATAGCTCTTGTTCCAAGATGTATATCACATGAATTACCAAGAGTTTCTTCATCTGTTTTAGAGAACCTGAAATTCCAATTTCCTAATGCAGACATTCTCAAAATTCCCTGTAAATCTAACAGTGTTAGAGATCACCTCACTTCAGAAACCTGGCTATTCTTTTGGTTTCATTCCATTCTGAACAGACCATTGCCTCCTCTGCGCATCCCAAATAAGCTGCCAGATGGCCATAAAGTGGAAAAAGCTTTCACAATGGAGCTAAAAACCTCCAAAAAAATCATAAATTTACATTTGCAGCTTCTCTGGAAGTCTGTGTGTAAGGAAAAAAAAAAACTTGAAAGACAACACACGTGATTTAACAGTGACTACAAAGTGACAGGAAGACAATACCCAGCTGAAAAAATCATCTGTCCTTTGAGAGGGTTCAGTTATTATTGTGGAGCAACAGAATCTATTATTAGCTCCTACTATTCCCTGCAGCAAGAAACATTTCTCCTCCTTCCCTGCCCTCTCCAAAATACAACTTATAAAAAGCATCCATTGCCAGCAAGGCCTGAAGAAGAATCCAGTAATCCAATAAATTAGACTTTTCACCCCCTTTTAATATCCATTCCAGAAATTAAATGTCAAAGCACAGTATTATTTGTATCACTTAACACTGATTACTTACTTTCCATACCACTTAAGATCAACATTATTTCTGGACAGTGGACAACACTTTGCTCTTGGTAAAATGGATCTTGATTTTTATTGTGGTTTGTTTTAAGGGTTTTTTTAAATTTGTTTTTATGTCCCTACTCACCACGACAAGCCTCACAATGAAATCTCAGTATAGAAGCAGCAGGGTGGACACTCCTATTACAGCATAACCCTCTATGCTGTGTTTGGATACAAACTTTTGCCAAAGCCCAAACCTGTATTTTATGAGGGGAAAAAAGCTCACTGAGGCAATTCCCAAGGTAACAAAATATGGAAAGTGACTACAGCATGACACCTTCTGTGCTTCCCATCCCATCAACCAGGATTCACAGAATCACAGAGTGACTGGGTTCGAAGAGACCTTCAAGATCATCGAGTCCAGCTCAGCCTCAACACCTCAACTAAACCATGGCACCCATGGAACAGGCCCTAACACCTCAGCTAAACCATGGCACCCATGTAACAGGCCCTAACACCTCAAATAAACCATGGCACCCAAGGAACAGGCCCTAACATTTCAACTAAACCATGGTACCCATACAGCAGGCTCTAACACCTCAACTAAACCCCAGCACCTATGAAACAGGCCCTAACACCTCAACTAAACCATGGTACCAATGGAACAGGCCCTAACACCTCAGCTAAACCATGGCACCCATGGAACAGGCTCTAACACCTCAAATAAACCATGGCACCCATGGAACAGGCCCTAACACCTCAGCTAAACCATGGCACCCATGTAACAGGCCCTAACACCTC
>JAWWMS010000031.1:18146602-18169671 GCA_035048045.1 Chlorospingus semifuscus | reverse complement strand
AACCATGGCACCCATGGAACAGGCCCTAACACCTCAGCTAAACCCTGGCACCCATGGAACAGGCCCTAACACCTCAACTAAACCATGGTACCAATGGAACAGGCCCTAACACCTCAACTAAACCATGGTACCAATGGAACAGGCCCTAACACCTCAAATAAACCATGGCACCCATGGAACAGGCCCTAACACCTCAGCTAAACCCTGGCACCCATGGAACAGGCCCTAACACCTCAAATAAACCATGGCAGACAATGGAGCAGGCCCTAACACCTCAGCTAAACCCTGGCACCAAGTGCCACATCCAGGCTTTTTTTAAACACATCTAGGCATGGTGACTCCACCACCTCCCTGGGCAGGCCATTCCAGTGCTTTATCACCCTTTCTGTGAAAAACTTTTTCCTGATATCCAAAAAGAAGTTTAAGGATCACGAAGGCAAGCGCGCATAAATTCGTTACATTTAAAGCATTTTGACACTTCAGCCATCCAACCCAGCTGCTCGTGAGCTGAGCACCGAGTGTGGGCGAGCTCCTCACCGACAAAGAGCAGGGTGAAGATGAGGGTGAGCTGGTAGACGGCGTGGCCCAGGATGTTTTTCATCATGGTGCGGGAGATGAGCGGCTTGTTGCGGCCGTAGGGTTTGCGCAGCAGCAGCGCCTCGGTCGGCGGCTCCGTGGCCAGCGCCAGCGAGGCAAACGTGTCCATGATCAGGTTCACCCACAGCATCTGCACGGCCTTCAGGGGAGAGTCCTGAGGGTAAAAATCAAAAATGTTTGTATTTCCCAAGAAAAGCCTGGCTGGGGGTTCATTTTTCTCACAGGGCTCAGAAATCCCTGCACTGAGGACACTTCTTCTGTTGCTGGGACCCTTCTTCCCTCTGTATACCTTCTGCATCTTCTCCAGGACCAGGAGCACCATGACCTGAGCATAGAGAAATTATCTCCCTGCAGGCATTTAATCAGCACCATTTGCAACCACAAAACTCATACCAAACATGACAGTAACTCCTTCTAACACCTATTGCAATGCTCTCCTTTTCTTCGTGCATCGTGCTTGAATTTTCAGCTGAAATTAGATATAACTAGAGAATCCAAGTTTCTCTCGTGGAAGAATCATTATATTATTAAACAGATTAAAAAGTAACATTTCCTTTATACTAAAACCTACCTGTCTTTTTTTTTTTTTTCAGAGACAGCTTGAAATTATTAAAAATGTATGGAACAATTACGGTGACATCCTGATATATTACACTTAAATAAGATCATTAACAGCAGTGACATAATAAAAAAAAAAAAGCCTGATATTTTGATTTAAAAAAAACCTGAAACTTATTAAACTATATAAAATATGCAAAATCAAGACAACCTATTCTTTTATTACTAAAAGGAAAGCATATTTGGCACGATGGAAATGGAATGAAAAACCCCAAGTACTGGTATTTGATGCAGGCTGTGGTTTTGGAAGCAGCTCTCCAGTCACTAGAAGGAGCTCTTTCCTCACACAATCCCATAAAGTCTGTGGTCATAACACAGAGGACTTTAGGTCATGTTTAAAAACCCCAAAATTAACTAAATAAAGCAAAGTTACACAGATCTCAGGAGGATGCTGGACAGCCCTTAATGAAGTTTTGATGTGTAACTCACTGAGACAGCTGTAAAGAGAGAGAAATGTTTCAAGTAGCCAGGGGAGGAAAACTAAAAAAAAACCAAACTCCTGTGCCTTTAGACTGTATAAAACAGGCAGCATTAGCAAGGTCTGCTTCCTGTTCCAAACAGACCATTTTTATGAGGGAAAAAAGAATCACCAAAGTAATAAGGCATCAACATGACAAATTTCATCATGAAATTGAGTTACTCTGCTGTGTGAAATCTGGGAGAGGCAGCACTATTTTTATGTATTTCATTACCATGGTGCTGCAGCAATGAAACCAAAACAATGTAGAGGACAGAATACAAACCAAAGCAAAGCCAACAAAACTCCCTGAGAACTCTGCTCGTTTCTTCAAAGGGTTAAATGTTCGTTTTTAATGAAATACCATAAAAGAACACGCATTCAGTATCTCAAGGACTGATAGAAAACAAGGGTAAGTGCTTTGGTCTCTTGAGCATCTGGTTTAGATTTCAACTCTCCCTTGAGATAAAATATTATTTGCCCTTAAAAACACATTTTTAACACATTTACACAGATTTTTATGCATTTCATTTATTTAAAAAAAACACCAATTTTTGGGTTATTCAAAGGGATGGAGAAAAGCAACCTCCTGTTTCTCAGTCTTACAGGTTGGGTTCATCACAGCAAGGAGGACAATTAGCATTAATAGATTCTTGACCTCTTGGTTATGGGTTGCATTAACTGGGCTTATCTGGAGAGCTCAGCTCCCTCATTTGAAATGCAGCTGCAGAAACAGGAAATGTGTTTGTCTTTAGAGGGGGCTAAAAAACTAAAGGTGATCAGGACAAACTTCATCCCAAATTGAGGCTTCATTCATTTTTATTAACACTAATGGCTCCAACAGAGAGCACTTGCAGTAAAAAGCAGTTTGTGGCTGGGGCTCACAGACCCTCGATGGGACACAGGCAAAAAGGAAAAACATCTTTTCTGCTGAAGAATTTTCCTTATCGTGTTTTTGCCTGTCTCATTAAGAAGTTTGAGCAAGCTCCTCTGCTTTGATCTGTTACAAAAACTCAATTTCCACTTCACACGCTGAATTCTCTGTCAATAAAACCAAATTTCCCCGTTAGATTTAATAGATGGAGTCAGAGATTCAGGTGTCTATCAGAGCCTGCCATATTCCCAGCAGAACAGGAAAAGCAGGGTATTTCAGTCTCTAAATCACACAACTGTAATTGGCAGTCATCAGTTTTGGCAACAACATGTTCTCACCATTTCACACTGCCAATCACCTTGGGTGGCTGTGGTGCCCCCAATAATTATCTATTATTGGCAGTGCTACACTGCTCAGTGGAGTGTGAGAGCTCATTCCAGGCTGAAGCCAGAACATTAAATACACATTAGTCTGGGCAGGCAGTGGAATGAAATTTCCACTGTAACTCTATCTGATTTCTGATTAGTTGGTGGAAACTGAGGGAAATACATATCAGCTAAGGAGCTTAGGCTTCCACTGCAGATTTCAGTCACTTATGCAAGTGGCATGCAAATCAACCTTCTTTTCTTTGTGTTTTAGCCACTAACTGACCGGCCAATAATTCCTCATTCCCTCTCTGAAAACTTTGGGGATGTGAACCACCCAAAATCACCACTTATTCATCAAATTCCTTTCACTTGACCTTGGAATAGGTTAGCCTTGGCCTAGAGGTAAAAGGAAAATGTCCCTTAAATCAAGTGATGTTACACTTCATCTTGGAAACACTTAAAAGTACAAATTGCCAAAGGCTGGAAATAAACTACAAATCTTTTGTGACATGCAGAGCCTCACAAATTTTAGAGCTTGTTACTTTTGCTTTAGATGACAAGCTGCAAGGGAACAAAAAGGTATTTTCACCCTTACCTTTTTACTCCCATTTGCCACAGAACACATGCAGGTATTCAGAAAAATGAGCATTTCTGGGAGTTACCTTTCTATACATTAATGCAAAAAAAGTCCCTGTGCAGCAAGATCACACTGTCTGCTAATTGTATGGAAGTGGCATCCTCAATTCCATCCCCATGCCTTGCCAAAACAAAGCTAAACAGTACAGACTTTGATTTTATATTACAGCTTTTTCAAGTTTGCCTGTGCTATTATTTTAGAATTTGCCAAGTACAGTTCTGCAGTAAAACATTATAACCACATAAATTACTCCCTTTTACATGTAAGTGTAGATCATCCTCATTTTTTTGAACAAGATCTGTAAAAACAATCAGTGATTCATGCAGCAGTTCATTGCTACAGTGCCTTTTAATTAACATTTAATTTTCCAAACATAATGTCCTATGGAGTCACTGTTTTCAGCTCCTAATATCTGCTAAAACACCAAGTCTCTCTCAAAGTGCAAGAATAATAATTTGAATGTAAAATGTTAAAACACAGCCTTTGTCTTCCCTTTTTTCAGAGCAAGCCTTTTGAAGAGTTACAATTGCCTCAACAGTTGGAGCCACAGACCGAACCTGGCACGGAGAGAAACCCTCTTGTTTCATGGCTCCAGTAAAAAAATGTTTCCATTTGACTGAGCTGCATTTTAATATCTTCATTTTGTTCATAGCCAGATCACTGTGGACAGCTCCAAATGTAATGAGCTGATGTCCTCTGGGTGCTGTGTGGTTTTTGGGGACAGGGAGAGGGGTGAGCCCATCCAGGGCCCTACAGGACACCCAGAGATGTGGAGCAGTGACTCACTGCAAGCACAAAACTCACAGGAATTGTAGGCAGAGCTCCAAAGAACCACCCTCACTGCATCAATCAGGGGCTCTGCAAACTGTTATTCAGAGAATGAAGTCAGAATATAAAAGTTTGTAGCTCATAAATCCGCTGGAAAAACAAACGATGGGTTTAAGCTGAGGCAGTGGCTGCAGAAGAGAAAGGACAATTCTACACAAATTGGTCAAGACCACCACACCCTGACCACACTAAAAGTGTGTAATGGGCACCACAGGGAAGGCAGCAAGAGGGACCTGAGTTAGATTAATTAAAAATAAGGTGAATGAGCCCAGCTCAGCTGCACTGAGCCACACAAGCCTCTCTGGGAGTAAGCCGAGGTGTGAACTCCTGTGGGGTCTGTGCACACACACAGACAGAGCTAAACCCACCCCTGCACCCCAGACTGAGGCTCCTGAGCCAGCTTCCCACCAGGGACTTCTCCAAGCTCTGCTTTCCTGGATGACCCAGATCTCAGAGCCCCTTACATAATTACAGCCTCACAACACAGAAGTTCATTATTAGCTGAAAATTCAGATCTTGTGGCTTACAGATTGAGCTGCTGTAAACTGAAACAGGGCCCCATGTAAGTGAGATCTCTTGGAGGGGTGGTTGTGGCAGCAGCTGTGCTAAGCTTGTCAGCAGGTGACACTGGATCTGTAATTCTTATGCTGCTCAGAATATGGTTGCTGTCACCTTAACATGACTTCATGCTGGGAGCCAGGGGAGACAAGAGAAACAACCATTTGCATTGGTCCTGTGCATAATGAATTCTTTGACAGCCCACTGTTTGTCCTGCATAAGCTTTATCTGGCACTGGAGCAGTACAGAGACATTTTGTACACATCACTATCCACTGGAACAGCAAACCAGAACGAAAGAGAAAAAATCACAGATAAGGCAGATATTCTCTAACAGCAGCATCTTCTTGAAGCAGGCATTGGGTAGATGAAAAATAAAATGCTATTTGCTTAAAATTAACAGTATTGAACTAAACAGCAGTTCCCTGAAGTGGAATTGGCAAGGACCTTCATTTCATTAATCTACTTGAGGAAAAAAGCAGCAGATTATTAAAATGGCCACTAACAGTCCCAGGTTCTGCTTAATGTTTTTCTTAAGCCTCTCCATGGGCCTCCCAAGGTGCCCTGGACCAAACAAATCATCTCCTGCGTGGGCAGTGCACTCTCTGGGTGCCCCTTGGAGGGCTGGCTGCACTCCCACCACACTCACACAGCCATTAATTACTTCATTAATGCAGAATTGCAGTGCTTTCACTTGGAGTTCTGCAGGGAGATGACCACATCCTCATATTTACATGTACACCAGAGCAAGTGCAGCATCAAGACTGAATAAAATTAAGCCCATTATGCTGCAAAGCACAAGCCAAGTATTAAAAAAAGATTAGTCCAAGCAAAGATTTTGTTATCTTTGTAGTTCCTTTAGGCACAAACCAAAAAGAGTAGGTGAGTGTGCTGGTCCCAAAGTGCAGAACAGATTACTTGAGAGGTGGCATGAGGAAAAATAGAACAAATGTTATTAACTACAGAGAATTTTTCTCATTCTAGATATGAAATGTCACCAAAAGAACAACCTGTGTAATGTTCATTAACCTGAATCCTAATGATGGACTGAAATTACATTCTGTGTGTCAGAGAAAGACAAAATGACCACCTAAATCAAGGGAAAACTCAGTCCAGTGAAGATTTTCTGCGTGTTCATTTTGAAGGTCACAGGAAGCTGTGCTGCCTTCTGGAAAAGATAGATTTAAGCTCTGTTTGTTTGCTTGCTTTTTTGTTAAAGACTGAAACATTTCAGTCAAAATCTTTCATTCAGACCTGTGCACAGTTCTGCAGATTTGGATGTACATGTGTGCTCCTAGACTGTTGTAGCAGGATTTTTTTGGGAGAGTCCTGCACTTTGTGCTGGAGCTATTTTCATAGCAACCAGAGGGTACAGCATGTTCCCAAGTGCAATTTTTAGCAAAGCTTTCAAGCCAAACAAGAATGTCCTTTGGCTGGCTGGAGTCAAAGCCTAACACAATAATGTGCATTTGTGAGGCAAAATCCTTCTTGAATGAGACAGAACCGGGAGCAGCTCGAGATTATTCACACTGAGTGTAAACAGTGGCAAAGGACAGACCTGCTGCCTTTCTGCTTCCATCTCCACTTCAGCTTCCCCCACACCTTTCCTTTGGGTTTGCACCTTTACTGACAAATTAAGGAATTGCACAAGAATCTGCAAAGCAGCCCAGGAGTTCCAGGAGGTGTCCACTAAAACCTGTGAGCACGGACAACAGGCCCAGGGATGGCCTCACAGACCTTGGGGGCAAGAGAAATGCCCTGGGCCTGATACAAATCCTTCTAGAAGCCAAAGGAATGATTCAAAGGATGAAAAAAGCTCCAGAATTAAAAAGGGGGTTATGCTTGTACTGATCATGCACTTCATATCCATTTAGACTTGATTTAAAATGGTCCTTGCACTGATCCAGCAATGTTTAACCTCCTCAGGGATAAAAAATTATTTGGTTAACAAATAGAATGAATTTGCCTTTGTGCTTCCACAAAAAATTGAAGAAATGCTGAGCATTGACCAAGAAATTTCACCTTAAACAGATGTTCTAGTCAGACACTGAATGTCAATAAAATCAGTTCCAGCGATGGTGCTGCTGTCAGCACCTTGTTCTGGCTGGGTTTGTACCACGTGTAAAAACCTCCCAGAGTTTCACTCCTCATTCCTGTGTTACCAGCAACAATCATTTCACAGCTGGGCATCCTCAATATGCTGGGAAATATTTCCAAAGGGAAACTCATCCAACTTTGCTGCAACACCACAAATTTTGTCCCTCAGCAGAGGCTCAGTGGTGACAAGAAGGGACCTCCAAGGCTTCTGAATGTCAGCCAGGGCACAAGAGAAGTTTGACCTCATGGGTTTGTTAAGGTACCTGGGTTTCTGGTTGCAAGGATCAATTCCATGATTCCAATGTAAGTTTAGCCTGGAGCAGAGCTGATGACTTATTCATTGCTTTGCTCAGGTGTGCCTGGGCTGAAATGTACCTGCTGAAACAGGTATGGGCATCTGGGTGATGCACCATGAGTGGAGCATCAGCTTTCTCACAGTGCATCCCAATCCAGGGAGGCACTTTGTGACAGCACCTGTCTGCAGCATCTAAAATATACATTATTTTAGGGACTGATAGCACTAAAAACCACATCTTGTTATTTTCTCGTTAAAACAAAAACCTTGCACTGCACTGCATATATCCTGTTTACTCTCTAGAGTGGAAAAAAAAGCAATTTTTTCCTTTTGCCCAAAAAAATTATAAATTGAGAAAAAAAAAATATGTTTGCTTTGAGATATGCTTCTTACAAATGACCTGGATATGTTGCATCTGCACCAGGATTGCAATGAAGGACTAATGGAGTGCAAGAAAGGGAGGTCTAAGTCCGACTCTGTGTGTCATTTAATTGGTTTGTCATTTGCATCTGGAATTAAAAATAACTGCCTGAAAGCAACAAAATAATTTTATCAGTCAAAAAGATTGGGGTTACTTCCATGGGTCAGCACTGCTCTCTTGAAAATAACCTCATTCCACAATGCATTAAAAAATATGTATTCATTGGTGAGGTATTCTGAGAGGAAAACATTCACATAACCTGCTCCTTTCCCAACCCATGGTGTTTTCAGTTTGATCATCACAGGCTCAGGGATGACAACACTGAGGGAGGCAAAAAAGCTCCTAAAAGTAAGTTCCTTTGGGAAAAAAGAGGGATTAATCCAGCCTGATGTCAGCAGCTCTTTAAGCCTCAGCAGCCTAATCCTTGGAATGCTCAGGAGAATTTCCAAAGGTTTTGATGCCACAACAATTTATTGTCTTTTCTTTTTGTACCTTTTATGTATTCTCAGTGCCCTTAGCATGCATACTTGTAATTCCTCAAGTCTGATAACTTAGTATAGTCCTGATATTCTATTAAGCCAGAAAGCCAAACATCCTAAAGGCCTCACAGTTAGAGGCCAAAAAGTCCTATACTATCTTGAGAAACCAAGGTCTTCTCTCAAATATATCCTGTAAACTAAGATCAAGCCCATTCAGGGAAAAATACTTCAAGATAAAAAGATACCACACTATTAATTCGAGCATCTTATTGGGGCACCTTTGTTATATATGCTAATTTGCAAGATCTGTAAAATTGCACACACGATCTATCCTGTGTCCTCCACCTTGGTGAGGTGTTACACCACAAAAATCCTTGTTAAATACCAAGGTAAAACCCCTTTAACCCTTAACCACGCCTAGTTCTTCATTTTAGGACCAAGGAAAAGGCATCCTCATAGTACCTGTAATTCCTCCAGTCTGATAACTTAGCATAGTCCTGGTATTCTATTAAGCCAGAAAACCAAACATCCTAAAGGCCTCACAGTTAGAGGCCAGAAAGCCCTATGCTATCCTGAGAAACCAAGGTCTCCTCTCAAATACATCCTGTAAACTAAGATTAAGTTCATTCTGGGAAAAATACTTCAGAATCAAAAGATACCACACACTATTCATTCAAGCATCTCATTGGGGCATCTTTGTTAGATATGCAAGGTGTATAAAATTGCACACGTGTGTACGCATTTTAGTGTGCTCCACCTTGGTGAAGTGTTACACCACAAAAATCCTTATTAAATACCAAGGTAAAACCCCTTTAACACTTAACCATGCCTAGCTCTTCATTTTAGGACAAAGGAAAAGGCATCAAGTGCTGTGTGGCCAAGCAGGAATCAAATGCAAGGCCCCATCCATTGCGAGTGTGGATCGCGTCGGGATTGCAGCAGGATCCCAGCAGGAATTGCTCACCTGGGTGATGCAGGCTCCAGTGAAGGCCACGATGACGGCCACAATGTTGACAGTGAGCTGGAACTGCAGGAACTTGGAGATGCTGTCGTAGACGTTGCGGCCCCACATGACGGCCTTGACGATGCTGCTGAAGTTGTCGTCCGTCAGGATGATGTCCGAGGCCTCCTTGGCCACGTCCGTGCCCGCGATGCCCTGGGGAGAGGGGTTGGGAATGAGATTCCCTGCTGGACAGCACAAATCTCCATAGTCAAAGCCCACAGGAAATTATATTTCCTGGAATTTCGCTAATTCGGCCTGGTTTTGATATGAGTTAGGCCGCAGAAAAGGGAATTGAGAGAGAGCAGAGAATTCATGTGGTGATGGCTCTGAGTGTTTTATCAGCTTAAAGACTGCTGATTATCTGACGTATTTTTGTCATTGATGATGGCTTTTTATTATCCATGAACAGAATTGGTAAAAAAATGACAATTATGTGTCTTTATATATAGTCAGAGTACACATGGAAGACACCTTTCCAAACAGTGGTGGATTTTACCACAGCAAAAGAGAACTCCAGTGTTGTGAAGAAAAAGTTCATTTTTCTGTATGGGCATAGGATTCTGCATAAAGCCAATAATTAATTAGACAAAATCCTGAAGAAGTATCAAAACAAGCAATGCCAGTGAATCCAAGTGAATTAAAGGATTCTGAGTCAACATAACTCATTCCCACCAATATATTCCTTCACTGACAAGTAATAACTAAGCAACTTCACATTCAATGAATGGGAAAGCCCTTGCAGCAAATTCATAATGGCACAAACATCAAGATTATACCATTGCAAAGCCAACATCAGCTTTTTTAAGTGCTGGTCCATCGTTGGTTCCATCCCCAGTCACAGCTACCACCTGCCTCTGTTCCACCTGTGTGCTGTCAATAATACCTGCAAAAAATGCATGTATGGGTGTGTGTTTACAGACATTTATAATGTCAATGCAATAATTAGCAAGATAAAACGTCCCTGTGAAAAAGCAGGGTCTGTATAATACAGATTGGATAACACCACACAGTTTTACAGAGATTAAAAAGGCAGATCTTAAAGGAAAATAAGGATGAAAGCTGTGGCATCACCACCATCCACTACTAAACATCACCATTAGGATTTACATGGAAAGTTCTGATCCTGGATCATCAACACATCAACACAACCTGCTCAGGCTTCAAAGGCAATGAGAGCAGCTCATTATGTCCTTCTGGCAGATTCCTGCTACTTAAAGTTTTGTGTCACAGCCCAGCACTGATCAAACATCGATGGAAAGGATTTGCCAAAATCTTAAGTTCATGTTTAGGGCTCTCCTAAACTGGGACCCAGCTGTAATATCAGCTTTACTAAGAAACCTTCTTAACCTAGAGATAACAAAAGCCATTGATGAATTTTATGTAGCTGGAGAATTTTAGCAGCCATGTTCAATTTTGCCAAACAATTATTAAGGACATACAACTAATTCTTTAAATTGTGGAACCAAGCATTTTAATAAATAGATAGAATAAAATAATTTCTACTTTCATTTTGAGATCATTTGAGAGAAATAAAACTTGGTGAATCAAGTTTTTCACACAACAAGGTTGCAGGGAATTATTTTCCACTTATGCAGATAAGGAAAGTCAGGAAAATAATGAATTTTTCAGAGGTTACAGAAGCAGCCCAGGTTTTTATAGGATGAAGATCATTCACGATTCTTGTTTCTATTTCCATGTCAGGGTCCATTTGAGCACGAGTCCAGAACACAAGATTGTTGTGTAGGATACAAGAACACCTTTCCATATTGATAACTCAGGGGAGGAAAATGACAGAATTCCTTTTGCTAACACATTTTGCACAAAGTCATTACCTTCAAAAACAATTATCCAAACCTACCCAGTGTGAAAAGCTTTCACTCTGCTCTGAAAAAAAAATTCCCTTCCATATCAGATAACCAAGGAGAAATAGGAAATTGCAGATTACAGAGCAATAGCTGCCTCTTGGCAAGGTTCAGGCTTATCAGGCACCAGAAGATTGCAGTGCCCCGTGCAAGCAGTTAGTGCCCTGTATTTTTCAGAGTTATGAAAATGAGAAATAAAAAAGCCCTATTCACTCTCCACTGGTAGTATGATCTCAGAAAAATGGCAATTACTCTGATAAGATCTCACAACTAGAGCCTTCAGTTTGTTGGGGTGATTTGCCTTTGGTATTTCTAAATAAACAGGAACATCATCTGTCACTACTGTTAAAAGCATTTACTTTGTCTTGTTATTAACACATCCTTTGATGTTAAATTAATAGTTTAGGCTTCTGAAAAAAAAAAAAAAAGTCATTAAAATCTCTGGCTCATTAAGGTATTAACTGCTCCAAAGAGGTCGATAGTATCTGCTCACAACTGGGCTCCAAGTGGGAGCACAACCCAAATCAAGTTGAAGAGGCTCAAACAAATGATCTCCTAATAGAGACAAATGGATATAAATAGTGACTGTGCTGATGACTGTGCCACCAACTGCCCTCCATCAGCCAACCCCTGGGTGCTGCCAACTCATTCACAAGGTTTAGGGGACATTTTTATCCCAAAATCCAAACTGTGCAGCCAGGATGAGCCCAGAGCACGGAGCTGAATGCAGCCATGGAAAACCAGACGTGAAAAGGTCTCAGGTGCCATCAGCACCTGAGCCCCAGACCTTCCCCACAGTGCCCACTGGGAGTGCCACAGGAAAGATGTGGAATTCTGGGGATGGATTTCAGTGCTACCCATGGAAGAGAGAAGGATTTTGCAAAACTCCCATCTGTACAACAGGCAAATTTCTAAAATGGAGCAGCCACGATTATTTGGGATTCAGAGGATTTATCACAGCTCTGCCAACACTCCCTGACTTCTGCCTGCTCTTTTTAATCTCTTCCTCCTCCCTGCTTCCTCCCATTGCTGAATGTTTGCCTTCTTCCCAGCACGTGCCTCCCTCCAAACATATTAAGGTTTGTTTTTAATATTCTGTCAATGGCTGTGATAAGGTTTCACCTGAAGAATTCTCTTCAGTACTGAGAAATGTGCACAGATAAAATTCACAGTGTGAGGAGACCAAAGAGAAGAAGGATGCCCAGGAAGGGCTCTCCCTCTGAGCTGAGGGGATTAATCTCTGATGTGATCAGGGAAAAATGTGACTGAGGGCATGAGCTGACAGGCTGCCAGTAAAGAGAACATTCCCTGGCCTTTGCACTCAGTCCAAGTGGCTGAAAAGAAGCTCCAGTAATAATCAATCATGTCTAACAACCAGGAAATTTTTTCCAACTATACAGCTTTACTCCAGCTGAATGCTTACATACAGGATTTAATAAAAGCAGGTTTTCACAGGGAATTCTTCTACTCTCAGCAAAGCTTCCTGCCAAAACAGCCTTTGCTCTTTCACTGGCCTCTTCCCTCTGTTGAGCTGTTTGGCCATGACTTTCTCCTGTCAGAAAGAATTTCATTCAACAACCCCAGGAGCACACCTCGAGCAGAACATGACAGTGTGCTCCACACAGGGATCCCGCTGATGTGGCAGGAATTTGGGCAGGAAATTTGGACAGGAATTTGTCCTGTGGCTTGCATAAGACACAAGTTTCTCAGAGCAAGCAGCTTGTGTCAGATGAGTGCAAAGATCAGATTTAAAATAATCATGCAGAGCTGTCAAGAAGGCCTCTAAATGCATAAACCTGCCGTAAAAAGCACAAAATACAAGATACAAAACTGAAATTTATCCTACATCTCCCACCTTCCTCCCATCTAACACTAAGCAAGCATTAAATCAAATCCACTCAGGATAATAACTCAGGGAATATCAAAGAAAAATGTCTCTTCTGCTCCCGTGGCTCAGCTCACACCCATCACAGACAGGTTCTCCCTTTGTCACAGGACAAGTGCTGCTCTATTTAAACAATCCTTGCTCGTCACCCTTAGAGTTACATCAGTAAGAAACTCCTGGGAGAAAAAAAAAAAATCCTGGTTTAGAGATTTCTTTCTGTCTCAACTGCTTAAAACAGGCAGGAAAATTCAGCTGCAGCTGAGGATTTCAGAGCTGAAGCCCAGTTCAGGGTTAGAGAGGCAGGAAAGCTGATCCTCCCTCAGGATCACACAGATTTGTGTTTCTTTGACAGGCTAAACTTAGGTACAGCCATGTATTTTCATAAACACGTCCTCTTCAGGTTAGTTTTTAATATTTCCAAGCTTCTGGAAGCTCCCTGTTAACGTAAGAATTTGCAAAGTCTGTCTGAAGGAGAAAGCTCAAATTTATTTCAGTTACGTGCTTGGGTACCTGCCTGGATAGAAGTTTAAAGGTTTTTATATAAAAATGTTCTATATGACATTACAGACAGCATTGGGAATTAACTGAAAATTCCTCCCTGAAGTTCAAAATATCAATTAATACAATTTTCTTTATTTTGATTATTGTACCCATCTCACAGCTTTCCACATAATCGAGGTTATGAACATACTACTATGCCATGAAATAATAGTTGAAATATTTGAGTAATTAAGGCTAATTACTAAAAATCTTTGCTTCTTAAAGTTCCCTTTCTGTTTGATAACAAATTAGCCCTACATGAGAATAGCTGTTTTTAATATCACCAAAAAAAAAATTCCAGTCTAATTTAAATATTTTGAAAGGTACCACTTGTTTATTGGTTAACTGAGTATTTCTTTGATCTTTTCCGATGATGATATTTCCCATCAGTGTTAAGCAATTGTTTCCTGCAGTCGTTTTTAAAAGATAAACTGACAATTTTTAATTATTTCAGCAGTAGCACTGTAACCTCACATCAGTATAAATGATATGTAATTTTACTTGTTACATTTTGAAACAGAGTTAAAAATATGACATTTTTAATTTGACAAATAACAATATGAAATATGAAATTTTTAAAATATGGAAAGGTGTCTTAAAACCCATCCCAAATTCAGTGGGACTGAGATTTTGGTTTCACTGAAGCACTTTGTGATGATAAACCATTCTGATGGGTGTTTTTCCAATCTACCTCTACTTCAAAGCCATAAATGTTTGACTGCAAGTGTCTGCCCAGGCTGAAATGCTGAACCATGCCTTTCTCTGGTCCCTGAGCAGCACTGAAAACAAAAGTGAAAAATAAAAATGATCCTTTTGCTGGGTGGGATTGTGCTATGTTAAGGGGAAAAAAGATTCCCTCCAGCAGCTGTATGTCATTAAAAATTAAATATAAAAAAAGTTTATTTTCTGATGTGTGTTTTTAGCCTAGAGCAGATAGAATACATCAAAGGGGAGAAAATCCTCTCAATCCCTCAAGTGTCTGAGAAAAACATAACATTTTAATAAGAGGCCCAAAACTAGTGAACATTTAAATAGTTTCTTGTAACTTTTAATGGCCCTTGGAGTATTACCAGCCAAAAAATTCCATCATGATTTCCACAGACTCGTTCTTGAACTTTGTTAAGACGCTTAATTGCTCTCTCGACCTTGTCACATCTTTGAAACATTAATTGTGGTACTTGCATGTGGCATTCAGTAGGAGTAAATATCTTTTGGGCTGTCCAAGTGCTTATGCTACAAACCATCAACAATTTGCTGTTCCTTTTCTCTCCAGCTCTCTATTGATTTCAATTTCCCTGGCAAAGGTTTCCTGCTCCTCTTGAGGGAAAATCCTGAATGATTCAGACGAGCACTCCTGAGGGACTTGGTTAATCCACTTAATGAAACACAAATTGTTGTGTTTCTGCAACAAATCAGCTGCTGGGATGAACAAGGGCTGTTCTCTGAGAACAGGGTTTGAGATGCACTGTTCAGGAGACTTCAGCTGACCTTGGGCAGGTCTAACACTGACCCATGAAGATAAAAATACTCTCCAAACCTTTCCAATCCTGAACAAACCCCTGCTGGAAAACCATTTTGGAGCACATCTCCCCAAGGAATGTGTATTATTTGTTAATTACACATAGGCACTGCCATAATAATAAATTGTGCACATTATAAGATATAAAAGGGGGGGGATTGAGATGGTACATTCTGTCTCCAGCTGCCCCATCCAGCACCATGCCAGAATGATCCATTTCCACCTGGTCTCAAGCCCAAAGAACCCAACTGATCCAATCTTCTGGGACTTCTGCTCTAGAGTCTTTTAGGCATTTTTAAAAATTGCATGATGCTCAAATGCCTTTGTATTCAGTCATGTATGGAATCATAGAAACAAAACCTAAAGGATTTCCTACCTAAATGTGGATTAATGTTGGAGTAGTCAACAGCTGAAAACAGGTATGTGATCAGCTGGATCTTAGCTTGAACTTAGCTGCTCCAAGAATTGCTAAAAGGGGCTCTCCAGACTTTCCAGGGCATTAGCAAAGTGTTCCAGCTCTTTCTTCATCAGGAAACAGCAACCTGCTGACAGGGCTTCTACCTGAGCATGGCCAAAAATGATGTTATTCCTGCCCAGAAACTGCCTGATTTCACCAGCCATGAAGTGTGAGCCTCCAAGTCAACTGAATAAGATGTCAAGTCATCAAAAGAAAGAAGGGAACTGCAAACCAAACCATCTTTAATGGCAGCATTCCATCTGCAGACAGTGTAGGGAGAGAACGGAGTTTGTATGGTGCACTTCCTATGGGACAGATTGTAAAAATACAGGAATCTAAAGGGAGCCAATGCAAATCAAATAGTTAATCAGCTTATAGGAAAAATGGAATTGGCTGAAAATCCCCATCTCCACTGGGCAGCTCCCAGTCCCACCATCCCAATAAATGCTGCTGTGACAGGAAAAGGTTTTTTCCTCTTTGAATGCTCTTTAGGGTAATTCTGGGAGAAGAGGTGCACTGGAGTGACTGGATTCACTCTGATTGAGATTGCTCTTGCTTCCCTCATAAAGCAGTGCAGGCAAAGACAAAAAAATCTACGTCTCCTCTTGTTTATATCTTGTTTCCCAGCAATATTTTCTTTCTGCCCTCCAAATGCACATTTTCCCTCCCAGCTCGAGTCTCATTCCAATTAAAAGTCACAAGGCAAATATGAGATTGCCTAAATCCACTTGCCAGGCATCTTGTTGCTATTTCTCTTATTCCTGCCAAGGAGTTTCCTATTATTTTCCATGTCCAGGCTGAGGTAGAACACAAACACAAGAGTGCAAGAAAACTTCCTTGTGTGGTGCAGTTAAAGATGACAACTCAGGTGGATTTGTAACAGTGAAATCAAAGCAGATGATGTGCTTTAATACCTTTATCACTGATTTCTAGCCCCCCACAAGCAGTTTGCACCCACCTTTCACCAAAGTGTGTTTGTCCGTGGGGGAAGAGCGAGCAAGAACCCGGAGCTTTGGCCAGATTTTGTCAATCCGCTCCTGCTCGATCTGCAGGGGAGGAACACAAAAAGAACCCAAACGGTAAAACCTCCAGCCTGTGATGAGCTGAGTTTATGTTACTGTGTCAGAATTCCCCTCATTGCTCAAACCTGCAGTTTTCTCCAGAAAAATTCCATGCTGCAAGTGAAGACAAGGCCAGTACTAACAGGGCTCAGCTTCTGGCCAACACAGGTAAATTTTTCCACAATATTTAACCAGCCCTTCTTATCATCTTTATGGATAATCCCACCCAGAATCATCACTCTAGATAAAGGATACTGGAGTTTCTCAAAGCTGATCAAACCTGTTCACAAGTTTGTTGTTCTACTCTGCAGGAGTACCCAAATCCTTCATTTAGCACCAATAATGGCAAGATTTGCTCGTGTAGCAACAGGAGCAAAGCCAAACTTGTTGCATTTACCAACATTCCCAGGATCCCACCCATCCATACAGGGAGCATATGACTGTGTCCACTCATTTATGATGAACTCAAGAGCCAGCATAAATTTTTATTTTTTGGAACTCCTGTGTGAGCTCCTGTCGCAGACATCTTTTCATGAAAAATTTTTTCTTTAAGATTTTTCCTCCTGAGAAGCTGAGAGGCCTCAGGAACAAAATGCAAACAATGATTGTCTGCTGCTGTGGAATGCAACAAGTAGATCTGTGGTTGGTCTCATGTGGTTGTAATTAATGGCCAATCACAGCCCAGCTAGCTTAGACACAGAGCCTGAGCCACAAACTTTTCTTATCATTCTTTCCTTTCTATTCTTAGCCTAGCCTTCTGAGGAAATCCTTTTCTTCTATTCTTTTAGTATATTTTTAATTTAATATATATAATAAAATAATAAATCAAGCCTTCTGAAACATGGAGTCAGATCCTCTGTCCCTTCCCTCATCCAAGAACCCCTGTGAACACCGTCACAAGCTCCATCTTTGATGAGGAGTTAAAAACATTCCAAAGGATGGAATTTTTTTTATGCAAATCATTGCTGTGAGTACATTGGAGAAAGTGGAATAAATTAAAGAAATGAGAGGAGCTGGTTCTCAGTAGAGATTGCATTTTAGGAGCAAAATTGCTGTTGAATTCCTTCTCCTCCTTGCCATAAACCTGCAAGATTCTTTCTCCTCCTTGCCTTAAACTCCTGCCTTAATGGACTTCGTTTTGATTTCTTGTGGAGTAGTGCAGTGGTTCTAAAAACTGCAGAATTAGGCCTGCACTAAACTGATACTGGAAGAGCAAACACTGGAATTTCACCACTGTTTTGAATTACAAATATTTAGTGGGAGAAAAAAGCAGTAATTTTTCCAAGCAGTCTTTACTGTTATGAGGCCCATACCAGTACAGGAGAATATTTTGGTGTTTTCACCGGGTTTTGTTTACCTCTCCCTTCTCATTTCGGATCCTCCTGTTGAACTCCTTGCCCTCGAGGCAGAGGAAGTCCTCTCCAGGGTGGATGATGCCACATTTGATGGCAATGGCACGCGCAGTGTTGATGTTGTCCCCGGTGACCATGCGCACGGTGATCCCGGCTCGCTGGCACTTCCGGATGGCTTCTGGCACCTGCAGAGGATCCCTCAGGGTTTTAGCTTTTGTATTTTCCAAATACTGTACTGTAACTCTAAACTCCACATAGAGTGCTAGTTAACTGTCTTCACATTTTGGTCAGATAAAATTGTTGATTACACACAGGTGCTGCCATACTAATAAATTGTGTACATTATAGGATATACAACAATTCCTCTCTGGGCCTGGAACTCAAGGACACCTCACTGCCCCAGGCCACAAAAAGTATAAATAAAAATGAGCTTGGGGGGGAGCAATCTGGGGGTGAATGACTTCATTACCTGCAGCTGGAATTGGAGCATTAACCCCTGATCTGTGAATGCCCAAACTGATAACTGTGTGACAAACTCGTGCCCATGGCCCACCTTGGGTGCAGCCTCTGGAGGCTGTGGCTGCCCAAGCTGTGCCTGCTGAAGGCTTTCATGAATCCCCACTTTATTCTCTGAACCTTGCCTGGCCTCTGCTCTGGGGGCAACTCCAAGGCATCGAAATCTCCAGCCTGGAATGGAGCTGGAGAGGCTGCAGTGCTTGGTGGCAGCTGCTGAGCGTCCCATGGCATAAAAACCTCACCTGAGCGTCCTGTGGTGCATAAAACTCCCCCTTAAAACAGCTCTGAGAGACACATTTTCATCAACAAAGTTTAGTCCTACCTGAGGGGGAGGATTTAGAAAGGGCTTGAACTGGTGGGGAGGAACTGCATTACCACTTGGGCTCCTAATTGGTGATTTTTGTCAATTATGCTGATTTGCTGAATTTATAAATCTGTATTCAAGCCATTGGGGGGTGGTTTTTGTGGATTTTTCCATATCTGCCCCTGAAGGCCTCCATTAAAGACCAACATATACATTACTTCCTATCCTAATATTATCTCAAAAATTGAGCAAAGCCTAATTAACAAAAATCCCTAAGGAGCTCTCAAAGAACTGGTTTTGGGCTTTGGTTCCTAAAGAGAACCAAGGCAGGACAAGGGCTTTGGAATGTGTTTGGTCTTTCTGCCTGGAGAAAAAATAGGGAAAATTACTGGGAAAACCAGCTATGAATAAATACAACAATAGGCTACAGAGCCACCAATCCATGTGTGAAGAACACAGAGAATAAATTAAAGAAAAGAAAAAGGCCAAAATCAATCCAGCATCACTTATTTACATCCACTTCCTCCTGTGGAACATATATTTAGCCAAGAGCTGTGGTGTTTCTGTTCCCTCCCCCGAGCCCTGCAGCACGACTTCCCCTCAGTCGTGCCTCAATTTTCACCATTCAGGCCCAAAAATAAAACAAGTGCTTCCATTAGCAGCAGCACTTGGCAGCTGGGCAAAATCAAGCCTCACATTTCAGTTTTGCTCAGCAGAGAAATGCCAGATCTTTCTACCTGCTGAGCAGCAGCTTTGCTCAGCTCACTTGTGTCCTCCTCACCCCAGCAAGGAGAGGAAATGTTTTGGGTACAAATATGTAATGAATTTAATTATTGTAAAGTCATGAAATTTAAAAACAAGCAGCTGATGAGAACAAACTCACACACACAAAAGAGAAATCATTAACATTATGAATTAACTTAAAAAAAAGAAATTATTAACAATTATTCCAGTTGAGAGAAGACAAGCTTGTGGATTGTGGGAGAATCCTACTCCAACATTTCTCACTGTGCTGGATAGAATGTCAAGAATTAATCTTGGTATTTTTGGACTTGTTGTGGAGTGCTTCACACACCAGATTTCCACATCCAAAGTCAGCCCCACCTGATGGGTTGTGCTCAGAACACCTGAACAAAAATTGTCAAAAAATGTCTTTTTTACACTGAGAAAAGTGGGAAGAAATTGCAGAGATTATATTTTTTAAAGTAAGGCTAAGGCCTTACTCATGTAGTTAAAGGACTAAAATTCTTGCATTGCAGGTCTGAGTCAGGTAACAAAACCCATTTTATGTCATGTTCTGCCACTGGATCTTCAGAACTAATTCTAATTCTTCTAAAAATAATTGTAGTTCTTAAGGTGATAATTCCCCAGTATTATTAATTCCATCTGGCACCTAAAATATAACAGCTACACTGTACTTGATATCCTGACAAATACCTCCAAAATCAATTAGCTGTCATATGTTTTTCTCCCTGAAATAAGAAGGGAAATGTGCAAAATGGATTTGTAGAAAGTTCTCAGGGCCTGAGAGAAGGCTCTCACTGTATGCATCTGTGTGCCAAATTTGAGACAAGAAATGCTGATTTAGAAATACCATGGAACAGGACAGATACGGTTGAGAGAGAAATGGTGTTAGAAAAATTTTCAAAGAATGGCCTTACAAATAAGACTAGATACTTTAGAGAAATAGAACTATGAAAGGTGCACTGTAGGAGGACCCACAAGGGGTAGTTTTAGATTATTGGCTTTAAGGCATCTACAACATGGTGTGGCAAAAAACTGATAGCCAAAAATGCTTATTGTGTTTTGTAATTTAAAAATAGTTGACTTCTGATTTATAGTGTGAATTATAACACCTGTATTGTCTCACCCTTCTCATGAGTATAAAAGTTTTTAAAACACCTCTCAGTTGCCCCATCTCTGGCTCAGAAAGGGGAATTGTCCAACAGGAAATCCCACAGAATGTGTATTTAGATTATGAACTTCATGCACAAACACAGAGGTTTTACTGCAAAAGTTAATTCAGCTTCCCATAAACGCCAGGTTTTTGTGATCATCCTGTAGCCCTGGAAACTTTCTGGGCACTTCCAACTAATTTTAGGGAGAGCTGGAACCTTACGATCCATTTAACTCTGTGGAAACAATACAAGGAAGTATAAAAACACCTAAAGCAGCATCTCTTCACCTTAAGGATTTCATCCAAACAAGCCAAGCACCTCAGTGTGACTTTGGATACCATTTTAAACCCTTCCTCCTGTGTTTCCCCTGCAGTCATTCCCTACAGCAGCACGAGGAGATCTCTGCACAAAGAGCCAGGCAGTGCTGTGATGGGGATGAGAGGAAGGAGGGATTTGTCTTTCCAAACAAGCTGTGGGTCTGCTGGTAGATAAAACCAGCACTGAGAGATAAAAGAAACAATGGGAAGGATTCCACTGATTGATGAATGGAAAAATAAATTTGCCTTTACAAACAAACTGTAGGTTGGCTGATAAATGGAATTGGATATTGAAAGATGAAAGGAATAATGGGGAAAAACCCTAAATTCCATAAGAATTAACTATTAAAAGGCAGGGTTATACGTTAGAGGGAAATCTCTGGTATCAGACTTTTGGGAAGTCTGAACCTCTCAAGTACCTCAGCCAATGGGGAAAGAGAGAAGGGAAACGGGAAATTGGGATAAAAAGGAGGCTTCATCCTCCAAAAATGTGAGGAAGGTTGTTCTCTTTCACATTCATATTTTCTGGAAAAATCCCTTTGCCCAGGATTCTTCTCCTGGGAAGCCGAGATGCCTCAGAGAAAAGGAAAACAATTCTTATCTCATTTGCTTCTCCTGTGTTGTGCTCATGTAGAATGTGTTTGGAGATTGCTTACCCACAGGTGATTGTTCCATTGCATTCTGCTGGGAGTTGTTTTCACTCTTTGGCCAATCAGGGCCAAGCTGTGTCAGGACTCTGGAGAGAGTCAGGAGTTTTCATTATTATCTTTTTAACATTCTGTAAATGTCCTTTCTGTATTCTTTACTATAGTATTCTTTAATATAACATAGTATCATAAAATAGTAAATTAACCTTCTGAGAACATGGAGTCAGATTCATCATTCCTTCCTGCCACGGGGCACCCAGCAAATATGAAAGTTCTCCACCCCCTTGGAATTATTTCTGGATTCTCCATCTATTTAGGAATTCACCCATGTGGAGAGCAATGCAACTTTAATGAATTTGGTTTTTCAGTCACCATCCACAGGCTCTTTTAGAATAATCTTACAAAGCCAGAGGCAGCACCTGGAGCAAGGGCATCTCTTCTGTAAGCCTTAAACTATTTCTTCTCTTTGTGGTATTTGCTCTCGTTCACCACATTCCAGCCCATGGGATCTGCGGACAGGACTTGGGTAAAAGATGCCCCACATCTGGCAAACAAAATCAGGGGATCACAGAGTATCCTGGGGGGGAAAGGACCTGCAAGGAGCATTGGAGACCAGACAACCCCAAAATCCCACCCTGTGCATCCCTGGGAGCGTTGTCCAAATGCTCTGGTGGTCAGGACAGGCTCCCCAGGCTTTTCCCAGGTTCCAGCTGCTTATTCCTGAGAAAGGACAGAGCACTGCAGCAAAAGAGGTGGGAGGAGAAGGTGGAAGACAAGCATTTGATTGTTGCCGTCTCATTGCAGGGGTTCCATACTGCTGTCTCCTTATCACAAAAGTTTCACCTTCTTGGTGTTTCTCGTGGGCAGCTCCTCAGAGCACTGACTCTTTCTTCACAAAGCAGCCACTGACTCCAGTTCCCTCCTCACCCAGCCACCCCACTCTGTTATAGCATCTTCTTCTCACTGGTTGCAGCTGTGGCCTGGTAAAGTCAGGTCTGTTCCTAATCTTCGATAATTGGTCCAGCTGCAGCTCCTTAGGGGTAAGATTACTTTCTACACCATCTTTATTTTCTTATATTCTATCCCCCTACATTCTATAGAGACATTTAGCAACAAATAAAATGTTTATCAGCATTCAAGTCTGATTTATATGTGTGATCCTGGAAGCACTTAATGGAGGCAGGAGAGCAACCCTGCTTACAAGGTTAACTGAAATCAGTATATGAAATAACGACTGAAAGCACAGACAGATCGAGGATCTTTCCTCTGCCCAGTTTCCTTCTTAGGTGCTACTCTGAAATTACTGGCCTAAGTGGTGTGATCTAGTATGGAAAGTAAAAAAGCAAACTTTCTCCATGATAAAGGCAGCATTAAACAAGAGCACAGTGTGATGGTGTTCACAGGGGTCTTAGGATGAGGGAAGAGATGAGGATCTGACTCCATGTTTCAGAAGGCTGATTTATTATTTTATGATATATAT
>JAWWMS010000031.1:18104038-18115803 GCA_035048045.1 Chlorospingus semifuscus | reverse complement strand
CAGATTGGGGTTTATCCCTCATTTTGACCCCCACCCATGATGCTCTGGGCCATACACATATATGTCACTGAATGTCTTGCAGGTGACTTGGCAGGTGACAGCACCAGCACTGCAGCATTCCCTGCAACAGCCGAGCTCCATATTCCTCTGGATTTTGGGATGCCTCTTAGAATGCAATGCACATTTCCAATGCAAATATTTTGAGGGCAATGTGGCTGCACAGGTGGCCCGTGTGCCACCTCTCTGGGTTGCAGTGGCACCTCAGTGACCAGGGGACCACACTCTGCCATCCACCCTTCCAGAAAATCCCTCAGTTATAAAGTTTCCTCAGCATTCCATGATCAAGGTGCTCAGCCCTTGGGTCTGGTGGTGGTGGCATCACCATTCCCCCACAAAACCCACACAGAGTTTCAGGGTTGATCCCTCCCTTCCTGACAGAATGCCAGCAGAAAGAAACTTTATTTTTACCTGTTTCTGAAAAGCAATGACATTGCAGTGGATATATGTGCATGTGTCTGGTTTGTACAGAGCACAATAAATAAAATAGGATGAGATGAAACAGCTTTGCTTTCGTGAAGAGATTGTACAAGACCGTGCTTGTTTGACCTGGAAATCTAATTTATCTACCTAGCCTGAATGCTTATTATTTAATAGCATTTTATTTGGTACTTTTGTACCATGAACCACTGAGTTTCTCTATCCAGTTTCTGAGCCATCACCTTTGCAACGTTCAATATTATCTGAGAAGAGAAAATTGTCATTTAATTTGGTATAACCCAAAGAGCTCTTGATAGCTGTGTCTTATAATAAAAAGGGAACCATAACTTTGCTTCAGAGAAAGCAAAATATTGATTCCAATTTCTTCCTGACATTGTATATTAAATAAGAAACACCTAGGACTCTCAATCTTCCTGTTGTTTACCCTCAAAAAAGGCTTTTACACTGCTAGATAACACCTAGGCTTTAAGGTTTCCCTTTTTTATTGCTTTGCCTTTCCCCTGCAAATGAAGAGATGTCCAGACAATGCCATCAGACACCAGAGATGATGAGACATAAAAAAACTGGGCTGGAAAATCACTAACAACACACAGGATACACAACTTGCACAGGAACAATTAATCCAAATGAGCTTTGTGAGATGAAAGCAACATCTAAAAATGGTCCCTTTAAAATGCTCCTCTCCTAAAACTCTGCAGCTTGTGGGAGTTACAATCTCTTGGGCTGGGGTTGGCTTTTTGGGGTTTTTTTGGACATTCTGAACAATTAGGGCCAGTTTCACACACAGGCACAGACCACAGGTTCTCACTGTACTTTGGGACAGGGTTGAACTACATGCTAACAATACAATCCACAACCTCCTGAATAGCAAAGAAGATTACCTTTGTTCTGGTTGTTCTCCATATTCCCATCCTGCATCTTGCCTAAATGATGAAAAATTCCAACAGACAACAGACAGTAAACAACCTTCAGCCGAGACAGAACACGAAAATGGGGATTTATAAAAATGGGAGACAAAACCATGAGCACACCACGGGCACCTGGGCACCATCCCCTGCCCTCACACCTGCACTCACAGAGGGGCCAAGGAGTTCCAGCCAAGCTCAGGGCTGGAACACCTTAAATGCTGAATATCAGCATGTATTTTTGAGGAATCTGCATCAACTCAGAGGGGGAAACTAATAAAGTGGAGCTGGTGGGAAAATGAATTGGAATAATATTCCTGAGCTGATGTTTCAGAGGGCTGGGACTTAAAAATTCTGGCACACACCAGTATAGAGTATGGGTTGCTCAATGTATTCCAGAATTAAATTAATCACGTTACTAAATTGAGAAAAAATAGAAACAATGGTGTTAATAAATCTAAATGAATAAATAAAAAATGTAAATCAGATAGGATTTTTAAATTACATCTTCCTCACTTGGTTGTACTAATTAGCAAATTTCTTCTGGAAATACAAGTGCCAGGTGACCTAAATTCAGATTTATCCTGAACATAGATTTATCATGTGCCTCTTTAATTTCCAGCTTGACATTTTATCCACCAACAGTTTTACCACAGCAAAGTCCTTATTCCCTTGTGCCTTCTTCAAGTGGAAATGTCATTTGAAAGTGTGCATGAGATAAAAATGGCAAAAATGTACAAATCAGATACAAAACTTTGGTATTCAGAATAGCAGCTAAATATTTTCAAATGGATTTAAAATTTCTTGGTGGGATCCCTTTTGAAATTTTCACAGTAATTATATGAATTTATGGAAAAGGCTACAATAAATATTATCTCAGAATGGATGACCATGTCTTTTGGTAGTTATGTAAAATGCACAATAAAAAATGATGCTAAGGAAAATCAGGTTAAAATACCATTACAGGATTGTTGACACATTCTAATAAGAAATGTACCATCAGAATTTATTAAAAAATGTGCCAGCAGGTACATCTTGTTCTTCTGACTGCTATGTGGATTAATTTTCTCACTCTGCTGTGAATAAATCATAACAGAATGGAAAAGCTAAGATGCATCTCTTGCACGTTGGTCTTTGCATTAAGCGGGAGAGCAAAAGTGACCAAGTCAGTGTTATATTTGTCAAAAATAGGCCCCAGTGCCACACTGGGAAATTCCAAAGCCCAGAAGCAGAGCCAGGGAAAGGCTTTCATGTCCTAAAATCATCTCAGAGCTCAGGTGAGTTACCACAATGAACCACTGACCATCAGCTGCATGTCTGCATTTCTAATTCTATTCCTACCCTGGCAATAACAGGGCTTTTAAAAATTCAGAATCCACCTTCCAGACCTTTACACTTTGCACACGAGAGGGATCCATGAACCTGAGCAAACCAAGCTCCTTTCCACAGTGAAATTCCCTATAAAACCTTGGCCTGGGGGCACAGTTGGACTCAGTACCTGCCTGGTGGCTGTTTTTCTTAGAAGAGCTTTTAATAAAGTTACTGGAAGAGACAAAATATCTCTGGAGATTTAGATTTCTGGCTGGAGCATAAAGCCATCCCTAAGAACTGGAAGGCATTAATTTAGAGCAGGCAGTCTGCTCCATTTCCTGCTCTGGAGATCCTTTTTGCAGACTGCAATTCCAAACCTTGGAGTGGCAAAAAAATGGAACAATATTCAACTTTCAAAATTATAAAAATCACCAACAAAACCCAAATATGACTGCCCCATCTGGCAGACACATCATAGAGATTTTTTCTTAATTAAAATATGTACTTTTAGGACATATATTTGCTATTTGATAGCATAACTATCATAAAAAATTACACCAACAATTGACTGGCTACCTGAAAATAGCAGTACACAAAATAAACAATCATTAACAACATTTTAAACTCAGGTATTTTAAAAATACATTCTTAATATTCTTAATCTACTGCATTCAGGTTATTGAGTGGGGGAAGTCATCAGAGGTAGTTACAGTTCAGTTATTTAGACAGAACAACAAAGAGAAGTTAATTTGGGTAATCAAGATAAAGAAAAGGAAGCTGTAAGCTATTTATATCCTCCTGAGCCAAATAATTTTAAGGCTGAACTTTGGTATAAAATATGAACAAGGAAATGAAGGCAGAAAGAAAGGTGATAGAATCACCACTGCTGAGAGATCCTTCCTCCTTCCAGGTACAAATACTCCCCCATCCTTCTCTCCTGGGTGCATCATTTAGAATTGTCAAAAGGAGGAGTATTTATTAATATTTTGATAGCATCATGTGAAATAATTCTTTAAAAATACAATATTTTTTACATAATTCTGAAAATATTTTCTTCTTTTCTGTTTGGAATGATAAATAAAATAAATGTTGTTTGGGCTGGAGAAATCCATCTGAGTTTTTTATCATTTTTCTAAGCAAGGATGAAAAATCAGAAAGTTTAGAATAGCATTTCTAACATCTGCATTTCGAAGCTGATTTGAAAGTTCTGAAATTAAATATAAATATTTTTTCACATGCTTTTGCCTCACTACAATTCTTGTACTTTGGAAAGGACTCGTGGCACCTTTACTGAATAAATTCTTACTATAAAAGCATGGACTTCACCAAACAAAATTCCCAAGAAAAGCCTCCCCTTTATCTGCTGCAGCCCTTGAGGAAGAGCCAATGACACAGAATAATAAAGTCCTATCACTATTTTGGAAATTATTTCCCTCATTTGGAAATATTTATAATTGGAAGAAGTGTTTGGAATCAACCAAAGAAAATAATGGAATTATGTTGCAAGTGCTGAGAGGGAACCACTGTGTTAAACAGGAAGTTTTAGATAATCCTTCTATGCATTCAATAAATAACTTCACTTACAATTCAGAAATGGATTAAAACATACATTTTAAAATGTATTTAAAATAGAAAAATAATATTTTTAAAAGAGTTCAAACTGCAAATTGCTTTGCAGGAGCAGAAGTAGCTCAGTACCTACACTGGGATTAGCTGTAGATGTGAAATATTCCAGCAGAGATTTCTCTGAGTATGGTCAGCCATTTCTATGCCTTTTCTATATTTTTTAAACACACATTTAAGTAGAAAATTCTCTAGCTCACAAATGCCAAAAAACCCCAACAACCCACCCTGGAAATCCTGATTTAGGAAGGTGGCAGTGCTCTACTGGAAGGAAATCAAATTTGGGGTAATTTGAGCTACTAGAAGGAAATCAAATTTGGGGTAAACAAGCTGTAAACAGTGATTGCTGCTTCTCTGATTTTCATTTTTTCTAGTTACCTTTACTAAATATAATACTTTGGAATGAGATGAGTTTTCCTGAATTACTGAATTTCTGCAAAGTTTTCTGCTCTGTTTATGGCCTTAACTTGCAACCTTTCAAAAACTGAACGTATTGTCCACAGTTCTGATAATGAGATCAGTAACAATTCTCTATTTTGATCTCAACTCCTAAAACTCAACATTTATAAGAATTTATAAGAGTTCCTTTAGTACAGCACATAATACACAGGCTGGGTCACAAAGTAAATGCATTTATCACTACAACCTCACAGGCTGACAACAAACTCTTTCTTTTGTGTCAATTGTTTATTGACAAATAAGAATGAAAATATTTTATCTGAAATGTAATTGGTTGATTTTTCAAGCAACATTTCCTGAGCTTACTACTTATTCAAATATAGAATTATTAATTCTTATTTTAAGATACTTTCTACACAAAGACTGTAGGTAAAATTCTTGTTTCCAGTCATACCTCAGGAAGAATTTTCAGATTTTAAAAAATATTCATTTAAATATTTTTTTTATTTTTAAATGAATATAAAAATATTCAATTAAAAATGCAGCTATTGTGCATTTCATCCAGACCAAAGGAATATGCAGATGAATTTGGGGTCCTTGCTTTGTAACTTATCCTCTCCTTCCTTTCTCCCCTCCAAACCATATCTACATTTTCACAATTTCACTTCAGTATAGCAGTGTTTCATATATATGCAGTATTTAATTTCAGTATAGCATTCATCAGCAGTGCTAAAATTGAGAAATTACTGAGAAATTACCAGAAATCTGCCGTTGCCCATTTCCCAGATAATTCCAAAGCACTCAGGCATATGTTTGCCTGTGTTCTCTGAGCAGTTGAACTGTGAAAAGCCTCTCCTGCCCTTGTTGATGAAAGACCAGCAGAATTATTGACCTGCCCCATCTCAGAGGAACTAAAATCCCAAACATCCTTAACAGCACAAAAGAATTCACTCCGCACTGCAAAGCCCTGAGCTGGTATCCCTCAGCTCCAGGATAAACATGGGCAGTAACTGTTGTTCCTGACTGGAGAGAGGATGATGGAAAATCACATCCCTAATTCCGACACTGATCTAATATCCCCTGGAACTCAATTTCCTCATTAAGCTCAGCATTGAGCCCAAACACAACAGGGATTTACCAGGCAGCCCCAGCTCTGAGCAGAGCCCAGGGCTCATCCTGCACCTCCTGGGCACCAGCAAAGAAGGGCTGAACTCTTCTCCCATCCCTCCTCTGCAGCTGGCAGGGATTTTACACTCACCAAAGTGGAATTATCACAGAACCATCACAGGATGGTTTGGGTTGGAACCTTAAAGCCCATCCAGTGCCACCCCTGCCATGGCAGGGACACCTTCCACTGTCCCAGGCTGCTCCAAGCCCCAGTGTCCAACCTGGATTTGGACATTCCAGGGATCCAGGGGCAGCCACAGCTGCTCTGTGTCAGGACCTCAGCACCCTCACAGCAATGGAGAATAAAACATTTGCAACTCATTCCCTGGTTCTCGCCCTCTAGGGAATCTGGAACAAGGATGATGGAGGTCCTGCCATGCAAGGAGACGTAGGGATTGTAAATCCTAGTTTTCCAGAATGGGTTTTAAATCTGGTTATATGTTTCTTTTAAATTATTTGAAAATAGGCTTAAAGATTTCCTGTGTCACTGTTTTAAATAAGATCCTACAGCAGTAAATCCTGTTCCTTGTTTAGCACTTGATATTGCTGTCAGAAACTCTCATTTCACATGTGAAATGCAACCTGCATGGAAAAAAACTTTTCACCAATGTGATGAAAAGTAGAATGACTTTCCTCAGTATTTTTGGCTCTGCACAAGAAGGAAAGGTTGCTTGGCAAATAAAGGCTCATGCATCTGATTAGCAGCAAAATACAGCTGATGCCTACACTAATATTGACCCATTCAATCCAATTTAACACTGGGATTTCACTGTTAGGAGAGCCACTGAAATATCTGCGTGCTAACAAGCAGGGTCAGGAATCTGTCCTGGGACACAGTCAAAACTGACTGCAGGAATGGTTTGCTTTGGGTTTAGTTTACACAGGCAGGCTCAGCAGAAAGTCACTGAGGGCTCACACAAAAATCCACAAAACTTCTTGGCCCTTCCTGAAACATATGCTGAAAAGAGCAAAAGTTGTTTCTAACACAGTGTTGGTTGAAAAGGAGGCAGATCCCTGATCCCAACCCTCTCTCAGAACTGTGTGAGAATTATGAGTGAAAAGGAGGAGAAGCAGAGAGAATCCCTTTCTCATGGTGCTCTTCTCCAGACCTATGCTGAATAATGAAACTTTATAATAAAACATCAGGCGAATCTGCCTGAAAGTTTCAAAACTGGCCTGACATAACTGCTTCTTTTAACTGCAAATAAATGGCAAATAAATCACGATTCCAGACTCTGCCTCTGCCAGGCTGAAATCTGGGGAATGAAGCTGCAGCACCCCCGTGGCCCCTCTGCCAAGCTCCTGCAGAGCGTGTGGAGCAGGATCTCTCAGAGTGCAGTCACACAAACACAACATCTGTGCAGGTCAGTGAGGGGAGAGGGAATTTGACACAGTCAGGAGAGAAATCCATCAAATCAGACAAGCCGGGCGTTGTGACGTACCATTGACTAAGCTGGCATTTGCATTATCAGTGGCATTTGCACCTGCTGCACCATCTGTGGCTGGAGGAGGGTGGGAGGAGGGATGGGAAGAATCTACTGAGCAATAATGGATAAAAAAAATAAATAAATAAACAAAAAAGCACAACAACAAAACAGCAAATAATAAATAAATAAAAACAGCAACACAAACGAATGCACGTGACAGAGCGAAAAGCCTTCGTGGCTTTGTTTGCTCCCAAAATCAAAGAGTTTGAAATTAATTAACACAAATTTCCAAAGCAATGTGGCATTGGGACGGTGTCACAAAGTAAGCTGAAAATTCAAATAATAATAACAATAATAATAATAATAATAACAAAAGAGAAATATGAAACACATTTAGCAAAGTTAAAGGAGTTGGTGAGAACTGGCTGTACACAGTTCTGTGTACATTGCTTTAGTCCTTTTATGTGTTATTTTTTTGTACTTTAATGTAATTTATGCCTTTTTAAAGTGGTTGAAATGTTTCCTTTGGAGTTAATTTACACAATGCATGTGTAGCTTTAAAATTTGCATTTTAAAATGTATTATATCTACATCTATACATACTTCTACATAGGACAAGGGTAAATATTTTATGTTTTAAATAATTTTGCCCATTATGATTTATCATCACTGATGCATCCCAGTCTAACAGGGCTCAATACATGCCCTGCCATCACCTAGGTAAAATGCTTATTGATCTGAGTAGAAACATGGAATTTTCCTATATTTTATGTGGAAAAGGCAAATATAGTCTCAAGGAGAATAAGGCTTTATTTTGAATCCAGATAATGTACATGAGACATTTCCTGGTTTGTGATGACATGAAAGAAGAATCAGAAAAGAAAACCTCTTCTTTTCAGCTATTATCCACATATCAGAAAAAACTGGACAAGAAATCTTTCCTAACAGGAAATTGAAAAGCTTGAAGAAGGTTTTATCATTTTACTATGTTTTTATAGTGAAGTTCAATAAAATTAGTCTCTGCAAATAATAGCTAAAATTTATTTTGTTTTGTTTCTGATGGTTAATTGCTCACAACAGAACCAAGTCCTCCCATGGATCCTGACTGAGACTTCAAACTGCTCCAGTCCTTGCCCCACAGGGATTATTTCATGCTGTACTGGGTTGGTACTGCAGAAGAATGGGCTGATTTTATTTACAAATGGCAAATTGGGAGAAGAAAATAAACAGCTCCCAGGATTTAAAAACACACCCTGTGCTACTGCATTGAGGAAAATTTCAATTGCAAATTTGATTACTGTGGTGGCAACGACTTAAACTGTTTTGGTGACTCGTGCTCGCTCTTTATTCCGTTTGGATCCCCACCCCAACCAGCACAGCGTGAGCTGCTAGCAGCAAATCAAGTATTCCACATGAAATACTTTGCAATTTACTTCTGGAGAACAGCTGATTATTCCAGCTGAACAGGAAGATTTGCAACACCAACAATGCCTGCTCACCAAAAGATTTGGCACCAGCAATCTTGTTGATTTGAAATCATTTTTTAATTTCAACTTGACTGATTCTAAGATGATTATTTCAATCAGCAGTTCCCCCCCTGATTTGCATCATTGGATGGGGTACAGTTCTTACTCTACCTGGAAGCTGCTGTTCCTCCTCCTGTTTCACACCTGCATGATGATTTTTAAAGTGTTAATGAACAATAAGAGCACACACCCACACAGACTGAAAGGGGCAGGGTTTCTGAGAACTGCAGGTTTATGTTCCAGAGGTTTTCATTTGAGTTGGTGCCTCCATCTGCCACCAGCTCTGCCCAGGCATGAGCACAAAGCTGCATCAGAAAATGTGGAGGAATTCTCTATATTATGGATTATTTATATTATAGGTGTTTATACAGAGCCATGCTCAATTAAATTCTGTGTCTGCATCCAAATTCTGTAAGAATCTCTGTCTCTGAGTAAGTTACAGCCACAATGTGGGGAAAATTCCCTGATTTCTCTTTTCCTGCCTTTCCAGGCTCTTCCCTGTGAAACCTGAGAGCCAGCAGTGTCCTGAGCAGAGCCTAAGGAGCCCAGCCCAGTTAAGCCCAGCACAGCGAGCCCTCAATCCCACAGGGGTGAAGTTGCTCCTCCTCTCCCCAAGATGTGAACGACAGCAAGAGCAAACGCCAAGGTGCTGCTCAAAACTGGTCTGGCATAAAAGAGTTTTGCTTTGTCAAGTTTCAGTCTTTTCTCCTTTTAATTCTCCCCATGCCTGGCAGCTATTTTGCATTTCTGTGCAGAAATGAAATGGTAGACATTTCATTTAGTAAAAAGGGATTTCCTTTAAGCAGCAAAGAGTCAAAGGGAGACACTTGCTGAACATACTCAGAAATGGAAATTGTAGTCCTGAAAACCATTTGAATTTGGCCTTCCTATCTGCAGCTTCATATAAAATGATGGAAACAAAAAATGTGGAATCATATTGCCTGAGAGATAGCAAATAAAATGTTCAGTAAAGCTTTAACTGCTTTTTTTAAATTAATAGTGAACACCACTAGAAAGAGCAGAAATGTCTGAAAAACCTGTATTAATTGGCCCTTAATCATGTCTGAAAGACAACTATTCTTAGGACAGACTTGGAACAAAATTGTGGAAGAACAATTTACAAGACTGCATGAAGAAAAACTGGCAAGGACAGACATTAAATCATGTTTCTGCTTAGTGTGCAGCCCATAAATTAGCAAATGCTTATGACATCACACTGTAATAAGGTGAAAAGCCCAAAGAGGCTTCTTGATTTCATTAACTGATGCAGGACATGAAAGTAAAACTGTCTGCTAACATTTACTGCTACATTCTTGGCTTTTACTATTCTTAGCTCGACCTTTACACCTGAAGAAATTAAAATGCCTCTCAAGTCAGCCACTGACATTAAACAACCAGGCTAGTAAAGAGCCACAGCTTATCTTTATTTTAATCTTGAAGCTCCAAGACAGATGCTATTTCCATGGCCAAAGGGTTTTTTTCCTGGGGAAAAAATATTGAATTGATAGAAAAGCACAAAATCTTAGCAAACTGTAGGTGAGCATGGATTTATGTAGAGAAGCCACAGCAACTGGAGCATGCCCAGGTATCCCCTTGCAATTCAGTATGGACTGGGAGCCTGCAGTTTCACACTGGAAAAACATCTTGTTATCCAATGGATTTATTGGTTAACAGCTTCTGCTGTTTTTCTGTGTGACATGTGATGATAAAAATGTGTCATAAAATAAAACAAGGCAGTTTGAAAAATCCCGTGTACTTGTCAAGAGCGGAGGAGAGCTCTGGCTGCACAAAGCCCAGGAGCTTTCTCTGGAGCATCCTGGTGATGGGAAATTTACCTTTCTTGTCTTTCTTCTCCTCCTCTTCTCCCCCAGCTCCCAGCAGAGTGAAGATGATGCCAGTCTGAGAATTCACCCCCACAGCAGTCACCAGCATCCGCCCAGAGCCTTCCATGACATGGGTGCCTGAAAAGAGGCAAGACAGGTTACAGAGAGCCAAAATAAATGTAAAAAGTATGCAAGGCCTTTCTGAAAGTATTGAGAGATATCTGCTACACTTTATAAACCTCTACTGAGGGGGATATTACCACATAACCAAAATAAACCCTGTTGTGCATTATTCTCAACCAAGAATTAATGCTTAAGCACAAACCTCAGGCTGCACATCCATCACCATCAGACTCTCTTTTTAAAAGAAAAATTGTCACCAACCAAGTTTATCTTCTGCAAGAAAACAGTTTCAGCAAGACAGCACAAATACACAAATTAGGTAAAAAAAAACCCAAAACAAATAAATTCCATACAAACCTAAAGATCATATCTTTAGAAATGATCTAAAGAAAATATCTTTAAAAGCCAGCAGAGACTTGGTTGGTTCAGTTGGAAAGGAAAAGCCCTGCAACCTTCCTCAGAAATTTATGAAAGCCTCCTTTAAGATGTGTCACTATTTCCAAATACCTTTTAATTAAGAACTTGCTAATTGTATCCCTGTGTTTTGTTCTGAGGGAATCTTCTCCTGAATTGGATGACAACGGTGGATAAAAATATCCTCCAAAAAGTGCCCTTGGCTCCTGGGTTCCCAGAGCAGCTTTGGCAGGCAAACAGGCACCCAGCAGAGCTGAGGCTGAGCTCTGCACACCTGGAGAGGGCAGAGCAGGCAGAGGGGATGGGATGGGGTGTGGTGGTACCAATTCTGGGTTTTTCTGGGTCTGGGTTGAAGGCACTTGAATGGTAATTCATGTTCAGACTCAGGTGTTTATTATTTCTTATCAGTAAAACAGTCTCATTACTGTGAGTTCGGCAGCTTTTCATTAGAAGGCACAAAATGGCCAACAAGCTCTTGTTACAAGGTCTTTTAAGACTAAACTATCCAATTAAGAACTGACACCTGGATTATTTTCCCTTTTAACCCAA
>JAWWMS010000031.1:18069985-18091124 GCA_035048045.1 Chlorospingus semifuscus | reverse complement strand
GGGCTCAATGACTTCATTACCTGCAGCTGGAATTGGCAGATTAACCCCCAATGTGCAAATGGACCAAACTTATAAAAATGGAAAACTGCTGACCTGTCATTTATTTTGGGTGTAGGTCCTGGGGGATTCATCTGCCTTAAATGAATCCCTTCAATAAACAGAACTGCTTTTTATTCCCTCAATTCTGTCTGGCCTCTGATTTTAGGTAGCCCAAAAAGGCATCACTTCCAGCACTTGTGAAATGCAGCTGGAGGCAGAGGAGGCTCTGAGCACTTCCTCAGCTCCCACTCAGATCACTGAGAGCCCCAGGAAACACAGAAACCCGGGAAAATAAAGAAATGTTTCCCAAAAAGCAGCTCTCATCGGGGCACTCAGCTTTAAATAGAGCCCTGCAGAACGTTTCACATTGACAGAGAGCAACAAATAGCTGAGAAATGCAGGAGCAGAAATGAGAGCTGTCTGTCCTGTGCCCATCCACAGAGCCTCTTCCCTTTCTGTCTGAAGCACGGGGATGAAAAGAGCAAATCACTGCAAAAAGGGTTTTGGGGTGGCATCTGCCTCAGTGATGGGTGCTTGCGCTGTTCCATCCCTCTCTGTGTTCTGATAGAAATGAAATGTGCTTGCTTCCAAAAATATTCTCCTTTTTTTGGGGTTTTTGATGCTTTAAAACAAGGTGTTCTAACGGGGAGGATTTAACAGAAATATTACCAAAAATCTACCTGCAAAAACAAAATTGAAAAAAGGTTGGCTTTGCCTGGAAATCTTGACAGATGTTTTGAAGCGATATGCAGAATATATAAACTTATCTGGGCTTTTTGTATCTCTTGGTCTTCTCTGGTATTGTTCTTTATGCAAGAAACTTCAGAAATTTGCATTTTCCTATGCCTTTTGTACCATGGCAGAGGTTTCTTAAGTAAAAAGGTTAACATTCAACACACAGTTCTACAGGCTAAACTTTAACTGCTAAATTCATATTGCTAACTTAAGTGAACTCCAAAAAATCTCTATTTCAGTTTCACTGGAGCTTCTAAAACCCCAAGAGAACAGGGGATGGAGTGGGGATGCCTGACCACACTCACACAAACATTTCTGTAGATGATTGCAGTTGCTTTGGTTGTGTTCTGTGCTAGCAGAAGCCTTTTCCAAGGTCTGAAACACTTCACACACCCAGACTATTTAGAGAGAAATTGCCAACTTTTTCCACCCTGCAGAGAGAGGTTACTGAGGAAAGGTGACTGATTTAACAGGTCCCCAAAGAGTAATTCAGAGTTTTCAGAGGTTCAGGGTTGGAAAGGCACTGATAAAGGAAATTTGCAATTGAGGAGTTCAAACAAAAAAAAAAAACCGCAATCCCAGAAAATTCCAGATTGCCCTTGGAGCCAGTCCTGGAGCACCTGGGCCTCTCCTGATGCTGTCCCTGCCTTGCTCAGGACAAGGAGAAAACGTGGCCAAAGGAGATGGGGAAGATTTGTAGAGCTGAGCCACAAAACCCCCTCATAACCTGTAGTGTTTATTCAGACTTCAGCAAAAACCATTTCTCATCTCCATTCCTTCGTGCTGGAAAGCTTTAGGGGGTGAGGAATGAGCTCAGTAAAAGATTAAAATTCTGTCATAAAGTCTGACAGCAGCAGGCATCAAAAAGTTCTCCCAATATTAGCATGGCCCTATAAAAGCAGTTTTACAGTGCACATCTCTGTGCTAGGGAAATTTGTCCTGAACTGTGGGTTTGAGTTTATCTTCACCCCAAAGGATGGGATGAAATCCCCCCTGAATTCACATCCAAAACCACCTTCAGCGTGAACCCCACTGGGGACAGACAGGAGATGGGATTTCTGAGACAAATTCTAAACTAAAATGTTCACCTGGATCTATCCAAAGCTGCAGGAAAACAGGTTTCTATATTTTCTGCATATTAATTATCCACACTGAACTGGAACAAGAGGAGTGAAAAGGCAGAGCTTGTGCAAAAAATAAATCAAAATTCCTTGTTTAAATGCTACTTTTCTAATAGGAGAGAGATGTGTGTGTATTTATATATATCCATGAAAATATGCATATATGCAAAGTGCCTTCCTGTTCAAAAAGGTATTTCTGGTTTGTTTCTGTGCTTAAACATTTTTTTTCCAGGTAATAACTTTTCATTCTAATTCAAGCCCACCAACAGGGAGGAACTGTTAGCACAGGCAGACTTTGGGATGTAGCACAGTTTGTCTCAACTCCAACTGTAAAATAATCCTAGAAGCAGATCCAGAAATACTTCATCTTTAAAAAGTCACATCATAAAGATTCTGCAAATTTGAATACTAATTGGTATCTTAAAGCTGCCAAATTAAAAATTATTTTTAAATCACTATGAGATTAAAAAAACATTCAACATTCCTGCATTTAATATATTTTTTTTTTCATAAGCTATTAACTTTTGGCAATAAAGATGTTTTCAGAGCTTTTGGGTTCCCATTGATTTGAGGGAATTTTGATTTTTTTTTTTTTTTTTAAAAACAGGTAAATATCTTTAAGGTAATATTTTAGCTGCTTTTGTCAGTTTCAGTGCAATATTTGCATTTTTTGTGCTACTACCATGCTGATCAAATTTCAAATCCCCAAAGAAAAAGATGGGGAAGCCTGCACAAACAGCTATTCCCTGGTATTTATAATCAGGCTGTCTTCAAGCCCACAAAATATGGCTGGAAATAAAACACCACAAATTGGTCTTTACATCCTTCTAAAACACAAAACTCAGTGTTGAGTTTAAATTCTTACAAGATTTAACCAGGTAATTCTTACCCTGGTTACACACCAGGAATTGATGTCTGTGTGCAGGGACACTCAGATTATCCAGGGAATTCAGAGAATTTCCATCACTGGAATCTTTTAGAGATAACTCTGATAAACGTCTACCAGGGAGGGTTGAAGTATTAAGTGTTTGTCAGGGAGGGTTGAAGCTTTTGAGTGTGGGATGGACTAAATCCCCTCCAGCATCCCCTCAGGTGGGTTTGCTCATCATCTCCTGCCTCCTTGGCTTTAGACTGGTGTTGCCAGGCTGGGATTAGCCAGGCCCGGCTGGAGAGCTCTCTGATTTACCCACAGCATTCCTCCTGGCATCATTCTCAATTTAGGGAACCTTGGGGAAGCCCAGCCTGGCTGTTCTGCCTTGCTGACCTTCCTGGGCTCAGGACCGTGGCCAGGTGAGCCCTGCACCCCCTTGTTCGGCACCCTCAAACAGCCTCCAGTGGCTGGGGGCTCCCCAAAGCCACAGATCCAGCCAGAACCCCACATTTACCCCTCTCCCAGCACCACTCAGCTGGGAGGAACCAGGACAGCTGCCATGGGCTTGGGGCTCTCTCTAGGAGCATCATCCCAAAGCCCAGGGAAGGCTCAGTCTGAGTCCGGCCTGGCCGCTCTCCATGAGGAGGCTCCCCATGACCCCACAGCACAAAGGACTCTCACCCATTCATCCCATGGAGGAGCTCCCATCCTAAATCTGTCCCTTCTTTTGAGAATAACACCAAAACAGAGATATTTCAGAAATTCAGCTGTGTCTCCAGGGAATGACCACCCAAAGGGGCACAATCTCCTCGCCACGAGCTCAGCCTTGTACTGGTGACAATGAGGGTTGGGACACACAGCACACACACACCCCAGCCTGTCCTGCTCTCTGTTCATGGCTACTTAGACCTGGCATTGAAGTAATACTTAGAGCAGGAATTGAAAAAGCAAATTCTTACAAGCACTAAATTTCCTTAGCCAAACAGACTGTGGTAATGTCTCTAGAAGCCATATGCTGCTTCACCTCATCCCTGCTTTGGGAGGAAGGAGGTTAAATGGGGGTTTGGCAGAACAAGCTGTTTTTAAGAGGGCAAATACTTCTGTTTCTCCTGTTTTCCAGGCTGCCAACTGCTTCGTCCCCTTCCTGCTCACAGACTGGTTTAAAAAATCCTAGGGGAATCTTACAGTTTAATTTTTATGGTGAATGAGAAAAGAATTTTGAGTGTGTGCAGCAACACTCCTTAAAAGCTGGTTTGCTCACTCTGACAATCAACTCTGCTTTTGAGATTAATCTATTTTATATGAAAAAAAATGCTATTTTCTAATAGCTCAGCTTCTCTTGAGAATGCTCCTCCCCAGGCAGCACAATAAAACTGGATCAGTGGGATCTGCTTAGCAGCAAAGATGATGAAGGATTCCTATTAGGACACATCAGCTTTCAAGGCTCTGTGGTCCTTATACCCCCTGATATCCATGATTTCCCATTGATTGCTCAGTGCCTAGAGAACATTATGTAACACTCTGTGCAGACTTACAGAATGAGACAAACACAGCACAAGCTGGAAGATGTTCACCACTTGTTGTTTTCAGCATCTGCAGCAAAGTTTTGGGAATATTTTCAGTTCTTGTAGGGGCTTTGTACCGACACAGGCCATGAAATGGGGTGTCATTTAGGCCTCAAAACACTGCAAAATGTTAAAACAAATTAATTTTTGCTCACTTTCTTCATATTTTCTCCAATACTTTTTGTTTAATGGAGAGGACTTGAAGAGATGACAGATTTACAGTGTCCCAAAAAATGTTACTGGGAGACATTGGTTAAAGTGCACACACACAAATTGTGGAGTCAGTTTTTCATCTTGATCTTGGTTTTATAACTGGGAGAGCTGGCAAAAGACTTACAGTTGTTTATTTCTGTGTGCTGCTATGATTTTAGGAGGGTTGCAAAATACCTTTAACATTGGCCTCACAAAATAGAGTTTTGTGCTGCCTACGTTTGTGCATTTTTAATGCAATCTACATTATCACATGTAAAATGCTCTTTAAAAAAAATTAAGATGTAAAGCTGCCACAAAAGACTAGAGAATTAACTTTGGTTCAGCTGACTCATATCTGACATTTCTTAGTTTTTCACTCATTAATCAAATTGATTAACTGCATATTAATGAACCTCAGGGTGGCAGATTTTTAGAGACAGGGAGATGCATGCAATGTTTTCCTGTGGAAAATGTCCTGCAATCTTGAATGGGCCCTGCAAGACCCTCAGGATGGAAAGGTCTGGCAAAGGATTTAAAAAATGGATGTACTTCATATTGCCTTCAATAGCCCTCCTGAATTGATATGCTAAGGGAAATGGAGGCTGGGCTGAAAAGGTGAAGACAAGGTAAAAAAAATTGATAAATGCTGCATTAAAACACTGAGTTTCTATCCAATTGTGCCTCACTAGGAGGCAAATGAACCGAATTCCTCAGAGGACGGCACCAGACCTTCATGTGGCTATTTATCTCAGGTTACTTTTAATTCAGTTTAATTAAATTTGCTTCGAGTTCCTCAGCAATCAGTGCTTCCCCTTTTTCAAACCAACTGTTTATTCCCCTGGGCCATTTAATCCAGGGGGCACAGGAGAATTCCTTGTTCCAACCAACTCCAACGAGCCGCGCTCATTTCCGCGCCCAAAACAGCACAAACGCTCGGCAGCAACAACACCAAACCCAACAGCCCCGAGGTGGCCGCCCTTGGCAGGAGCTGAACGCTCTCCCCAGAGGCTTTCACAGCTCCCAGTGCCATTTCCCAGGGGCTTTCACAGCTCCCAGTGCCATTTCCCAGAGCAGATGAGGTGGCAGAGCCCCTGCAGGGCCAATGCTGCCGTGCCTGGCGCATCCAAGGGTGGCCTCCTGAGACAAACACAGCAGAAGCTGGAAGATGTTCACCACTTGTTGTTTTCAGCATCTGCAGCAAAGTTTTGGGAATATTTTCAGTTCTTGCAGGGGCTTTGTACTGACAGAGGTCCTGAAATGGGGTGACATTTAGGCTTCAAAGCACTGCCAAGTGTTAAAACAAATTAATTTTGGCTCACTTTCTTCTGAAAAGGCTTCATGTTTTCTCCAATACGTTTTGTTTAATGGAGAGGACTTGAAGAGATGACAGATTTACAATGTCCCAAAAAATGTTACTGGGAGGCATTGGTTAAAGTGCACACACACGAACTGTGGAGTCAGTTTCTCATCTTGATCTTGGCTTTGTAATTGGGAGAGCTGCCCACAGCCCCGAGGTGGCCGCCCTTGGCAGGAGCTGAAGGCTCTCCCCAGAGGCTTTCACAGCTCCCAGTGCCATTTCCCAGAGCAGATGAGGTGGCAGAGCCCCTGCAGGGCCAGTGCTGCCGTGCCTGGTGCATCCAAGGGTGGCCTCCTGCCCGCCCACACCTGCGCGCGGCTCCGAGCCAAGCGCGGCTCCATTTCCAGGCTTCCCCACCAGGCATCTGCTGTGTTTATACAATCTAAGAACAAGATGATTTCATCACAGAGATGGAAAGGTTTCTAGAATCCCCAGAAAAAAAAAAATATAAATATCCACTGGACCCATTTCCTGTGACACGGCGCTTCTCGGAAAGGGAGCAGAAGGAGTTTTGTGATCTGGGGCAGTGAGTGTGAGAAAGAAAAATGTTGCTGGGAGAGTGGGAAGAAAATTGTTGAGAGTTGGATATGGAAGGAGTGAGAAATTCCAAATATCACCTACCTGAAATTACTAAAATGAGTGCAGTTCTGCCACAACTATTGGCAAAGAAAGTGAAGGGATGAAAATCACAGTTTAAAAACTGGGGCAAAAAGAGAAGAATTTTATCCAATCTCTGGTCAAGCAGTCCTGACACACATGGCAACACAGAAAGGGGCTTCTCCTGCCTGTTTCACCTCCCCTAAAACCCTGAAATTCTCTTTAGCAGCCTAAAGCAGGAAACCACAAAGTGACCCAAAGAAAGGTGAAAGCTGGAACCACAAAATGACACAGCACAAAAACAACATTTTGAAGTGTTTTGAGGGAGCAATGGCTCAATTTCACATTATTCCAATGGGTTTTAATTATTTTTAGGAATACCCAGAGTGAGTGCTGGGGTACTGGGACAGACATCCCATCTTTAGAATGTTGTACCTGAGCCTAGCACACACACTAGTGCAGCTGTTCTGCTCCAGCAGAACTCCAAGGTAAGGAATTTACATGGAGGAGAATTAGACTGTCCAAATTTATGAGAATATTTTTTTTAAAGTACATCAGCACAAACTGCACAGAAATTCAAACTAGCTGGTGTTACATTCGACATTTTCACTCCTAACTAAGTAGAAGAAGCTTGCTGCCAACTGCTCTGTATTTTTTTATATCTAGATATGCTTTTTTATAAGTATTCTTTCTAATATCAATAAATTTTTTTACTTTTTTTCACTTTCTCCCAGAGATACCCAAACTAACAGCTGGTCAAATCTTCCTCACTGTGACTTATTTCCAGAGCTGCTAAAGAGATGAAATGTCAAAAGACACATCTTGAGCTGTGCTCCACAGGCAGGAACCTGGGAGAAGATGAGAACAGCACAGCAAAGACCTGGAGAAGGGGATGGGGGAGTTCTTTGTTTGGCTTTGGGTTTTTTCTCCCCCTCTGACTGATTTTTACAGAGTTTTTTAATCTGAACACCCCTTGGCTTCTGCAGGGAGAGCTTTTCCTGCTGCCTGGTGCCTCAGGCACTGCCGCCAGGTTGGCTCCTGCCCCTCCCTGGCTCTTTGTGTCCTGCTGTCCATCCCATCCGAGCAGGGATGTGACATTCCCACCACAGTTGTGCCACGAGTCTGAGCGAGTGCTGCCTCCACGGGGAGGCTCAGCACAGGATCAGGGTAAGGCAGCACCCTCACCTTCCCTCCAGTTTCTGGAAGTCCTTTCTGGTTCAAATCTCCTTGCTTGAGTCCCCACTGAGCAATGTGGCACATTATAAACACGATAAGAAAACCCCTGAGTGGCGAACCCCATGAAATAAAGTCTCTTTTTTTTATAAAATATGAAATCAAATATCTTTTAGGTCATGAAACGCCAGCAGGAACCCCAGCTCCAGCCCTGGGCAGCAGCAGCATCAGCATAAAACCACCAACATCTCAAAGCAAGTGGCTTGGGAGGCCCAAATTTCAGGGGACCATGTCCTGTTCCTGTGTTTTTCCAACTTGTTGTATGAGTAAGGGGAAGGGTAACCCAGCCAAAGCCCTGCTGAGCAGCACTGAGCAATGTAACTGATCATTTCACTTTGTTTTCAATCCCAACCTTTGCCTTGGGAATTTTAACAGAAGCTGCCTGAACCAAAAAGACTTTTCCTTTTTTATTCCACCTTTAAGCTGCTAAAAGCTGTACACTGGAAAATAGATATCCTGCCTGGGGCTTCCTGCTCAACACTGGGATGTTAAAACATCTTACCTCAGGTTGCTTTCTCCCCTCTTTGCAACCCACAGAAGGAAAGAGAATTCAAGGAAGAAGAGTTAAAAGGTTTGTTACACTCCTGTAAACAGCAGATGATTGGCAGGGCTTGGCATCAGCAGTTTTTGCAATAAAATCCACATGTGATGCAGGGGCTGGAGATGGAAACAAGGACTCAGAAATTGCTGCTGAAGGTGTTTGCAGAAGGATCTGGGAATGTTTGGACCAGTTCACATGGGTAGAGATGGGGGAGGCACCAAAGCAGCAGAATCCTGCTGGGTGGCTGGGAAAAGCAGCCCCAGAAAGGGACAGAGCTGCAAATGCCACCAGGGCATTTCTGCCAGGAGGGGCTGCTCCAGCAGAGCTCTGAGGGAAAACAGTGGGGAAATACCAAAGCAAACCAACCAAACAAACAAACAAAATCACCCTAAAAAACCCACAAACAAACAAAACAACAAAAACCCACCAAAAACAACAAATGACCAGGTAGAAGATGAGATTCTTGCATTTCTACAGGCACATTAAGACAGATTTGGGAATGGCCAAGAGAAGCCATTTCCCATTCCCTTGCTGGATTTCTGAGTCCAAGCACTCTTTCCTAAAGCATGTTCTGTTTCCTCAAGCAATGTGATGGTTTCAGTCCACTGCTTGCTCTCTATCTACTCATACTGTCTTTAAAAACAGGACAGGACATTTCTTTACAAACTGTGCATAAAAATAATTTCACCACATACTGATATACAAACATTTCAATTTTAGTCCTGACTACCTCTAATCTACCTGAAAAAAATAATGTGAATTAAATTATTTCACACTTTCATCAAATCCTCTGAGCGACCACAGAGCATGGCCAGGGAACACTGAAATCCACAAACCACTGAAAGGATTTTTCTGAGGAACAAAGTATTCTTCTTACCCTGCCCCATTTCAATTTTAGTCCTGGACTACCTCTAATCTACCTTACAAAAAAAAATAATGTGAATTAAATGATTTCACACTTTCATCAAATCCTCTGAGCTATCACAGACCCCCTGCTCTGCATGGCCAGGGAACACTGAAATCCACAAACCCCAGGCACAGAAGGGATTTTCCTGAGGAACAAAATATTCTTACCCTGCCCCTGAGTGATACTCACTGCAGTGGAGGCTACACCTGCACTGGGAATTTTCTCTCAAGATGCATTTGCTGAAATCCAGCCTCAGTTTTGCACTTTTTTGAAAGGGCAGCAAACTGATTTCGTGTGACTCAGTAATGAGAGCAGTAATTGCCACGGGGCTGACAATGATTTATGCAGAAGTTCTCAACTGCTTCTCATGGCCTGTCAGATGGTGAAAGGGAATGCAAAGCAGATTCCTGAGAACAACATTCCTGAAACCTGCACTCCTGCTAAGGAATATGAAAAGAAAGAACTGGGGTGGCTTCTGGACAAGCAATAAAACTGTACTTTTATCCAGAGATTCCTCTAGATCAGATTCCCTGATTGCACCAGAAATGGAAATTATGTTCTCCAAGACTCACCAGATCTGAAATGAAGATGTGAACACTCACATCCTTACAACAAGGCTCCTGAGCACTCTAATATTTGTTGGAAGTGTGGATTTTATTCTGCTTTTCCCCTTCAAAAGCCTCAGGAGAAATATATTTTGCACTTCAACTGCAGACAGCAGTTAAATGCTAATTCTGTTGCAGCATCAAAAGCTACAAGTGGGTTTCAAGAGTCAAGAAAAGAAAGAGTTATACTATTTTTTAAATTAGATGAGTTCAACTTGTTATACTAACCAGTAATGCCATTGGTAGATATAAATTCTGGATGTGGGAGAGGCAGATATAGATATATTAAATAAAGGCATATAAATGCTCAGTTTACAAGTGGTGTTTCCCTGACATTGTGTTCTAAAGTTTCTTGTTTCCATATTACAAGACTGTCACTTCTGGGGGGTGACAACTTTTCAAGTTACTCCAAGCAAGAAGTTGATGAGCTCAGAATATTGGCAGTGGTGATTGAATAAATCAGTGTGGAAAGAAAACTCCTCTTAGCTCGTTTTCAAAATGAAAATGCATTTCATTTGGAAAAACAAAAGAAAAAATTGGAATTTTAAAGAGGAGGCAAGATCAAGAAGAAAGAACAACATGTGCCAGCTCTCCTTTCTAACACCTGGCAGTACTTTCAGAAGTAAATATATTATTTTCAAGGGGAAAAAAAACCAACATAAAAGCTGCCAATTAGTGCATATTTCAGTGGAATTTTCATTCTGGGGAGTGTCAGGAAAGGAAAATACTGAAGCCAAACCCATTAAAATCAATTACAAGTGGGATTACTCCCCACTTCACCAAGGCAAAATCAAGCTTAATATGTCCATTTTCCAGAGTCTGGGATTCTTCAAAAAGTCATTTACCAATAAATTAAAGGTACCCTTGGCAGTAATTTCTGATATACTAATTTTAAAATTAAACGGAATTATTTATACAACTGCCCAAAGAAACATTTTAAAGAAAAAGCGTGGAAGACCTTCACAATGTGTTCCACAAATTGGATTACAAGATGTTCACTAATTTGATTTTTCTTCTTGTGTAAACCAGGGCAAAAGCTTTCAGGAAAACAATTTAAAGCAGGGAAAGCAGTGACTATGGAATAGAATGCTGTGCTGTGGGAAAACACAAACACATTTTCCCAGGCTGTGCTGCTGAGCTTTCCAGACTCCCTCACAATCTCAGCTGGCTCCTGTCTTCCCATGGGAAAAGAAACATTTTAAATGCACGATCAAAATAAGAAGAATAACAATTTGAAAAAGAAAGGAACAAGCCTCCCCTTGCCTGATGACACAGCTCCCCTAAAACCTGGAGAAATTATGATTTCAAAATTCTTTTCCTGCAAGATAAAACAAAATAAAATAAAATAGGGCAATCTGCACATTTAGTCTAAGCTAAATCCTAATTTTGTCAAGAATCTCTCATGGTTTATAATGTCCCCAAGGTATCCCACCAGTTAGATGAGGTAATAACAATAAATAACATTTTCTTCAGTTAAAAAAAAAAAAAAAGGCAAAAAAAGCAATGACTCCTTTATCTTTTCATGCCTAAATCGAGCACCTGCTGAATCAATAGCCAAGCATTCAAAATGCAGTGAGGGAGCAATGAAAGGCTCCCAATGATTTGCAAAGGATGAAAGCAGCCCAGGCAGGAGGCAGGAGCTGTGCATGGCTACGTGCTGATTGTGCTGCTGAATGGCAAGGCAAGGAGGAAGGGGCTGCAAGGAAAAGCAGCCAAAGGAAACTGCAGCAAATGTAAAAAGCATTTCAGGGCTATATTTAGAGGAAGACATTCTTCCTACATTTGCCAAGCTGCTCACGTCATTTCACACAGCATGTTTGATCCAGCTTTAGAAGTCTGGGAGGGAGCAGGAGAGAGGGGGGGAGGAAAAAAATCTGGATCAGCTGCCAGAAATGGAAATCTTGCATTTATGGAGAGGAACAAATATTTTAAGCATGTGAATTCAAGAGTGCTTTCCAAAGAGGGTGAGGGGGAAAATGGGAAAAAAGGAAGGGGGGCAGGCAGGGTGGTAAAACTTCCTGCAGCCAGAAAGGTTCTGCAGAATATGGGGAATGTTTATCAGGAACAGGACTTTGCTCCAATATTCCCTTTGGAGCCAGGCTCATGAGCCTGAGCTGCACCACTAAAAATACTGAAATGTGTGAATCTCACTGAGTTCAAGCCTTCATCTGGTGTAAACTGGAGATCTGTGCTCCTGCCATGGGATCCAGCAGTTACATAAGCAATTACATCTTTCTCATCCATAATACGTGATAAACAACCACAAAGGATGAATCAAACACCCTCCAAATGCAGGCTCAAAGGTGCAAACTGTATCAAAACCCCTCCAGTTTCACAAGAAAAGTTATGCTTTTCCTTTAACTCACGTCATGAGGTTCAGGATTTGCATAAAGAAACGTCAAGATGAAAAGAAAAATATGTCAGGAGCAGATGTAATGGGATCAGGAACAAACCACGTGGAAGCTTCCTGTTAGTGACCTTCTGGAGGCTGGGGATGGAATTGATTTGAGATTTAGGACATGCTTTGCTTAAACTGAGATGACTTTTGTGAAAAGTTTTTTACCTTCATTCCCTTCTCCAGGTGGCTGATAAAAGGAAAGCCCCAAAGATATGATGGCTGCAATTTCCAAGATGATAAGAGTCACGTCCTGCAACGCTTCCCAAACTAGCTGTATGAATGTTTTTGGCTTCTTTGGAGGTATAAAATTTTTTCCAAAAATAAGCTTTCTTTTTTCTAGGTCTGCAGCAGTTCCAGCTAATCCTGTAAAGAAAATAAAATAAAATCAAATCAGTTCAAATTGCCATGAAATAGAAAATACATCCCTATAAATTACTTCTCAAAGAAAAATTCCAAGCTGTGGCACCTATGGCATATAGACAAATGTAAATATTACACTTCAATTGTGCCTTCATGAGAGGATTTGTCCTGATATTCTGAACAGAATTCTCATGAGCTCCATTTAGTACTAATTCCTGCCAGGTTTCATCATTAAAAAGCCTTTGAATTAAAGGTTTGTATTAATAAGACCTATGTATATACATATGTACAAGCAATGACTTCTGAAAATAGATCCTAAACACAAAGAAATTATTTCTGGGATGAAGCTGGAATAGCTGATGGAAGCTTTTGGTAATACCTGTAGCAGATCACACAAATCTTTGTTCTGAATGCAAAGGATAAATCAATAAAGCCTCTGTTGTGCTACTTCAAAGCAACCTCTGGCTGCAAATGGACTTCAGCACATCCCTGGAATGAGCTGCATCACATTTTTGTCACAGGAAAAAGGCAAAGTTACAAGCTAAATATGCACAGAAGGGCAGAAGGAAACAACATGGCTCCATGTATTTTACATGATGCTTCAATTTAAGAGCATTTCAATTTAAGGACACAGGATAACAATGGGTGGTTGTGCTGAACAATCTATAGGGGTGCTTTTTTCCCTCCTTTATAATTATGTTAAAGGATGCACGTCTAGACTTCCCAGAAAAGCAAAACAAAACAAAAAAAAAACCACAAAAACAAATAAAAAAAACCCCAAAACTTGCAAGCATCAAGGTAAAATAACTGAGCCCAAGTATCCTTCTGAGCAGCATAAAAAACTGCAAGAACTGTTCAATGTTTCTGTCAAACAATTCCTGATATCATTGGTTGGATTGGAAAAGACCTTTGGGATCATCAAGTCCAGCTGCTCCCCCAGCACTCCCAATCCCACATCCACACACCCCTTAAACCCTCCCAGGAGTGGTGACTCCACCCCAGCCTGTTCCAACACTGGTCACCCCTTCCTATCGAGAAATGTTTCCTAATACTCAATTTACACCTCCCTTGGTGCACCTGGAGGCTGTTTGCTCTTGTCTGAGAGAAGAGACCAACCCAGCTGGAACATTTACAAAACTTTAGGTTTTGAACGTGATCAGCAACATATTTATGGTTATTTAGGATTACTTATGATTATTTAGGATTATTTATGGTTATTTAGGATTATTTATGGCTATATATGGCTATCCATTCTTACATGACACCAGGAAAACACCGAAGATGAGGAACAGAAGGTGGCTGTGAGGGAGGAAACCACCAACCCCACGCCATGAGGATTCCTGAGCTCAGGAGGTTCAGGGCAAATCCCTGCCTTCCCCAAAGAACGTGGGACACCTCAGGAATGGAAAACCCTGCAAACATCCCCTCCAAGCAGTGAGGGGATGCCAAGAGTCCCCACTCTGTGCCTGGTGCACCTGGAGGCTGTTTCCTCTTGTCTCAGAGAAGAGACCAACCCAGCTAGAACGTTTACAAAACTTTAGGTTTTGAACGTGATCAGCAACATACTTATGGTTATTTAGGATTATTTATGGCTATATAGGATTATTTATGGCTATTTATGGCTATCCATCCTTATACAACACCAGGAAAACACTGAACATGAGGAACAGAAGGTGCCTGTGAGGGAGGAAACCACCAACCCCACGCCGTGAAGATTCTTGAGCTCAGGAGGTTCAGGGCAAATCCCTGCCTTCCCCCAAAGCCAGTGGGATACCTCAGGGATGGGAAACCCTGCAAATATCCTCTCTAAGCAGTGAGGGAATGCCAAGAGTCCCCACTTTGTGCCTGGCTGGTTCCTCCATTTCTTCGGGACAAAAACGATGCTGGATCAGCCCTGCCTCACTGCAGGCACATCCTGACTCACCTTTCCCTTCAGGTGTCTCCTTACAGCTGCTGGGAGCCTTCTGGCTCTTGGTTAACTCATCAAAGTTTCATTTCCCCCTCAGCTGCTGAGAAACACGAGCCCCTCCTGTGGATCAGGGTTATTATTACCTCACCCTGGTTAATTTGCAGGGCCTCGTGCTCAGTGATAGGGTACAAGTTCCAGCCACCAGCATCCAAACTCCTCTCAGAGCTCCCAGGAAGCTCCCAAGGCTGGGAAAATCTTTTCCCCTGTGCCACAGGAGCTGCTGCCTTTTTGTGAGCCCACAGAAATTTGGGCAAGGCAGGTGAGGGATGAGGCCCTCACAGGGCCCACCCCAGCACACACCAAACAGGGCACTCTGAGGAGCACCAGAGGGCTGCCAAAAGGAAGGATTTACTCTAAAAATCAGAGACTCATGGGATCACTATAATTGGAAAAGATCTCCAAGATCATTGAATACAACTTTGAAGCCAATGCTGTCAAGTCCACCACGTCCCCAGGCCCCACATCTGCATGTTTCTGAGTGCTTCCAGGGACGGTGAACTCCACCACCCCCCTGGAGAGCCTCTTCCAGTGCTTGACAGCCCTTCCATGGAGAAACTTTTCCTAATATTCAATCTAAACCTCCTCTGGAACACCCTGAGGTCATTTCCTCTTGTGGACCTTGTTCCCTGGGGGCAGAGCCCGACACCCCCCAGCTGTCCCCTCAGGAGCTGTGCAGAGCCAGAAATCCCCCCTGAGCCTCCTTTTCTCCAGGCTGAGCCCCTTCCCAGCTCCTCCTCATGGGGCTTGTACCAAAGGCAGCCACAATTTGCGTCACACCCCTTAAAATCAACCATGTGAAGGGGAAATTCCATGGGCACCACTGACAGGGATTTGGGGATTTGGGGAAGGAATTTTGATCTGATGCAGCTTCAGACAGCAACACAAAACTCTGGAAGGAAAAACTCAAAGAAAGGAAGGAGCAGATATGTGAACAATGCCTTTTTCCACCACAGAACATTGGTGCTCAGTGGTGGGGCAGCTCCAGCATGGCAGGGATGGCTGGGACAGCACAGGGAAAAGCTGCAGGGATTTCAATAATCCCAGTCACAGCTACCAGGATGTGCTGAATTCCTGAGTTTGAAATTATGCCCATGAGGGCACACAAGGGACAGCTCCTGTCCTGGGTCTCTGATTTGTGTAAAATACACCTGAGGAGCTCCCAAAGCCAAGGAGAGACTGCAACTCCAAGAGCTGCTTTTTCTCTAAGATAATATTTGTCCATTTAGACACCATAAGGCTGAGGAACAGACTGTCTAAAGCATCCATGGCCATCATAATTTTCCTGATCAAAGTCCACATAAAGCTGGAATTCAGATATCAGTCATTCAGACTCTTCCATTTCTGTTAATATTTTCCTTAAGTACCACAAACAAGGATAAATTATACAGATGATTTAATTCTTTTCTCTAAGTCTTGGTGAAATTACTCATCCACTCAGTCTCATCTAAAAACCAGAGTATATTCATCTTTAATAATGAAATTGATTTCCTTGTAAATAATTTAGAAATCCTGGAAAATGACATCCAGTGTTCAGTTCAAACCAAAAGGTTTCCCTCCTCTTGTGACCCAGCCATCACTCAGAATCCTGCCCAGCAAAATTTTGGGGCTGTTTGTTTTTTTTTAAACTCCCACTGAATGCCCGAAATGAACAAACTCTTCTAATGAGGGAAAGAAGAAGGAGAAGGAGAAAAGGAGAAGGAGAGAAGGAGAAAGGAGACAACGGGGAAAGTGATGAAATTGGATTTTAAGAGTTGTGTAGAGAAAAGCGCCAGCAAAGTGCATGGAAATGGCAAAGATGTGGGGAAAGGGGCTGAGCTCTGGGGCAAGGCTCTGCAAAATTCCCATAAATCCTCAGAATGCATAGAAAGGTACAAGAGGGGTCCTCTTTATCTCTCCCAAGTCAGCTGCTCTGCTCAGAAAGGTTATTTTGATTATTCCTAGGGGGGTTCTGGGTTTGGCCAGGCCAGAGGTGGCTGGTGGTGCCCAGATGGTCCAGCCAGGGCACCTGAGGACCTGAGGACATCTGCCCCCAGCAGCACCTGAGCCTGGGGATGCCTCTCCTCCTGCCCCAGGCATGTTGGGTTTTTATCATGTTAAACACACCCACTCCATCTCCTGAATATCATTGTTTTATTCCTCCCTGGAGCCCCGTGACAACAATGAAAGAGCCTTGCAGATGAAGGCAATTTAAAACATCATTTCTGTGTGAGGATATGAAACATCCAAGGACGTGGAGACGAACCAATGGGGACTAAAAAACATGAATGGAAATAGGAGCTCAGCAGGACTTCAGATTTCACATATCCCCAGCACAAGCAGCAGCCTCCCATCTTGTGTTCAGGCACAGACTGGCTGGGTTTAGGTTCATTTCTCCACACGAGCATGAATATTTTATTTAAGTGCTTTTCTAGGTCAAAGCTGTGCAGTACAACTTTGCTTGACCTGAGTGTTTAGAACAGATGTGCAGATTCAGGTTAAATTTACATACAAATACTGCACACAGGTTCAGGAAATACTGTGAAAATTTACTGATGCTTCCAGCACTTGAGTAATTTCTTAAGGGTTCATTTTCCAAAAGTTTTTACCAAAATTTGTGGGAGAATGAAAGTGATTGCATAGAAAACTTTTCCTACAATGTCGTGCAGTATATTAAATTCATTTATGATTTAATCTGGCATTGTTGCCTTTTTGGAGGGAGAAAAAGAACGCAGAACTGGAGAAATGCCACTTAATGAATTTTCTCTGTTCCTTATCTACATCTGCCAGTTCCTGCACGTTGAATATAAAGCCATTTTTTCAATTAATGCCTGGAAAATTGTATTTCTCTGACAGTCATCTCCACTGCAACCAAATGGAGCATGACAAACACAGAATGATTCTGATGCTGCAAAAATAGCAAAAGCACAGCACATCTAACACAACAATGAAAAAAACCCACCATAAAACTTTTAAGAGAATGTTTGAAATTGGCTCAAATTAGGAGCTGAAGAATGTAGAATTTACATTTGCATTAATTGAACAAATAAAGCAGTCATTGCTTATTAAATTCCTTCTATGCTTTTTCTGATAGAGCCAGAAAATATAATAAAAATTTCAAATAGCAAAACCTGTAAATAATGGTATTTTAAAAATGAAATGTGAGATTTGTTCAGCATGGAAGGGAAAAGCTTCCAGGGACATTGTGGAAATAAAAGGAGAGAGAAAAGGCAACTATTTTGATTAGAGATAATTAAAAATTAGGTATGACACACCTGAGTTCTTCCTTTGAGAACGCATGGTTTTATCTCCGAAGCCAAAATCCCCTTGGCCTCCAACTCTCTTCTCCCACCATGAGCACTCACACCATCACAGAAATTGAAGAATAGAACATCCCAAAGAATCCCCTGGACAGTTATTTCATTTTCCTAGACTGGTTTCACTGTTGTAGGTATATCCCATGGAGCTCCCTGCCATTCCTGCTGGCCCACAACAATTCAGGAAACCCTGCCCCAGGCCCACAGAGCTCTTGCAGCCTCTCACATCTTCCTGATGAACATTAATTACAAATATCAGCTGGGGTAACAAGGACAATTCAAGCCCCACACTAAATATTTTTAGTGGGATTTGGCTCTGCTTTTCCCTCTCCAACAAGCAAGAAATAGCTTGGCTTTTTTCCTTCCATCTCCTCAGCAGCAATCTAAGCAGCTTCATCTCTGTAACAGTGACTGAAGGAGCTGGAAATGTCACATTTTCAATTCAAATGAAGAGTTTGGAACCAACAGATTCAGTTCCTGAGGTCTGCCTTAGGAAACAGCCCCAACCCAACTGGGGAAGGCAGGGGGGCACTCCCAGTAAATTGTTCTGGTCTGGATCAAATGCTCAGGAAGGTCTGGTTTGTCCCTAAGGTGTAAAGATGTCATCACTGTGATGTAATCCAGAATCAGCCTCCCTTATTTCCCGCTGGAAAGTGGGACTGGGGGAAAGAAAACCATACATTCCCTCATTTTCTGTCTATCCCTTCCTAATAGCCCCAACACCATTCAGGAATTCTTCATGAATTTCTTTGTTTATCCAAGGAAAACAGGTCAGGAATTGTTCATGACCCTCATTTACCCAAGGAAAACAAACTCCTGGAAAACCACAAAACCACAGCTTGCATTAAACTGACACAATAGGATTGGTTTCCAAGTGAAAACTACCCCAAAGATGGGAAACACAAAGTGGAAATATTCACCCCTGGAATGGGCGCCTCCCAGTTGTACCACGATTTTCCATGCAGTACATTGAAATTCTGCTCAAGTCATATTAAAATAAAGTCAGTTGAGAGAATGCTGTCCATCAGTAGGAGAGAGTTTAATGAGAGCATCATCTAATTCCAGCAAGGTGAATTGGAATTTCACTACTGAATGAACCTCAACAAATAATAATTTCCTTCTAATCTCAGGACTACAAAGCTGTCTCTAAGTGTAATGAATCTCATTACCCTTTTTCATTAATATCACTTGAATACTTTTTCTTTATAAAGGTTAAGAAATACATCCAAAAATTAAAAGCCTTTGGCATTACAGTTATCTAAGCGCGTGTCCTGTAAGATTTGTGCTGCTGCTGGGACTATTCCTGTGGGCAGAACCTTGCAGGACCCAGACCCTCCTTCAGAGCCTCATTCAGACAGCCAGCAAAGAGAAAAGAGGGCACAGAAACAGGAAATTCATTACCTCCCTCTCCACTTCCTCATTAACCATCCTCCCTCTTCACATCTGACAGCAACGAGTGGCCCAGGCACCCTGTGCTGCCCTCTGAGCCCTGCCACCCCTCAGCACCCCAAATCCAACAACCAGACCCCAAAAACCTCCTAGAAACCTTCCCTCTGACAGGGTGCAACCCCAGCTATCACCTGAGCCACACAAAGTATGCAAATTCCTCTCTAATTCCGTGACCTTTCAAAAATAAAGGAACTGAAGAGTTTAACAATTGTTCTTGCAGACTGATTGTCTAATGCAAATGTTAAGACAGGTACAGCTGTTAGGAACAGGTACAGAACAACTTGCACTTGTGCCATGAATTCCCATCCCTCAATCTGCAGAAATTCCAGAAAACTTTATCTCAATTGGATGAGGCAGGGGAAGGCTGAGGTTCCTGCCCCAGACAGGTTGGGGGCAGTTCAGGGCAGTGAATCCTCATCTGGGATTGCTGATTTACATTTACACCAGGCAAGGTTTGTTACTGCCCAGAAGCACTGAATGCTCCATGACATCTCTAATTCCCCATCAGCCATTCAGGGTTTTATTTCTTCCATCATCTTTTAATTCCTTTTTAAAGTCGAATTGCCCTGAAATGAAGCCATTGAGCAGGAACAAACAGTTTACATAAGATGAGTAATAACAGCAGCACCAGAAATGGTTCTTGAGAGTGGCTGAAAACAGCCCCAAAAAAGCCACTCATGTGAAAGACATGCCATGATTTCATAATAATCTAATGACTGGACTTCTGTGCAGCACAGGAACACGAGCCAGGGCTGGGGCAACAGATGAGACATCAAATATTAAAGGCAAGACATGCACTGTAGCAGATGACTCATGGTTTTCTGGCCCAAACAGAGAGCAAGAAGCTTTCTGCAAAGGCTGATAAAGCATTCAGTGAGAGCTCAAGGTCCAGGATGAAGAAAGAGGAATCAGGTTTTTGTTTTTTTTTTTTTTTTAATGTTCTGCTGTCATTGGGAGTGCGGCTGCTGAGAGGGAAGAGAATTGTCCCAGCAGAAATCATTCCTTCAGCTCTTACCCCACCTCGTCATCATGAAACCATCCACACATCTCTCACCGCGGTACCTCAGGCTCCTGGAAACATTTTTCTTTTGCTTTATCATGATATAATATCAAGTACAATAAAGCCACTACAATCCTAGAACAAGGATTGTGAGAAATACTAATAATCTAGAATAAATACTAATAACCTAGAATTAATACCCATCGTCCCAACTAAATAATAAAAAGCCAATAAAAATCCATTTTTGTGTTACATACTTAAATACCAGAGCAGTAACAGCACAGATCTTCACCCAGCACTAAGAAACAATGAAACTGAAGGTTATGGAAGGGTTTGGCAGCCAAACCAAACAATCCCAAGGCACTGGGATACCCCACAGGCACTGGATCCTCCAGGTTTGTTCAGCACCACAGACCCTCAGCTCCTGCATGGTGTTGGGGTTTTTAGGAAGAGATAGAGAAAATAAGGGAATGTAAGGGTTTCTTTCCCCCAGTCCCACTTTCCAGGTACTCAAAGCCTTGAGAATATCTCTTCTCAAGATATTTTGGTTATTAAAACCAAGCCAGGATTTCCCTCCCACAGAAGGTAACGTTAGGATTTAAAGTGGACCATACAAGTGCCCTCTGCACATTTTGTATCACCCACAAAGCCCTGACTTCCTATCCAAACACAGATGTGGCACCAGTAAAATGATGCTGACTGAGAGGGTACAGGAAATAGAATATAAAATGTGGAGCATTTTTGATACTATTTCACAGTATCATTCACAGTACTGAATTACAATCGTATAATTATTCCAGATAAAGTGAAATCTTTTTCTTGCTCTTGATATTTAAGTTAAATCAACATCCCTGGGTTGATTTAACTTAAATTGTTGTTCTTGTTGTTCTGTAGGTCAGGTTTGGAA
>JAWWMS010000031.1:18040293-18065086 GCA_035048045.1 Chlorospingus semifuscus | reverse complement strand
TGCTGGGCTTCATCCTGGGAAGGGGCTCTGAATGCAGAGCAGGAACTGCCCAGAAGGAGTTAATCCATGGTGGGTGCCGGGGAACAGCTATCCCAGAACAAATATATAAATAAAAATAAATTCACCTGAGAACAGGTGAATCCCTCAGCCTGAGCCCACTTTGACCTGAGCATCTCCAAGGTGCTGCTGGAGCCAGGCCCCTCCTCATCCCACAGGATGGAATTTAGGAGCAGATCCACACAATAATTTATGTTTTAACCAATATTATTTATTGTGCTGAAATAACACAATAATTTATGTTGTTAAATTAGAAAAAAATTCCTGCAAGTAAAAAGAAACAAAAGGACCAAGAAGCAAAAAATGATTAAAAAAAAGGCAACTAAACCCAACATTCTTATTATACCAAAAGGGAGCAGAACTCTAAGCACTTAAGTATTTTTATCATGTAACACAGAGGCATAGATTTAGATAACAACCACTTAAGGAATTAATTACATTCTTTACACCAAAAGAGATGGAAAAATGAAGTTATCCCAGTTATGCTCACCCCAAGGAAAGGAACACTTAAAACATTTTCTGAACTTAGCACAGAATTGTTCACTTGTCTCATTAGTAACTTAATTGGAAATTCTATTTCTGATTTTCAGTAGGAGAGTAGGCTTTGCTCTGCTCTGCTCCTTGACTTGTCAGGTTATTTTTTTCTTGTGCAGTTCCTGCCTCTCACAAAATATTTTGGGGAAAGTCAGTCCAAATTCACAGTCCAAAATCTTATGCAAATTACTACGAGCCAACTGCTGTACAAATATTATGAAACAGAAGTCTCCCCAAGTCCTTTTCAATGGCTGCTGAACACAGCAGGATCAGACACTTTCTATTTTTATTGAAGCTCAGGTTTCCAAGTTGGTAGAATAAAAGGCATTGGAATAAGTCTTTCTGAAATAGCAGGGGAAAAAAAAAAGAAAAGATTCTGTGCCTAAGAAAAAATGCTTTGGGAAACTGGCAATCATCCTAAAACCCAAAATGTTCCAGAAACACAGCCTGTGATTCAAAGGCACTTTGTCATCTGTACAGTTTTGCTTATAGCTGCATTGCAGCATTCTCTTCAGGACTGCTCGCTGCTCTTGGAGGATAAAATGACCCAAGTGCCTCCTCTGTTCCATCATTACTCATTAATGAAGGGCCTGGGCCTAGAGATTGGCATTGCAGGAGAGGAGGAAGCTTCATTAGCACATCCCTTCAGCACCACACACCAAACCAACACCAACCAGGAGGCAAGAAAATCAGGATTTCAGTGGCTGCCTCAGCAGCATTCAGAGGCTGTTAGCAGTGTTCAAATGGCACTGAAAATGCTGCTCTGCTCTGAAATCATCCTGGAGGATGCAGGAAGTGCAGAGAACCAACAGGGCTGAGGATGAAGTCATTGCTTTCAGCAGACATCTTGAGCATGCACCTGTTTTCTCCAGGTTATGTAAATGATGAGCAGAGAGGAGCTGAATGCTGAAATACTCAGGGTGCTCCAAGGCAGACTTTGTGTGTCTGTGTGTGTCCTGCCTCATTCCAATATCCCTTTTGTTGAACAAATTTATGTTTTTCTCTGCCTCCCCATGCACCTTCAGTGCCCACTGCTCTTCCCAAAAACCACCTGAAGAGATCTTCCCTCCCTTCCTTTTCCATATTCCTCAATTCCCCCTTCATTTTATCTCAGAGAATCTGATAAATACCAGACAGCTCTTCCTCCTTCCCTCTGAGCTCCCACTGCTCACTCTCTCCTTCTTAATCCCTGCACTCTGTCCTGTGAGGCACAGCTCTGATTTAACCTCACACACCTCTTTGGGAGGGTTTTTCGGTTGTTTTCCCCTTTTAATCAAGAAGCAGGAGCACAAAATAAGCAAAATTTTGGGAGATCAGCATGGAGCAATATCCATATCCTGTCTACAAAGACAACCATGAATACCATACACTCTGCAGGCTTATTTCTTCAATGAAGAAAAGACCTCTCAAGGAAACAAAATATTCCTCACATTGCAAGACTTTGAGAAACTTAAAAAAAAAAAAAATCTTCTATTCATTTAATGATTAGGAAAGCCAGCAGACAACAGAAAAATTCAGAAGTAATTACGTGAGCCTATTAATAGCAAGTGCCAATAAGTTTCCATTTCTGTGCCCCTCATTAGAAAAATGAACAATTTCTGGAATTGTGGAAACAGGCTTGCAGAACATAAAAAGACTGTAACAGCATTAATCTTTTAGCTTCCTGAGCTTTGTCTGCAGCACAGCCTTTATTTGCAATTAAGCTTAGTGCATATGAAGTTCACTGCCTGCCAGCCCTGAGTGCCTGATCCAGCCTTGGTGGGTAATTCAAGCTCCTTCTCACTGACCTACCAAACTCTGACCTGTTGGACCTGGCTGGTAAAAGTGAGAAGGGATTACAATTTCATTCAGATGGTGATATCTGAGCAATTCATTCAACAAGGGGACCAATTATGTCTGATCCCCTCACCTTTCCCCCTGCTTCTGCACTGGACTGATTTGCCAGGAGAAGGTAATCCTGAGTCAGGGGGAATTTGATCACAGTGACCTGAGATGAAAAGTGCTGGATCTTGAAAATGATCTCAAATCCATCCAGTTTGTTCAGCTGTTATAGAGTGATGATGTGAAAGCAGAGGTTCTTTGCCTGGAGATAAATATCCTCCACACTCTTATTTATTTACATGCAGTGGGGAGGATGCACACGAGGCCATCATGTGCAAAATCATGGGGAAAAAAAACCAGGGAATGTTTCAGTGGTGCTGTGTCCTGACAGACACAGGGAATGTTTCACAGTGGTGCTGTGCTGTGTCAGAACATTAAATTACAAAACATGGCATCCTCTGCCACTGCTTGAAGGCAACAGGTGATTCATTAAACCCTCAGTCCAGTCCACCTAAAACACTGTTCTCTCCTGAACACAAAATTAATTAATTAATAACAATGTTCTATAACCAAATACAGCCACAAATACAGTCAGCATCAAACCAGAACCAACAGAGAGAAAAACCCTCCACAAATGATGCTTGGAAAGTTGTTGGGTGCCTTGGTTCCCTCGCCAGCACTGGGCACTTGATTCCTCTGATTTCCCCATGCACAGAGCTCACCAACCCTCCCCACCCCAGCCATGGGAGGAAGGAGGGCAAACCACAGGACCCTGGGTGCAGCCCCAGCCCCCCAAGTCCCAGCAGGCCCTGTCCCTGCCCCACAGGCTGGTACCCAGCTCCACCATGCAGGAAAGCAACAACACCTGCTGCCAGCAGGGATTTCCAGCTGCTGTGAGGATGCAGATGCCTCCAGGACTCGATTACTTTATCAACACCTAATTTAGAGCCTGATCCACCCCTGAGGGCAGCAGCAGTTTTGCTGCAGCGGGTTCAGAGCCCAGGGATGCTGCCCAGCAGCAGCTCTGGCTCCAGGGGTGACCCTTTCCTCCCCAAAAGAGCCACCACACTCTGCGCTTCCCACAGAAACCAGATGCAATTGCCCACTTGTAAATCCTATTGAAAATCTCCTTACACATTCAAAAGAAGCAATGCCAGTCATTCAGCTCCATGCCAGCTCCCCCCTTGGGAATTCCTTATAAAATCCCTTTAAAACATCTCTCTGGGCTCTGGCCCTCTGCTCTGGCTGGGCCACGCTGTCCACCTGCCCCTGAATGCAGGCTGCAGCTGCTGTGCTTTATGTAACCCTGCTTGCTGCAACATCCCAGCACCCAAACACAACATTTCCACACAGAACCACATCCAAAGATTTGCCTTTTGCAGATTTTGGGTGAGTAGCTCCCCTCCCAAGGCCTCAGCTCCTTCAAGCCATGTTCCTTGGGGCTGGAAAGCACTGGATGCTGGCTTCATCAAGCTGCTGCCTCCAACACCCTTGGCTTGCCCTTGAAAAGGCTTTCTGCAGCCATGAGTCACTGCTACAGCACAAAACCCAGCCCAGCGCCAGGGAGCTCATCAGGGAGAGGGAGAGAGGGACATGAGAGAGGGACAGCAGGGACCTTGCTGGGGCAGGAGAGGGGACACTGAGCACCCAGATCGGCGCTCTTGCTGTTAAAAACAAGAAAAGAGGCATCTACTGCTCAATTTCCCTGGCTCCAAAGGCACTTTCTGGGTTCACAGCTTCATTCAGGAAATAAAATGGCACAGCCAAGCTTGGGCCTTGCAAGCAAGCACTTAAAGGGGGGAAAAGTGCCCAGCAGGAAGGATTTGAATCATAGAAGTATTGGAATAAAACAAGAAATGGCAAACAGGCAGGTAATTAAGCTGTTTGCAGCCAACTTTGATTTTCAAAGCCCACATCACTGGATGTTTGCCCTTCAGAACAAAACTCCTTTCATTGTACATGTATTTCTGGAAACTTCCAGGTATAATTTTCCTAATGGCATAAAATAGAGCCCCAAGTGTTCTGGTGCTGCAACAGAGCGTGAGGATTTTTGTTAACAGCAGAATTCTGTCTGGAAATTGCCTTTGGATGGATGAAACAAGCTGCCCAAAAAGCTGCAATTCCAGGAAGGATAACACAGGATGCTTTCTGGAACATATTTATTTACCTGAAAACCATGTGTGGTTGTTAGGCTGCTTGTTTCCCAATAAATAGGAATAATCTGTGACCTGTGGGATATCAGCTGAGCTTTCCATATTCTCCCCCTCTCCTGTGCCCACTCAGTGCTTACAAATTGTGATGAGACATTACTGCACTCTCTGGCACAGTGGGGATTTGAATTCTGATTGAAGACCAGCAAAACACAAACATATGGAAAAATAAAGCCATTTACATCTCAACTTGGCATATCCCATGCTCTATACAACTAATTATGGATCTCTGAGCTCATTAGTTTTCCCTGGAATTCCCATGCAGTGGTGGCAGCAAAGCCAAGTGTGAAATACCCCGTGGCCAGTCCCAAGGCAGCCAGGCAGGATTCCAGATGTATTTCACAGTAGAGTCACACAACCAGCTGTGCTGACACTGAGAACTGGAGAGGGCAAAACAGCTCAACTTGGAGCATCCAAAGTCTTAAAAATAACAACAATAAAAAATTAAATATAAAAAAAAGCCACCAGTGCTGCCCCAAACAGTGCACAAGCACCCACCTAATGAAGGAGCAGGGTTGTAAAAATCCCCAAAATCCAAAGGATTTTTCCCCAGCAGTGCAGTGGCAGGCAGAGGTTCACATGTTAATGGCCTGTACAAAAGCCAGTGATGGTCAAAAGGTTGTGTTTATCCTCGTAGCAAGGATTGTTTATCCTCACAGCACACCCTGGGCTTTTACAGCTCCAATGTTTGCATAACATAATGCTCGAGCCATTAACAGCAGAATCCTTCTTGACCCTTACATGCCCAGGTATTGCCAGTGTTTGGCTTCTCATTAATCCCAGGAAGTTTTTATTCCTGGAGAAAAGAGGAGAAGCTGATCCGGCATGGATTACACATGGCTTGTGCAATAAATGTCACGCCACGGATCAGGAGTGTTTGCTCTTGCTCAGCTCACACGTATCTGTCACATAATTGTGCCTTTATGTAAACAGAGGCAGAGAGAATGTACACAAATAATATCCACAGATGTAGGAAACATGTCAGGAATACCACGGGGAAGGGGAGAGCTGGGAATGTGAGCACTGATGAGAAACATGAAACACAAAGCTCCGGTGCAGGCTCAAAAGGTAAAACCCACATGAGTGCATTTAACTTCTTTTTTTCCCCTTCTTTTTTTCAATATGATATCTTTGCAACAAAGGACCAGAGTGATGGAAACCCATCTGCAGAGAGTGGAGCTGCCCTGTGGGGCTCACACTGGTTTAAATCAGCTTTTCCTGAGCCCTGAGATTCCCTGGCTCCCTGTCAGCACAGGAATTTCATAGAGAAATCCAAAGCAGGCTATTCCAAATGAACAGGCACACGCAAGGAGTGGGGTTTTTAAAATTCTCCTTTCCAACATGCAACACAAAATTAGGGATGAGTAAAGGCACTGTTTTCATGGCCATGCGGGATCCAGTTTGTCACTTTTGTTGTGGATGGGAAGAATTTCAGAAAATTAAATGTATTCTAACTTCCAGTCACTTCTAAAATTACACACACTTGAAAGATCACATTAAAGGTCCTTTATTTTAGATCTCCTCATGCCATAAATCTCCAGATCTGGAAAAAAACATCAGACCTCCAGGAATAAGTGCAAAAGAATTATCTCTAAATAGTGTCAGAAAATAAATAACCCTGACTTGTGGATCTGAAGCTGAGAAAACAACAGGCATGGAGACAGGGATTTAAGCAATTGTGGGAGGATTTTAAATGTTGTAGGGGGCTTGTATTCATTTCAGTCTTGTTGTAAATCTTGTTGCAGTGATAATGAAGATTTCTAATGACTCCAATGTTTCACTGATTGCTCTTGGGCACAGCTCACACTCACTTTTATGGCAAGAAACCAAACGTTGCAAAAGCAACATTATTTTTTTCCTTGAAAAAACCACAAATAACCTGGTCTGACACTAATTTTCTTTTATCATCAGCAAACTAACAAAATGCAGCAATCTCAAGCATTCTTGGCAGTTTGCAATATAGAAAAAAACACCAGAAAATACCATGGGGATGCTTTAGAGTTCCTACTCACACACAGAAGTCACAACCTGATGTCAGGCACAGGAGAGCAAACAGGCTCCTCTCATTGCTGCTCCCCAATTGTTTGGTTTTTTACCCCCTTAGCTATTTTCAAATGTCCTGTTCCTGCCCGAAGGGACACAGGAAGGATGGAGAGGGACTTTTTACAAGTCACAGCACGAAGGGGAATGGCTTCACACTGAGAGTGGGTTTGGATGGGAAATTCAGAAGAAATTCTTCCCTGTGAGGGTGTTGAGGCCCTGGCACAGCACAGAGCAGCTGTGGCTGCCCCTGGATCCCCGGCAGTGCCCAAGGCCAGGCTGGACAGAGCTTGGAACAACCTGGGATAATGGAAGATGTCCCTACCATGGATGGGGGTGGCACTGGACCGACTTTGAGCTCTCTCCCAACCCAATCCATTCTGGAATTCCATAATCATCTTTCTTTTTAGTTAACTATTAAATGCTGGTGTTTAATTCCCAATTTCTAGCAGAGCAATTTAACTTCAAATATGATCTTGAAGTTAGCTTCAATTGAGCTTCAAGTATGGTCTGCTCTGCAGCCAGGAATTTTCAGTGCTACTTCAATTAGAACCTTACAGATTCCAATAAAAACAACTTTGGAAAACACAAGTTGCACTTACAAGTTACCAAACTGTCCTGCATGACTAAGCTGATTTCTAAATAATGACCATTCACTCTTTTTTAAATAAAAGTAATTACAGGGTTGGATAAAAATATTTTTATAGGCAAGGCAAAAAGCTGCAACTGACAAGTAAATTATTCATCTATTCTAATTGCACTGCCTGCAAAAATTGGCTCAAAAAATTAAAATAATAAAATGGTTTCTAACAAAAACCCTGAGAAGTACTTAAAAGTTAAAAGAGTTGTGGTGTAAAGTTCACTTCTGATCTTTCTCACCACTCAGTTTGGTCCCAATGCCTGGGAAGATTTCTGTAAGATGTTGTAACTTCTCTCACATGGGCTTGTAAAAGTTGTAGTGCCAGGGAAAAAATGTCATTTCCTAAGATGTTACAAGCTGAATATAACAGTAAAATCTTGTAGAGCCCAGAAAGGAGGGTGCTGAGTTCTGCAGCTGTGAGTCTGCACAAAGGCACAACCAACACTACAATTCTGGAGTACAGAGAATAACTCACTCACTCCTGTAACTTAAATCCATGGACAAGGGGCCTTAAAACCACAACAAATCAAGAATTACAATGAGAGCCACCTAATGTTTGGGGAGCTTCATTTGTTCCAGGTTGTTTTTTCCAGACAACAAAAAGGATTTGAGATATTTTTGCCAGAACTCCGACTGATATTGACTTTTCTTTGCCTTCCCAGCACTAACTGTGGCAATCAAACCTGGAAGAAAGGAAGGCCAAATTCTCTAGTGCTTGAACAGTGATAAATGTCAGAGAACTCTGGAAACTGGGGATCAGATTTCCCAGAATATGTTGCACCAGGTGTCACTGCCACAAAATCTCCCAGAAATCCAGGATGTACCAAAACAGCAAAAATGAGAGACTCCAGAATCATTTGGGTTCCTTGGAGCAGACAGGTGTGGGGAAAGGAGAAAGAAAGGAAATGCAAATAAAGGAATAAACCCACCTTATTTATAAAGGAAAAGAAATAACCTCTAACAGGTATAGATGTTATTTTACAAGGTGTTTTACCAGCCAATTTGAGTTCAACTTTTCCATTAAAAACACAAGATTTAAGCAGCTGATTTAGACACTGATTTCCAAGCTAAGGATGAGCACCTGATGATCGTGGGAGGAAGATGTGCATGTGAAGAGGAGCCAGTGGAGGTGCAAAGTCAGAGATCCCCCCAAAGAGGCTCAGGGCACACAGGGAAGAGGGGAATGTGTTGGAGCAGAGGCAGGTGCCCTTCACAGCACCCAGAAAAGGGGAGGGAAACCCTGGCAGATCTCCTGGGGTTGGACCAGCATCCCTGGAGGTGCCTGAGCTCCCTCCTCATTTCCAGCACACCCTCCAGCACTTGCACTTTAAAGGCTTTTATCATTATTAAGGATATTCCTGTATATTCATCCCCTTCATTCAACCCCCAGAGCTGATGGAAGGGTGGAAGATGATCCCTGAATGCAGAAGCAGGTAAGTTACACCTGCTTCCCAGAGTGACAGGAATACTCTCCAGAGCTGCTGCAGCCCCAGCAGAGCAGGCAGAGGCTGTTATTGACACATTGTCTTGGCTCATGCGAGCTCCCTTTGATGTTTCATAATCCCAAGGGTGCTGAAAACTCAGTGAAAAACACATTCCTCCTCCTACAGATCTGTCTCATCCTCCAGGCACCTCCTCTGCACAGAAAATTGATCCCCAAGAGAAGGGAATGATGATGGATGCCTTTAAAAGGGTGGCAGGAGGAACGGCCAGAGCCAAGGACAGCAGAGTGTCCATGCTCTGGGTCACTGTGGTCACCCCTCTGGGATTGCTCAGCACTGATCTTGGTACTCTCCCAACCAATCATTTCAACTGCTCTGGTTATAATTAGTGACAAATAACTCACAAATGATGAGAGAGAGCTCATCACCAGCACTGCCTGCTCTCAGGACTGCCAGGAGAGGTAAATCACACAGCTCATATGCACACAAATACAAACTTCCAAAGCCAAAACCCTCCCAAAACCAGACAGAAGTTCTCCAATGATGCAAACATGACCTTTCTGCACACATCTGTTTATATTCCTACAAACATAAATTGGACAGAAAACCCCAAATCATTGGGGGGTATCACATACAGCACCGACAGGGCAGTGTTTGCTCAACTGGAAATAACATACATTTATATGGGTGCATAAAATGCTTTGATACTGAAAGCCAGACTGGAATTCCATGTTAGAGGTGCTGCTGATGGGAAATGTGAAGAATGCCAAGATGTGGGCAAGTCTGAGAGCTCCATTCTGTTTGATTCCACACCTTGAGCTGAGATGGGGAAGCAGGGAAGTGGCTCCAACTGGGAGCCAAACACCAACCCCCTTCAAACACTCCCACATCCACTTGGAAAGGATGCAAAAGGATAGGAACAACTTAGGGTGAAAGTAATTCCTCAGCTGAACCTGATGCCTTGGTTTTCCACCCTCTGGAGATAGCAAAGCCTGTGGAAGTTAAAGCAGGTCACTGCTGGAGGAGAACGTCACCAGCTCCAACCTCAATAACCAACATCCTCAAGATTTATCTCATGGAAACCAGAGATTTCCAAGACTTCTCCTGCAGGGAAAGAGGCCAGCAGGGAACAAACTCTGAGCTGTGGTGGTGGGAGGCAGCAGACAGGGGCAGTGAATGCTGGCAGTGTCTCCATGAGCCCGCGGGGCCGGATAACGTTACCCTGCACCACGGGGATGGTAAACGGAGACACGGCTGGAACCTGAGCTCTGGAAATTTCTGCTGCTGCCTTGAATTGCCCAGGTTTTGCTGGAGAAGAAAACTTCAGCACAGCCATTTCCTGGGCCACCATTTCAGAGGTGTTTGGTGCATCCATTCAAATTCCAGCAAAATCTGAGGAAACTACACATGAGTATTCAAAGGTTCGGGTGGTTTTCAAACACGATTCCACATTAAGGAATTTATGGAAGATGCAAGGATGGAGAGGACTGCCCTGCCAGCAACACTCCTAGTGAAGCATTCACAGTTTGCAGAAGAGATCTTGAGGAGAATTCGTGCAGTTTTAATTCCTTCCAGTGGAGGACAGTGGTTTACAACAGAAGGAATTGGCTGGCTGCGTTTCATCTGGAATTGTGTTTCCCATGGTGGCAGTGCAGGGAAATCACCTTGCCCAGGTTTTATGTGAGCTGAGGATGGAAAGCTCCAGCCTGGCCTCTACCAGTGTTGCTCCCAACACCAAATTTTGCTTTAAAATTCCCCTGGAGCTTGAAAATTCCCACTCGATCCAAACAATCCCTGCAAGAGTGAGCTGTTGTCAAAACCACAACTTATCATCACATTCCTAAACAGAGACAACTGGAACCAGTACTCTGAATGCTGAAATATTTTAACAACTTATTCTAGAATTACTTGTAGGATTCAGGATGTATCAATTTAACTGTACAATACAGTGATTTTCTGGCTGAGACTGCACCTCTTTAAAGGCTTGATTTCCACAGGGAAAAAAATCTCTTATGTAATATTTAATATTTGAAATAAAATGCTGAGAAGGCATGTATCTTAATTATTTAGTTTCTGACACATACCCTGCCTTTAAAAATTCAGCGTCTGACTGCAGATCTGAAAGACTTTCCTATAAATAAGTTATCTTCTCTGAAGCTGTAACAAATTTTAAAAAGTATTGCAATGGTTCTTAGCTGATCAGAGGAAGCACAGGACTATTAAAATGTAAATACCCACGTATTTGAATATTATTTTAAGGCAGAAAGTCCTTCCAGGTTGCTGGAATTCTGCAAAAAAGGCTCAGGGAGAGCAGCTTGAACAAAAGGAAATTAATTTCCCTGCTCCCAAGTACTTTCTGTCCAACAAGTAAAGCACAAGATTGAGGGAGTAGTTACAGTTTCTCTTATCTACAACAGACCTGTTTCTGCAGCAAGTATCTTCTAAATGGAAAGCATTCTAAATTAATTAAACAAACCTCAAGAGACAGTAAACTAATTATTCTGGGCATACATAAGATGCTGTTGAGTTAATCTCTATGAACACAAGTGAGTTAAGTTTGTATTGACATATTGGGCCAAATTTATTGTCAGAGAAATTAACTTCAGGGGAGTTAAGCCAAGAGTGAATTTTTCCTCATTAAGGAGAAATAGGCCTATTGTCTGAAGTGTGAGGATTTAGAGCCTCTTGGGAAAATCATAATGCACTTGAGTTTTATAAGTGATGAACTCTTGCCCAGAGTTGTGCTTCAAAATGCACAGAATTCTGTTTAACCACCTCAGAGCTGGGCTGTCACATGGGACCCCTCTCATGTGAGCCCTGACCTGAGCACTGAGGATGCAAAGTGTTCTGCTAAGCTGCGGAAATAATTATTCCTGAAGCTTCCCAGCAGCATTCAAAGTGTTTGTACAAGCAGGAGACACAACCCTCATACCTAAATTTAACACAAAGTTCATTTAGTTACCACAAAATGTCTTTGTTGTCTACACTTAACCTAAGCGAGATATTTTTGAATGAACGACTCAGAGAAATTTTCATCCACTGCAATTTTTTCCTATTAAAAAAACAATCATTCACCTAAATTTTATAATTACTGTGCTCTACACAGGGGCACATATTAATATTTAAATTATTTTGTGCAGCGGAGCAGAACTCAAGGAAGTAATTGCTAAACACTAATTAAGAAATAGATATAGGAAGGACCCAAAATGGCACAAAAATCATGTCTTGAGATGAGCAGTACAAACCCCACCTGCTCAGGAGATGGTACCCAAACTCCTTCAGCTCTAAAAGTTCACCCAAGGTGACCCCAGAGTCCTTCCCTGTGCCAATGGGACAAATCCCATCACAAGTGGCAGGACAGCATTCCCAGCATCCTGGGGGACTCTGTAAAATCCTTGGTGCCCCTTAGCATCACCCTTCCTTCCACATCTCTTCTCCAATTAATGGTTTTCTTGGAGCTTTCCATCTCCACAATTCAGGGACACGACTCAGCACTGCACACTAAAGGCAAAGCGTGATTCTTGTTTAATTTATCCTCCTCTCTTTCCACCAACCCCTGGTTCACACGAGCGTCCCAAAGAGAAATCTATTTTCAGCATGGCCAAGAGAAACTCAAGAAGTGCCTGAGGGTGGAGTGAAGCAGGCTTTGGATCAGGCTGGAACTATTGGGAAACATTTGTGAGAACTGGCACAGCTCCACAGAACCAAGGGAACTTCCTCAACACAAGGCAGAGTCCTCAAAGTCCCCTGAATATTTTCTGAAGTGATAACAGTTCACCTCTTCTCCTGGAGACATCTGTACTAAGTGCTATTAGTGCTGTCACCTCGACTTGGTTTTCAAGAGTCCTTCCCACAACGTGAGACAGAAAAACTGAACAGAACTCAGCCTGAGCTGGGTCAGGAGGGCACACAGCAATTACCACCCTGCACCTCCCAGAACGAGCAGCAGAGAGGAGAGCTCGGGCAGGGAGGTTCATCCCACTGGCCCTGGGATCACAGCCTGGCACCTGCACCTCCTCTGGCCCCGCACTTTGTGAGCTCCACTCAAGAGCAGTGCAAACACCAAGTTTCAATCTTATTTAGGCTTTCTCACCGTTATCTTGGCAAAGGCAGCCTGAGCGCGGCTTTAAATACCTCTGGAAAAAAAGCCACGTTAAATTACATTAGGGAAACATCCAAAATTACTGGTTTTAAAATCAAAACCCCCAGTGCAGAGTATTATGGTAATGACTAAGAAAATTGCTATAAAAGCCAGGAGGTTGTTTTCTTAGCAATACCAAGAGGATCTTTCCCATTGTTCTGCCAAGACTCGCAGCAGTGCCAGAGATGCTCGGCTTTCCTGAGGTTCATCTCTGCGCTACAGCTGCTGCTTCAGCCACTGAAGAGTGGCAGCCTCCTGGAGAGCCTTAATTAAATAAAAGGCAATTTTAGAGGGTGGTGGGGAGCATCACTGCTATTTGGATGTCAATTGACACAAAGCTATATTTGCTCTTTGATTATGTTTATAAATGGCATTCGAATCAAAAGCAAAATTATCCCTGAATGATTCCACTTAAATTATTTATCACCAGAGTTTAGGCTGAGGTGGTCACTAATTTAGGTTATTTTTCAGCACATTTCCTCCAGAAAAGAGTAAATCTCCAAACTTCAAGCATGGGATCCTTTTTTCTTGGATGGGTATCTGATGTGTTTGATGTATCCCTAGTGCTGTTCCCAACCAGGATGAAACACAGCACCCATTTTTCAGGGACAACATGGAGGAGAAACTGGAAGATGGTGCCCATTTCCCAGGATTGACACAGAGGAGGAACTGGAAGGTGATACCATTTTCCAGGGATAATGTGGAGGAGGATGAGATGGAAGATGGTGCCCCTTTTCCAGGGATGACACTGAGGAGGAACTGGAAGATGGAGCCCATATTCCAGGGATAACACAGAGGAGGAACTGGAAGATGGTTATTCTAACAGGAATAACATAGAGGAGGAACTGTAAGGTGGTGCAATTTTCCAGGGATGCCATGAAGGAGGAACTGGAAGATGGTGCCCATTTTCCAGGCATAACATGGAGGAGGAATTGGAAGATGGTGCCTATTTTCCAAAGATGACATGGAGGAGGAACTAGAAGATGATGTCCATTTTTCAGGAATAACATGGAGGAGAAACTGGAAGAGAGTGCCCATTTTCCAGGAATAACATGGAGGAGGAACTGCAAGGTGGTGTCCATTTTCCTGGGATGCCATGAAGGAAGAACTGGATGACAGTGCCCATTTTCCAGGGATAAGATGGAGAAGGAACTGGAAGATGGTGCCCATTTTCCAGGACTGACACAGAGGAGGAACTGGAAGGTGATGCCATTTTGCAGGGATAATATGGAGGAGGATGAGATGGAGGATGGTGCCCCTTTTCCAGAGATAACACAGAGGAGGAACTGGAAGATGGTGCCCATTTTCCAGGGATAACACTAAAGAGGAGGAACTAGAAGATGATGTCCATTTTCCAGGAATAACATGGAGGAGAAACTGAAAGAGGGTGCCCATTTTCCAGGGATGCCATGAAGGAAGGACTGGATGACAGTGCCCATTTTCCAGGGATGACTTTCAGGAGGAACTAGAAGCTCCTGCTGCTCACGAGGAGGAACTGAGGCCTAAGGCAAGGGCAGCCCTCACCCAAGAAGCAGCAGCAATCCAATCAGAGTTTATTAAGGGAAATGCTCCCGATTAGAACATTTCTAAGTGAGCACCAGGACAGAAACCTTTCCCCCTCTGTGATGTGTCAGAGCTCTAAGTGCCAGTTGACTGTACAAAATGACAGCTATCCAGGCTCATCCCTTGCAACAACTGGCATCTGCTCTGGAGTCGTTTGAGTTGGTTTGAATGGCACTAATTAGGAGTAGTTACACATAAATGACATCCCAAAGACTTGACACAATAAACATTGCTATCTAGTGCCATTCATTTGCTCTCCCCATTCAAGCACACACAGTATTTACGATAATTTCCATGTTCACTGCCACCTTTATCCCACAAATAAGGTCAGGAGACAGACAAACAACAAATATGGGAAGAACCACATGGAAGTTGAATACATAATAAGTTATCAACTGCTCTTTAAAGCATGTGGGCCAGGGTTTTGATTGCTCCTGGAAGGTGGATGAGAAGGTTGCCTCCTTGTTTGACCTTGCAGAGAAGCCATTAGGATTCCTCACAAGCACCAGGCAGCTTTATAAACACCATCAGAATTCCTTATCTTTCTCTGCTCTGCAGGCAGAGAACAGCACTAGTGAAAAATAAAGATATTTCTATTGTCTCGTGGCTACAGACTGCTAGGAAAGATGATGGAGCTCTGAGCTACCAGCAAGAAACTTCTCAATTTTCCTTTTGCTGACCAAAAGTCCTCTGTTTCTGCCTCAAGAAAAGGCAGCAACCACCAAGTGATTTTCTTTGATTTCCACCCCTACATTTTTAGCATCTCACTGCCTGTTTTAGCCTTACAGCTTTTCTTTATCCCCATGTCATTGCACGTGCCTTCAACACCTCATACAAACTCTCTCACAGCCATAGTGGCACAATGTTATTTTCAAGCACCTTTAAATAGTGCTGCTGATTAAATAACTCGTCACTAATGTGATTTCAGGAATCCAGAGCATCTCCTAAGGTGTAACCTTTACCACTAATTGCAAATATAGAACAGAAAATTAAGTCAGGCTGACAGAATTAAATCAGGAGCTTTCAATGCAATGTCAAATTTCTGACAAACTGCATATTACCAAGGAACAAACTATTTACCAAGTGATCACGAATTTAAATTTTCTTAAGGATGTTTTTGGGCAGCACATTTTGTGTACAGCTTTGAGGAAGATGGAAGGAGAATAATCCCAGTGGATTAAGAACAGAATGCTCATCAAAGACTACTGGGACCTGTCAAATTCTGAATCCTTTCCACCACCTTTGAAAAACTGGAATGTGCAGCTTCATTTCCATTGTTTCAGCTCTCAGGCACTAAATGCAGATTTATTTTTTTTCCTAACTTCTGCCATTCCCAGCTTTACATGTGCACACACTTGCAACAACCTGACAGGAAGGCTTTGGAGTCTTCATTTGTTGGAGTCACAGCATAAAAGCCAAACCCCCTGTGCGCTGAGCACATCAGCACAGAACAAAGGAGGATGAATAGAGACTTGATTTTGTGTCCCTGCTCATATCACACAGCACAGGAGGCTCAAACAAAACCTCCACAGATGAACCATTGCTCAGGCACTAATTAATTCTTCTCCAGAGCAGAGCCAGTTAACACACAACCTTCTTTTTACTTAACAGCCTGTTTAACTCTCCCTGTGGATGATCCAACTCCAGTTGAGCTATTTGAGCACACACACATCTCCTGGAAATGCTCTAAATGAAAAAGATGCTCAAAATCTTTCTGAGGGTCTCCCAAGGTGAGACACATCCAGTGTGTCCAAGGCACTGCAGAGGGATGGGCTGTACCTGAGAGATTCCACGGGTCTGGGAAACATTTCCAAGGACAGATTTTCATGGTTTTGAAAATCTGTCATGGTTCTGTCCCACAAAGGCCATGCTGCCTTCAGCACAAAGACATGTGGGAGTGCTTGATAAAAGCCAGCGTCCCCCTGCCTTTCACCAGGTGAAAATGGTGCTCTCAACTATGTTTTGCTTGTGTCAGCTTTTTATAAAGGAGATCTTAAATCCATTTTCACCAAAACTGTGTAACCTCCAGAGTATCAAACTTATGAAATCTCAGGAGAAAAGATTTTCCATGTAAAGATTTTCCTGTCATGCACTATGAGATGAAGCCCACTTTTATAAACTCAGCACTACAAATACCTACCAGACCATACTGACATTTCCAAAACCAGACAGGTACCTGGGCTTCTGCCTCAACACTGGTGCCAGAACTTCAGCATATTTTACCAAAGCAGAAGTCAAAGCAGGCTAAAAATTATGCAACACTCTTTTTCATTCAACTTGATGATTATATAATCAGATGCTTTTCAATATCCCAGCAGTGCCTCTGTGTATGGTCCCTGAAAAAGACATTCTCAGTCCATCCCTGCCCACAGCAGCTGCCTATTCTTTCCTTCCATTAAAAGACCAGTCTGGAGAAAATGGATGTGTCTTTTCCCCTCAAGGTACTCTGTTTTGACAAAGCAGTGCCATTCCCCAGGCACAGCTCCCCAAGTCTATAATAATCATTATTTCGTTAAAGCAGCTGCTGGGCTGAGAAGTCATAACTAGGTTATTTCTTTTTTTAACTTGTTACCTTAAAAGTTCTCTCATCTAACCAACTAGAAAGTTATCACAAATTACATCTGAGATGTGTAAGAATATTCTTAGTAGTAGCATTATATTTTAGGAAATAGTGGGTCAGCTCAGAGTTTTATGTCTGTATTCACCAACCTGTTCCAAAGATGAAATTTTATTAAAGAAATTATTTTATTCAGTACATCACGTGTAGCAGCCTAACTGTTAGGAATGATATAAAGATAAATAAATTTTAAAATCTTTTGCTTTCATTAGAGATGGCCAAAGGAGCAAGTGAATCAAGGAGCCGTTGTAGCACACAATAGAATGGAAATGTTAAGGAAATAGAGCAAAGTGTCACCCAACAGGGCACAGGAGTTATGCACTTCTTTTTATCACTAGGAAATGTGTAGAAGTTCCAGAAAAATCTTTGGAACTGTGAAATAGGAACTATTCAGAGGGTTCATTTGCACAGCAACCCCCTCATACCTACAGGTTATCCCAAAAAACCTGCTCCACACCTGCTCTGTGTGCAATCAGCACTTTACTCCCTGACAGAAGGTTGGGAACCAGTTAAGAGCCAGAGCATTCTGTTCCACATTGATTATTCACCCACACAAATACAATAAGTGCTAAAGAATATCCAGATGTAAGTGTGAATGACCACATTTCACTCTAGCATGAATTTTTTAATTGCACTTCAAATTGTGGAGCTGCTGTTCTGAAAAGCAGAATAAAAGCACCAGGCTTGAGGTTAAGCTGCAGACATCACCCCAAACTCTCCAGAGCAATTTCCATATGGATACACAATGTCCTGCACTGCTTTTCAGACCAGTCCATCCAGAACAGACACACACACACCCCTACAAAATGGCTGTTTTTCCAGCAATTGCCACTTACTCTGATTAACCCCTAACACACTGTCTTTCTTTGTGCCCTGCAAGAATCAAATCCTAAGGTAAAATTAATTAGAAACTCAGAGTAAAGCACGCCTGTGATCAGCCCCAACACTTCCAGGCACAAACATCTTTCTTACACTGCTTCCTGCAGCACTTTTCTGGGTTTGACTTGGTTGGTTTTTTGGGGGCTACTTTTGTGTTTCAAGGAGGATCTCTGGAGTTAGATTGGTTAGAACCACCACACAAGTGTGTCCCTAGAGACCTTGGAGATAACTCCCGACTCCTGCACACGCACAGCACCTCCTTTCTATTCCTAAAAGCAGCTAGATTTCCAAGGCCAACATTCCCTCACTGGCAGTCAGGCTCTGGAGCCCCCTGGACGTGTTCAGCTGTGAATTATGACTGGAACACCCTCATCCTTCTGCATCCTGCACTCACAACAGGGAACGAGGCACTGACCTTGCCACTGCACTGAATAAACTCTAAATATAGCTTGATTTCTAAGTATTCCAATGTTCCCTCACCAGTTAACTGTTAACTCATGACAACAGGCAAGTTTTGTCCCCAGGCACGCGTTTTTCCTTTGTTGTCCTCTTGTTCCAGGTTAGAATAAAACTGGTAAAGAGTCAAGATGACATTCAGGTTGTTTCTCCAGGCAGCTGCTTGATGGCTTCAGGGGGGAAAGGCAAAATGCACCCGGGACAAGAGATGCACCAACAGCTTGGATTTTGTGAGTCAGACCTTATTTATCACTCCCTGGGCCTGTGCTTTGGTTTTGTAACTCACCACAGAGGTGGCATTGGGATATTTGAACTCAAATGTATGGATGTTTCTGTGGAGAGACCTGAAAAATAGGTTGGGTCTCCTGCCCAAAAAATCCTAATGGAGAGAGATGGAAGGAGGGAGAGGGAGGAGCTGAGGAACTCTGCTTAGCAGAGCCCTGCAGAGAAGCATCCAGGAGAGCTTTGCACATATTCAATCCCACATTTCAGCATGGTTTTACCCAAGGAGACAAACACAATCATTTCCCTCTCCCTCAGCCTCTGCACAGATTTAGAAGAACGTCAGCTCTGCTTTAAGAAATTTCTAATATTTCCTCCTCTGTTGGAAAGGTTTAGAGACATTGAAATACAATTCTTCTCTTCACCCCTCACCTGGAATGCTGTGAACACTGGAGTCCAGTTTAAAGTAGTGGCCAGCCTTGGACATAACTGCTGCTCTTTCCCTGTGTAACTATCAATTCTGTGGGGACAAAATCCATCTCCTTCACCATTTTGCAACATTCAATTGTCCTCAACCAACAGCTCTTCTTTGAGGCCCAGTTCTACCACATTTTCCCTCATGAGTATCCATAAAAGCTCCATTGGGAAACACCTCCTCAAGCCATGCCCAACCTTCTGGAGCCTCTGCCACTGCTGCTTTCTGCCATGGGCAGGACTTTTCCATGCTCACCTGCACTTCAGCTTCCTTTTGGAAACTGCTTTTGTTTTGCTCATTCAGCATTCAGAGCTAAACTCTCCTGTTACACTTAGGCCTGGATATAAAGTTGGATTGGATGAAAACTTCAGTAGTAAACAGATAATTCCCTGTTTCCTTCATGCAGAGGCTCAGCTGGAGCCTTTGCTTCCCCTGTCAAATGCCTTGGAGCACTATTTATTTATTTATCAATATTTACCCAGGAGTGCTCCAGCACAGGACACCTGAGCTGCGTTCCCTGGCCTAGTTCAGGTATTTATAGCATGGCTGGGCAAGGCACTCTGAGGTGAATGTGCAGATATTTCAGATTCCTTGAGGATTCTCCCAGCCTGGGAAGGAGCCCCAGGTTTGTGCTGGATCAGGCACAGATCCCTCACAGTGCCCCAAATACCCTGCACTGTGAAGAGCAGAACCTGACCCCAGACACTATTTGTCCTAAAAGTGTCCTTTAACACCTGAGCAAAAACACTGAAAGGAATAAAAATTACCAAGTCCTAGAATATTGCAATTCCACAAAAAGAATCCCCTCAGGAAATGTTGTACTGCCTGCTCTGTACTGATCTCTCAGAGTTTCCAGTTCCATGATTCAGGATTACAACTGGAATTCTCTATTATTTTAGCCCACATTTTAGTATCAGCATGGGGGCACTAAAAGTACCACATCAGAGGTTGCTTTAAAATGAGGATTTAAGGAGGGCTATAAATCAAAAGGTATAACAAGGAAATTTAATAAAGATAACATTGTTATGTCAAATGCAACATGGATTCTAATACACAAAGAGCAATTGTTTTTCCACATAAAAAGCTCTCAGCAAGAATTTTGCACACAGTGTGAGGCTAAGAATTACTAGAATAATAGCAAGTTGTTCTTGGAAATTAATTGAACAAATAATCTTTTGTATTATGATGCCTACAAAAGACAAATACCCATGTACTGACACGGAGTCTTTAACTTTCTTCACCTTTTTACCACATTGTTGGCATTTGCTTTGCCTCTTGCCTATAAACAATGAGGATTTGGGGAATACATCACAGAATACAAGCAGAATATTATTACAGGGTTCGTCAGAATTGCATCTTACACATGTGTACAGAATTAAAAGTTTAAAGCAAAATCAAGTGCCAGAACAGGAACTGCCATCTGATCCTGTCTCAGTTTGTTGGTAACTATGATGATGCTGCATATGTGATGGAAAAAATTCACTTTTCCTGTACATATCATGGCTAATAATAATAATTAATAATAATACACAAGGATTCTATTCCTCACTCATTTTCAATGCTGCCAAGGGGGGTTCTTGAAAGTAATTCCATGTTTTGTAGTAAAATGTAAATCTATGGTTCTCTTTTTTACTGAGCAACAGAAATGTTTGTGTGAAAGAAGGCAACATTTATGTGTCATGTCCTAACAGATAAATGACTTCATTAGTTCAGGGAAAATGTGGCATTTATATTTTCCCTCCAACACCACCCACGATCTGAGTTTATGACACAAACATAAACTTTTTCACATAAGTTACTGAAAATGCTGATGTCCCCAAATTAAATATTAATGGAGGAATATAACCTGACTGAAAACCAGCAAAAAGCTCAAACAAAGCAGCTGTAGACAACCTGGAGAGGCACTAAAAACACTTTGCTGTTCCCACATGAGATCCCTGGTTCCAGAGCAATCCCTGTGGTACCACACACTGGATTCCCAGTTTCAGGCAGTAACCAGCTGCAATCCGTGCATATTCTGAAAAAACTTCACTAAAAACCAGTTTTGCCTTCCAGGAGAGTCCTGCGGCTTCCTCAGGTGGTTTCAGGGGGAAGATGCCCAGGACATGCCCTGCCATCCAGCAATGACATTGATGTTCTGCACACCAAGGACACCTCATGCCCGACCCAGCCTCCTAAATTATTAAAGGCACCATTTTCTTCAAGCAACTTTTTCATCAGAAAATTCTGGGAACGGACACCTCAGCCCTCTCAGGTGCTCTTATCTATAATTCACCATCCCAGGTTCCAGCTCACAGAACATTTACAGGGCAAACCACAACTTGGCACAGTCTCTGTCTGTGCAAGAAAACGGACAGAAGCTGAGGGCACCACATCAGGGGCAATTTTGGCTGAGCAGAGGCAGCTGGTACAGAGAAAAGCAGGACATTTAAACATGAAGATCTGAAATTCTCTTCATAAAAAATGTAATTTAAAATTCCAGCAACTAATCAGTTACTTGGAATAAAGAAGGAAGCAAAGCTTCTTGGAGGTTTGAAACAACAGATGAAAAACATCATTTCCAATATGATCTGAAAAAAACAGTCAAAATACAAGATTCTTCTTCCAGGAAAGTCTCCTGGGAGTAATTTCCAATCACCACACTGCTGAGTTTGTCTGTTGTAACAGCTAGCATCTATGAAAGCTGGAAAACTTCAACATTTTCCAGCACTTTTCTTATTCCCTACAAAACCACAAAGTAAAAATGACAACATCTTGGAAAGTGATGCCATACACATCTTCTGGTCATGCAGATGTGTAATTTGACCATTTTTCCTTTGAAGTCTTTTCAGATAGAAAGCATCAAAGACCAGTCCTACACAGCTGGGGTGACTCTAAAAACCTATTCCTGGATGTGTAGTGGATTTTTCCAGACCCTCAGCACCACAACTGCCCCATCCCGTTGACCCCATGTGAGGAAAATCTCATCTGTAAATGGCAGAAAAGTCCCTTTTCTGTGTGGGACAAGCAGGAACAGCCATGCACTGATCCATATCTGCTCCTCCCCAGCCCGGCCAGAGCTGCCTGAGCTGGGCTCACCCCAGTTTGGGAACTGGGATCACCCCAAAGATCAGGGCTGCTGTGCAGCTGAAAGCACATCACTCACATGGGGGCTGCTGTGGATTTTATAAATGAGTCTGGCTTCCATTTACAAGGCAATAAAGTGCACATGGACACAAAAACACCCCCAGACAGTCAGAATGTGGTTATTGAGTGATGCAGGGTACTGAGTACCCCCTCACAGGTATTCAAACCCTCCCTGTGCTGGGTCCTGTTCAGAGCAGGAGATTGCTGAGTTATTACACCAGTTTGGAAATGCACTGCAGGAACCCAAGGCTCAGGAGCCTAAAGGCCCCTCAGATGTGATCTGATCCACAGCCCACACCCAGAACTCCTCCTTACCATGGAAATCCATGTTTGCACCTGGTGCTTGATGCAGGTTTACATATTTTAAACCCCAGATGTCAGTTGAACTCTCTTACACTTTGCGGCTGGTCCAGGACTTGTTTTGTGGTCTGTTATAAAATCTCTAACTCTTGCTCTAATTCCCTTCAGCTTTTTTTTAATTTTTTTTTTCCAATTGCAGGATCACCTCCAATATTTCCATGACAGAAAAGCTCATTCAGAACCATGCTCAAGGAAGCTGCTGTGTGTCAGAGTGAAAAACACAACAGTGAAAAATATGTTCCCTCCTGTGTAGAGCAGCTCAAGCTTCTGAAGTACAAGCACTTAAATTAGGAGCAAGTGCTACTTTATAAAATCAGGGCAATATTTCCAGCATTTGAAATGCACATTGCTGTCTCTCTTTTGGCAGAGACAATCTCTGCACTGTTCCAAACTAAGTTCATTATTAGAACTGAACCAGATAAGATTCAAAATGAAATCCATCTCTGCCTTTCTCTGCAAACCTGAATTTTTGTAGGTAATTCCTTCAAACATGGTATTCCCCAAATGAGGTTAATTTTGTTAACACAGTCTTCTAAATAGCCCAAGTTCTTTAGAAAAGCTGTGGTTCATGCTTTTCCATGGAAGAAAATAGTTTGGGAATCCACTGTGTCCTATGAACTATGTCCTGCCTTCCTTCTCCTTCTGCAAGCTTTGAAAAAAATAAAAATATATATCCTCCAGGTTTTTAGTCAGTGGGAAATGGTAACATGGTTCACTGATTGATTGATCACCCCATATTTTTACATATATTTTAATAAGATCTCGTTTAAATTTTGGATCCCAGAAGTTCTTAAGTACCTCAATAATTTCCTTTTTTAAAAGTATTATTGCTACTGCAGATTCTGGGTGGATTTTTGCCAGAAAATGGGTGGAAAGAGATAAGTAACTGCAATCAAATTCCCTTTAAAGTGTTCCTTCTCAGAGTTAGATACTATAAAAAACATCATATATACAACATTAATAGCACTGTGTTTACAGAAGATATTCTGAGGGAAAGATTAAATTTTCACTCCATCTAAACATAAACACCTGGATTGAAGAAAAAAAATACGTTTCTATTTTGGGACATCAGAAGTCAGACTGGAAGCAAGAGAGAATTTTCAAGGCTGTTTGGCAGCACATTAAATTGCAGGGAGTAAAACATGCAAAATTAAGTCAATGTGACACTGAGGAAGGGCTTTTTACCCCTGCCAGACATAATTTCTGATACAATTAACCCACAACTACCAATTTTCCTCTAAGCCTGCTGCCTTACCACTCCCATTTAGGCTTTGTTTAGGCAAATAAATATTTGTTTGGAATTGTTTTATTAGAAGTGAAATAAAGTTGTCAGCTGGTGATGCCAAGGTATTGTTTATCAGTTGCTGCTTCAGATTTAGGGAAAGGTGAAATCTTTGAGTATTTCTGCAGACTGAAACTTCCATATTTCAAAAGGATTAGGGGGAAACTCCAAGCACACCTCCCAAAAGGAGAGTATGAGCAGCAGACTCCAGCTGGAAATCCAACAGATTTCCAGCTCAAAAGTAGATTCAAGTTAATGAATTCTTTAGTAACTTCAAGCAATATAAACAGAGTTGTTCATAAAGGACCAGGCCTCCTTGGTTCCTTTATTTAACAATAAACCCTCCTGGAAAAGGAAACTCTCTCATCACTAGGGAGCCAGTGGCACCTTGGGCCCAGCCCTGTTGTACAGAGGAGTTAATTTTAATAAAAACTGGGCAATATGCTGCCAGTTTAGAGCAGTGATTATTGCGGTCAGGTCTGCTCACTCTTCAGAACCCTGCTGTCCCAAAGCTGGCCATGCTTACAAACCCACAGGCAGACCTGGGAATGCAATTGTGCCTTGAACATTACACTAAAAAAACCCAAAATAAACACAAAAACCCCCAAACTAACCCAAGCCCCACCAACCTTTTCTCTATGAATTCCACCTGTAGCAGAGAAGACCACACAAGTGATGGGGTTTATCTGCACAACCTGGGCTGCTTTTACCCCATAAACCACAGCCTAAAAGGAACCTAAAGTGGCACCAGGTGAATTGGGCCATTCCATTTCCTAAAATCTCCCAGTGCAGCACTGTCACAGACACATTTTATGAAAAATCCTTTTGCCAGGGTCTTTTCTCCTGAGAAGCTTCAGCTTCTCCATGTTTTGCTGCTTTGGAATGTGATCTGGAGAATTGTTTACCCAGCATGTGAAATTGTTTTTAC
>JAWWMS010000031.1:18011573-18031074 GCA_035048045.1 Chlorospingus semifuscus | reverse complement strand
AATCAGCAAGTGGCACGACATGCAAGAACCCAGAAACAAAATGAGCAATGAAATTGGACTTATCACAGAGAAAAATCTGAGCCATTCATTTGAGATTCTTATGTTTGGGTAACCTTTGGAAGAATGTTTGCTGTTCCATTATACAAACAATGGAAATATTAGATAAGGAAAAGAAGCACCATTGCCAAGAAAGCTCCATGCACCCCTTCCAAATCACGAAACATGGAAATGTCATTTTATGGAAACATAACATGCTGCCTGCAGCAGGAGCGTCAGAGGTACAGAGCCATTCCTGCCGAGCCCAGTGGGCCCAGGGAGTGCAGCTCAGGAACCCCTGGGGCAGCACATCTGCCTGGCACTGCCCCACCAACACATGGGGACCCAGGAGCCAAATTCAACCTCCCTGAGGCCAAGCCTTGCAGCTGGGCCAGGCCTGCTGAGCAGGACTGAGACAGCCCCAAAGTGTGCCAAAGCAAAGCTGCCACGAGTTATTCACACACAGCCATCCCTGCTCCATCTGCTCCAGCCTTTCCCAGCCCGCCAGGCGCCCCGTGGCAATGGCGCTCCTGGGACTGGGGACAGGCCCAGAGCTTCCCACAGGGCAGAGCTGCAAAGGGCCACCAACAGGAGCCAGGGTTTGTTCCTGTGCAGGGAAAGGGCAGCAGGAGTCCGTGGATCCCACATGGGAGGCTGCAGAAGGGAAGTCCCTGTGCACACTCTGTGCTGCCCACTCTTCCCACAGCCAGAGACGCCTCTGGCTCCCACAGGGATAACGGCAATAAAGGCAGAGAATCATGGAATTATTTGGGTGGGAAAGGACCTTTAAACTTTGCCCAGTCCAACCCCTTCAGAGAGCAGGGACATCTACAGCTAGGTCAGGTTGCTCAAAGCCCCATCCAACCTGGAGTTAAACATTTCCAGGGGTGAGCATTCCCCACCTCTGTGGGCAGCCTGATCCAGTGTTTCACCATCCTCATTGTATGAAATTCCCTCCTTATATCCAATCTATATCAACCCTCCTTCAGTTTAAATCCATTACCCCTCCTCCTAGCACAAGTCCTGTAAAACATTTTTCCCTAACTTTCTGACAGGCCTCCTGCTAATACTGTGAGACTGCAATGGCCTCTCCTTGGGGTCTTCTCTTCCCAAGGGAGAACAAACCCAGCTGGGATACACGAGGGGTTCTGCAACTGCAACTTCCAAATGAAGGAGCATCCAGGACCCCCTGGCTTCCTATCCAGCCCCTCATGGACACAATCCAGCCCCTCATGGACAGAACAGGCCCCTCATGGACGGAGCCGGCCCCTTGGCCAAGCACAGGTCCTTGGGGGCAGCCAGTGCCCACTGATGGAACCACAGGAAAATGCCAAGCTACCCAAGCTCTCTCTAGCTCAGCCACACCTGGCACTGCCAGGTGAAATATGAGTTTGAAGTTCCTCCATGGGCTTTTTCCAAGTGAGGTAGGAAAAGGCCTGGCAAGGCCTCAGCCCTGCCGGTGCTGAGGGGATTTTTCATGGCCAGGGCTGATTTCATTGTTCAAACCAAACCTCCCATGTGGGGAGAACATGTACAGATAAGGGCTGGATGGGGACTTGGAGCTTGGCTGCTGCCCGTGGGGGTTGGCAAATGGGCCTGAGCTACAAGAGATGTTTTGATAGCACAAATAAGGATGAGGAATTAGGCCGTGTGGTGATCCGGAGAGAAGATGAGTGGGTCTGCTCCTACAGGGCTTTTAAGGTGCTGCTTTGAAGGTTTCCAAAGTATTTCAGCTCAACATCACAAAGAAATTCCTCAAATCTACTTTCAGACATCTGGCAATGTTCCTTTTAAAGAGATTATAAAATCAATCAAATATTATCCATCCTCACCTTAAATGTAAAATAATGTAAGAAGATCTTGAATTTATGGATAATATGTAATGGTTTATACGTGACCAAGTGTATTCTTTCAACAATAAAAATTATGCTGTCACCAATTTCTTTACATTTGTGGTCTGTTTTGACAGCGTGTTAAAATAAAGCTCGGTCTCTAACAATCATAGAATAATTATTCTATATTTCTATTTTAAACTTCTATTTGTCTGAATCAAGTATTTTTCATTCCTTTCCCGATTTCCTTTCCAAATTCTTTGCATATCTGCAGCTGATTGAACACAGTGGTGCACCTGACTGCAATTCAGTGTGAACCAGCAAGAGCAGCTCCCAAACAGACTATTAAGTTATTAAAGGTGCATTTTCATAGAAGCAAGTGTGAGGAACCAAAACTAATGAGTATTAAAAGCAGCTGGTTAATTTTGTTACATTCAATCTTTCTTCATCTTCTACCTCATCGTTAAAGTTGTGAAAGGCTTTTTAGATTGCAATAATGAAAAATAAACACACCTTCCCAGTTGATTCTCAGTCTGTATCCCCACACACATTTGAAAAGAGAGAACTTCTGTGGTAGCACACCTAAGGGCAGTTGTGATGATTAGAAAGTCAACTTCTACAGTAGAAATATTATCAGTTAACTGTTAATTGATATTGTGTCTTTCCGTAAAACCTTTTCATGGTATCCTGAGACCTACAGCCAGAAAAAAACCCCACAAAATGAAGCTGAAATGTTCTCCCCCAGTGGACTCCACCAGCCCATTTCTAGAACAAAGTACCAACAGAAAGACTTCTTCTGTCCTGCTGTAACGTCATCACTAACATGTAACACCTCGTGGAGTGCCTGTTTGGGGGGTGGTTGCACAGATACCTCCATGGAAAGGTTCTTCCTTCATTTAAAAATTAAAAAAACTTCACTCTACTGTGCTGGGGCACGGCCCCAAGGCTGCCAGAGCTCCAGGAGCATTTGGACGATGCTCTCAGGGATGCACAGGGTGGGATTGTTGGGGTGTCTGTGCAGGGCCAGGGGTTGGATCAATGATCCTTGTGGATCCCTTCCCACTCAGGATATTCATCATCCTACACGCAGTGAATTCTTCATTTTTTTACATGCACTGGAAATGGCAGCATCCAAGTATTTTTAGCAAGAAATCAGGGAATATAATTCACTGACATACTCCTATAAGCAATATACATTTTTATAAGAGAAAGTAGATGAAAAATTTGTTGTAAATTGATGGGTACTATATAAAATTGTGGGTAAATATAGTTAAGTATTGGAGAGAGTGGATTCCAGTCTCATTTGGTATTCATCCAACTAACTCATCCCATTTTACCAGCTGTCCTTTATAAGGTATCACTGATGCTCCAGTGGGCCTCAGAGACTCCAATTGCATGGAAAATTCTACAACTGTCAGCACAGCTCTGCCCAAGGGGGGATTCAGCATTGTTTTGCAAAGTGACAGGGCTAGATCCTGCCTATATGTGGTATTTCTGGGATAATGAAAGTGAAACTAAACTGAACATAAATATTTTTAAAGCAAATTCAAGTCGACATGTATGTGTATTTTTTCCATATAAATTATTTCCATAGATTTTTGGGAGGTTCTTTTCATGAGCACTTAAATGGGAGCTTTTCATTATAATATAATCACTTTAGGGCAGGAAATCCCTCAGGCATAACTGAGAGCTGGGATCTCCACTGCATCTGTAGCTAAAGGAGCAATCAAAGAAAATTTAAAGGAGAGACTGAAGTCTTGTAACCCATAATAATATTAATAATTCATTCAGCATGCAAATATTATTCTACTCAACATCCAGCAGACTTCCCTAGCTCCATGCTGAATTCAGACAAGGGTTCACTGGGAAATGAGCCTCACAGCAGAGTCAATGGCATCTGAGTTACAAATATGATGTCTTAACTTGAGTAGTTCAGGGCCTTTAAAACGGTGTGAGAAAGCACTTCTAAGTGAGATTGATCCTGCCAATCCATAGGTGGGACATCAAATATTAACATGAGACATTAATTGAGTTAGCTCTGAGCTCATTACTACTTCTTGCTTTCCAAATAAACCAGTAAATTCAGTTTAGGCGACATTCTACCAAATTATCACGCCCCTGCTGCCAGGAAACATTTTTTTCCTCTGCTCTGGTATCTGTTTCAGCCCTTATCCCACAATATTACAAGGACTTTATGCAGCTAAATTCTGGAAGATCTTACAAGGCAAGGAAGAACCAAGTTCTACAGTCAGGTCTTTTTACTGTTTCACAGTCACTCAGGACTCCTGCTCAGCCATTTGGTTTTTTCAGAGAAGTGCCCTGCAGTAATTCTTATTTTCTATTTCCCATAAAAGCCTGTGAGATGTGCAGCACACCAAAGTATGAACAACAAAGGAAGTTCAGGGAACTGTGCTTCACCAAAAACGATGCCTGGTTGGAAAAGTGATTTTCAGGCACTGTAGCAAATTGTGGTTTTTCACAAAGGTATCCAATGAGGAATCCACAGTTTGCTGCAGATACCAAAGGATAAAGCTAAGTATGTCTACAATTAATTTTCCAATCATGTCTGCTTGATGTTAGGATTCCATTTCCACGTAAGAAATTATTTTTTTCCTCTAAGAATGGTCATGTCTCCAAGAATATCCTCTTCACTGAGCTTGGAATCAAGAAAAACAATGGCTTGGGACTTAGAACTAAATAAAAGCTTATATTTGCCATAAGCCTTTTAAGTTTCTCTGTGATGGATACTTTCTCTCCAGTGAAAGTTTCCAGAGCTTGACAAGACATATTTCAGAGAATTTTTCCAAACAAAACAATTAAAAATAAGATGTAAGCTTTGTGTGACTGGGAATTCCTATTATGTGATCTTCTTGAAAATTAAAACCCAGCAGAGCCTTGACAATTCCAAGGCTATGCTGATTGCCATTTGAAGCTGGAAAGGTTTTTCCCTAATGCACAAGTGATGAAGTGCACGTAATGCTTGGAGGAAAGTTACCTTATCTGCAGTATCAGATATAGATTACTGCTGGAGTCAGTGTGCCATGCTGCTGGATCCATACACTCTGTTCCAACATGAGGAATTGAGTTTCCCTGATGTCATAAATTGAACACATAATGCAATTAACATCTCCTTTGAAGTTCACATTGACCAGGTAACCACTAGAATGAGTTGGCAAAACTTGACTGAAGTCACCGCCACGAGCTCGGCTCAGACAGAGACTTCAGCTCTGACTTTCTGCAAATGTGGAATTCTTGAGGCTGAGACATTGATAGCTGCTCCTTTGGGACCCCTCAGCTGGGGTAATTTATGGTATCACACTACAACTGACATGTTTATGATCACACCAATAATTCCAGACTCTGAGGCATTTGAACGCTGGAGGTAACTAAATGATTAATTTTAGAAAGAAGAGAATGGAATAAAGCCAAGACTTCTATCTTCGTGAAAAAGAAAAGAACTTGAAATGAACATCTTGGCTACTTTACAAGACGGCAGAAACATTATAGACTGAAAGACTGTGTAATTTCCAAAAGTGTTAATACTCCTTGGAGATGAAAATACAGTGACATAAATAGAATTCTTAGAATAAAACAGAATTTTACTTGCACTTAAAGAGAAAGAAAATTGTATGAGGAGAGGGAAACATTGCACCATTGTCAATGCTTTGTGGGGAGCTATTCAGTTTGAGCATTAAAAGCCAGACTAATAAATGATCAAGTAGAAGTCTCTAAAAAGACTTAGGAAAATAAATACTGGAAACTCATGATTGGTAGTATTACACATAAGAAAGCATGGAGCTTAATGTTACACACAACAGAAGTGCAACTACTAAAAACATCGATACAATCACAAACTGATGATTTCAGCAAAATTATCTATGGTAATATAATAAGTGAAGATTAGTAACCTATATATAAATATAAAAAAATATATTGATCTACACAGTAACATAATGTGCATCTCAGAAAGTCATTTCACACTCTCAAGATGTCCAAATACCTAGAAGCTGTTTTGAAGCAACTATTTTGCACCTTCTTACCCCCAGGAGCAGAGAGATTCAAGTCTCTTTGCAATGCCTAAAACATGTGCTGATTTTTTGTGTCATTTTAAGGAAGAATTAACGCATTTAGCTGTTAAAACAAGAAGCATTCCTTTCACCCTCATGCTATAGTTGGACTGGTTTACCTTCCTTTTTAGAGGACTCTTGTTTAGTTATTGTTGGGAATAATGGCAGCACCATGAGAATTCTGTTCAGGTAGGAATCAAAACCTCTTTTTTCGCTGTCTGGAGAGCATTTACACAAATTCCTCTAATTCAAGTGAAATGAGAAGTGCTTACCTTCTGTTGGTGATGTCTTCAGATGTCTGCAGAGCCCCTCTGTTTCCCCATAAGTCTCTTTAATTTTTACTACTGCTTCTGTCCCTCGGAGTTCCATGAGGGAGCGCAGTTCCTGCAGTGTGCACCCAAACTCTCCTGCATGGTTGGCCTCATTTCTTTGGTTCTTGGAATAAAAATCGCTATTTGTCATGTCACCCATCGTGGCTGGTTTATATTGCTCCACTCGTTGTAGTTGGATACAATCTTAAAACTGTTTTAAAAACTGGAGGAGAGGAACCTCGAATTCCAAATCGGAGAAATTAAAAAGAATCCCGCGTGTGTCCGGCGAGCGACGTGGAGGATGCCCCTGGCGTGGAGGGTGTCCCTGACAGGCTGGAGGTCACAGAATGGCTGCTCTCAAGGCTGCAGACCAGCTCCACTCCATTCACCATTTCCCATTATGCTGCACCCAAGCTGTAGAATCTACATGGTCATTTCTTCCTCTGGACCTTTGGGAAGAAGCAGAAAGGACTCATTACAAGGGGGATGGTGTCAGACGGGTGGTGGCATCCCAGAGGAGCTGCACGGCACCACGGTGGGGTGTCCTGGAGGTGCTGCAGGTGGGCAGCATCCATCCAGGACAACAGCGGCTCTGCCTTAGATAAAGCTCCCCACGGCTCGAGCACCAATAGCAGCGCTGCTCGAGTCCAAAGAGCAGCCGCTAAATGAGATGAGTCATGAATATTAATTAGTGAGCGATTAGCCCGGCGTGCAGGATGCACCCCCAGTACGTGCTCCGCTCCATACAGCCACCCCGGGCTGTCCTCTGAGCACGACAAAGGCTCCCTGATAAGGCTCTGAGCTTTACAACGGGTTAAACCCTACCAATTTTCATTATGGGTTAAAACAAAACTGGTTTTTAGCACAAAAGCGGTGAAACTTGGGGGAAAACTATAGAACCACCATGAGAAATGCAGAATACATTTAAATACATTACATCTTATAGCCTTGCCTTCTGTGCGAGCGAGCACAGCGTGGATGCAATGGGATGGCTGGGTTGGAAGAGGCAGAGCTTTGTATGAGGAGCCCTTTCCCCTGAGCCCAGTCACCACCAGGCAAACACACACAGGGGATGCTGCTGGGCTCTCTCGTTTTTCCTCTTTTTCCCTTTTTTTTATTTTCTTTTTTATGTGCAGTGTTGAACGAGTCCCGTTTGGACCATCTGGGAGACAGTTGATTACTTGCTAAAGCCAGCCTTTAAAACCTGTTTCCCCTTCCCATATTCTAATGAAGTTGGTTTAAATACTGCTGAAACCAGCTATTATATTTGGCACGCAGAGTTTTAACAGAGATTAAAGGTTTCTTTTTTGCCTCAAGCGGGTTAGTGCGAGTGCACTGTCTAATCTAGAGGTCTCAGAATCGTTTTCATAATAAAAAAGATCTTTCAAAGGGCACCCCAGCAGCCTAATAACTGACCAACCTGTCACAGGCAAAGGTCACACATTGAACTTTCTAGGCACAGCAATCCCCAGTGGAAATTATATATAAATGCCCAGATAAAGCACATCAAGAGGAGCCCAGTGCCTTTCAAGTCCTGGGTTTGTATTTGTGCAATAATTTTAATCTCCCACCCAGCTACAGCTGACGTAACACGTAGGGTTTGCTATTTCCACTCTCTAAGGACGTTGCCATTGCTCTGCAATGACAAAGATCAAGCCTGTGTGAGCACTAATTTGGAGTTACCTTGCTTAATTAACAAAACTGAACCTCTACCAGCCCTCTCCTTTACAGCTGCAAACCTCAACAATTCCTTTGATTTCTGTGGAGGAAAAAGTTAAACAAAAAAAAAAAACCAAAAAGGAAGTTCAAGTTTCACTATGATATTACAGCCCAAAATTCAAATACCAGCCAACTGCTACACATTTCTTCCACCCATCCTATTTACTGATGTATCTTCTAGTGCTAAGAACTTCTGCCACCCTCAACTTCACGTATTGCTTTTCACATTCACGAGATGAGAATTTCAGCACAAAATGGTTTTTGTGCTGAAACAACAAAGAGAAATTTGAAGTAGCAATTAAAAAGGGTTTTTATTTGCCAAGCAGGAGGTGGTGAACCACACTCTGCTCTCCATGGCTGCATCCTGGGCACTGCTCAGCCTCAACCCATCCCCAGGTACTCCCCTATATCCAGCAGGAAGAAAAGGCCTTACTCACACTACTGCTTTGTCTTTTTGTAAACAGGATGGATCAGAATTCTGAACAGAAATAGCATCAGCCTGCAGCATTATTTGGGGAAAAAATTGCAGGCCAGAAATGTCACAGATGCCCAGTGAAACAGGCTTCATCCCAGGAGGCAGCACAGGGCTCCTCCTCCCTACCAGCAGCATCCCAGGCTCTGCCTGCTGCCAGCCACAGCAAAATGCAGATTGAGATCTGGTTGTCAGAAAGGCTACAGTGATGATAACAAATAGCTGAAATAACAGGCTGCTCTTTACTTCCAGTGGTTAAAAAAAAATAAATAAAATCTGTTCTTAAGTGCAGTTCAGGGTTTTGAAAGCTGGGCATCTCAAACAGCCATGATTTTAAGAGAAAAGAAGATGGAAAAAAACATTGCTCTAATAAAAAAAAAATCTTTTTAAACGTTGCTCCAAAATAACAAAATTGTTCTTAAACTGTTCCATAACACCACAGAGAAAAGACAATTTTGAGCGTTTTCTGAAGAGAACCATCTACCAATTTCATTTCTGATGCAAAGGCTACCAAACACAGCATCAAAGCCATTTTCTCCATGATCTTTCATGGGATGTGTCCACTCCTCTCAACCAAAGCATGTCTTTAGGTTCCCTGTGCTATAAATTAATTTATTTTCTTCCATTCTTAGAAATTCATTGTCATTTGTCAGCCACAGTGCTGACAAGACAGTGCTGCTGCTTTTCAGCATGACTCATTTGCCTGCTTAATTTTTAATTTCACCTCCAATTAAATATTAACCAATAAACAACAAATATGAAGTTTACGCTTCCTTCAGAGCTCCAAAACCAAATCTCTGGCAGTCTGTGCTGCTCATGACTCACCTAATGCTGTGCCACCAGGGAAACACCACCTCATGGTTCTGAGGGGCAGACGGAGAAACACAGCAGGCTCTGAGCGTGACTGACATTATTCCCTGCTCATGCAGCTCCCTAATCCCCTGGAACAGGATCCTCGGGCTCCATCCCATCCAAAATCTCTCCTAGCCAAAGCCCAGGCTCCTCACCAGGCTGGCAGGACTGACACGCAACCACCTCACCCCTCTTAATGGTGAATATTGAATATTTCTTCACCAAAAGCTGAGGAATAGAAAAGTTGTAGCTGGAACGTGGCAATATTCCCATCATGGGGCTTTGCATCTCCAAAATACATCCAGTAACCACAAATGAGGAAATTGGGAGTCTCATCCACAAGAAATCCCATTATTACACTGGGTGGGGGGTTTTTTGTTTGCTGGTTTTTCTGGGTGGAGGTGAAGGATGGGACTATTTTACAAAGACCCTCACAATATTGATATTTTCAAGATGTTCTATGTATTGATGTTCTCAAGATGTTCTAAGGGAACTACCAAGAAATTCTGATTCAAGGAGGTGATCCTGGCACATTTTTCAATCAAAATTATCTAATATTTTAATGATCCAATAAATAAAGTGAGCTGGTTTTCATGCTCTGGGTGCTGCTTTCACTGCTCTATCCATGATGGGCTTCAGTGGGTTTAATTCATAACCAAAACCTTCCTGGCACATAAAGAGGCACCATCCCCAAGCCCTGAGAGCACAGAGTTTGCTTTCCACACCCTCCTAGAACAGGATCACCTCCTCCAAATCCTCCAGATTTGGTCTCATCATTCCCTGTGAGAAGAACTTCTAGGGAAAATGTCCCTACTCAGACATGTTCAACAAAAGAGAAATAAAACCTCCAGTAAATTAATTCCACACACAACAGTAGCTGGTTTTCCCAGACTAAAGCAGTCACTTTTAATGAAGGTTATTTGGTTTTACTTATTCTTCCCAATGCTTCTGAAACTAGAAAACTGAGTAAAAGAAGTCCCAAAGTGCAGTTTGTAAACAACAGATTGCTGTGGAGCAGAGATAAAATCCCAGCCCACTTAGACACAACTCAGGTAATAAAAGACTTCACACACAAGACACCTGAGTAAAAAAACCCACCGTCCTTATTTTCCTCATTTAAAAGTCAGAATAACAGCCTGGTTCTTGGTCTGGAATCTTGTCAAAGATGGATTTTTGTTGCACAAATGCAATATAAACTTGAGCTGGCTGTTTAGTTGGGTTTGTTTTTTTTAATTTTTTTTTCCAGAGTTGCAGTGTCTGGGGGAAGAGGCTTCCAGTCCTGTAGAGCCCAAGTCAAATATTTTTAATCTCCTAGCTGCTTAGAGGAAATGCATGCCAATTAAAACAGAAGCAATTTGGATGAGCTAACTGCAGGCCTGCTGGGAAAACTATTCTTTGATTTCCCTAATCAGGAAAAGTCTCATCTTGGAAGCTTGTAAATATTTTCACAGTGTGTTAGAATGTAGATATCATCCCCAAGTATTCTGACATCTGATTTCATTCAGGCTTCTACTGGCAGGAAAGTTAACAGCAACTTAATGAACCAGATTTCACCAGAGCAGAACCCCAAGGGTTGCATTTCACTGTCCCAGAAGTCTGGACAAATAATGGATTCACCATGAATTAAAAAAAAAAAAAAAAAATTATTTTTGATTTTAGTGTTTTCTCTAAAATTCTGGCAACCCTGATTTCAGAGTTTGCTGTGAGGAGCTGTTTGAATTACAGGTGAAAGGGTGATTCCCACTCACTCCTCGTGCAGCTGGAAGGTGGCACACACAGCTGCTGCTCCAGGAATTAAACTGAATTAAACTCAGGGAATTAGCAGTTCCCACCCCTCCATGGGGAGCATTTCTGCCCCACGTGGACTTTATTTGGCAGGAGATAAAATTCCAGCTGAACCCTATAGACAGCCCCTGAGTAAGGGGTGAAATACACATTTTAGTGGGTGCATAATCAGATTCTTCTGTATTCACTGATCCTGCCACATTTTTCAATCAAAATTATCTAATATCCTAATGACACAATAAATAAAGTAAGCTGGATTTCATGCTCTGAGTGCTGCTTTCACTGCTCTATCCATGGTGGGCTTCAGTGGGTTTAATTCATAACCAAAACCTTAATAAAGCAGGACTGGAAGCAGATTTAAGGGAATTTTTCCTTGAGCAAAGCCATCTGAGATACTCTGAGACTACAGTTCCTGGGAGCAGCAGAGGATGCAAACCTCACAGCTGACCTCTGCAAAGGGAAAAGAGTTGAGAAGGAAAGCCAAAACCTGCTCTGTGGAGGCCTGCAGATATGTTAAATCAATCAGGTGTGGCATCTTAGCATGGCAAATCCAAAATTCCCATCCATTTGGGAACACAATCTTCATGGAGCAGAATGAGGAAAGGATTCTCTATCCAGCAGCCAAAAAAAGCTGATTAAATGTACCCAGCAATTCCTAAACTCACACTCTCTTAAAAAAAAAAATCAACCATGCTGACTTTGAAGTTCAATTATCAGCAATGCACAAGATGCAGAAGGAGCTAAGGAAAAACACCATCTGAATAAAAGCTGGTTGGCACCTCACAAAGTGTGAAATTTTCATTTAATGCCAGGAAGTCAAGAGCAGATAAAGAAAGAGAAACTGAACTTTGTCACTGAAGTGTTCTCTGAAAATATTCCTGACTTCATGCCTCCATTTCCTCATGAATTTCAGGCTGATTTAAGTTAATCTATAAAGAAGCTGTGGCCGCCCCTGTATCCCTGGAAGTGCCCAAGGCCAGGTTGGATGGGGCTTGGAGCAGCCTAGGATAGTGGAAGATGTCCCTGCCCATGGAAGGATCTGGAATAAAATGGTCATGAGGGTCATTTCCAACCCAAACCAGCCTGTGATTCTGTGCTCATTCATTCATGATAAGCACTCACAGATGAGACATTCATTCACTTGTTGTTTTCAGAGAGAAATGTATTTCCCCTGATAATGGGATGACATTAAGACAATTAAGTTAAAGTATTCTTTTAAAAATATTGCAAAATGAAAACATTAAAAAAAAGAAAAATCACAGGCAACTGCCTGTTACAATCCCTTAACAGCTGTTCCAGCCTTTCAGCATGAACCTGAGCCTCCAGTCAGTACCAGTTTCATTATCAGGGAGGATAAATAAAAAGGATTCCATGCCTCCTGTATACCCTGTTGAATATTTGAAGGCAACAAAAGCCTTGTCACAAGAGAAATTTTTATTAAAGAGACACAAAATACCATTAATTTCAGTTCTAAAATAAGCATATTTACCTAGGATTGCTACCAAACAGAATCTTGCACAAATGGGCTGATTTTTTCTCTTTTCCATGTTATAATGAGGGGAATTGAAGTGAGGGTTGTGAATTAAAGTCCCTGCAGCCCCTGCTGCAGTGCACAGCTATTCAGCTACATCTGATCCCAAGCCTTTCCTCTGCTCCTCGTGGAAATGGCTCCAGCAAAGCCAAATGAACTCCTGACAGCAACAAAACTGCTTTAAGGGAATCAATTCAGGCCCATTAAATAACAAAATGACTCCATCAGTGACTTCTGGGGGACTGCAGCAGCTCCTGCAGATGAAATCCTTCCTCCCCTGGTGCCAGAGCCTCCCTCTCTGCCTGCAGAGGTGGGATCTGCCCTAAAAATGAGATTTTCCCACTAAAGGCTGCCCCAGCCATCAGTTTTCAAAACTCTCTCTCATGCTCTGCTGGTGCTAGCATGAATTTATGATGTTTTGCTTCCAGTGCTGAAATGAAAGGTTATTTTCCATCAGCCATTTATTCTTTTAAGGCTCCCATTCCCCACTGCAAAAGGTTTGGGGTTTCTTTCATTCACTGCCTTCCTACACACCACATACTCCCACTCTTTGGGGTTGTGTTTCTGGCACTGAAAAGACCCATTCTACACCTCTATAAACTTTAGAAAATTCATGTTTTCATGTAGAATTGATTTAATACAGCATAGTCGTTGCAAGGAGTGTCAACTTCCAAACTGTGTTATCAATTTAATCAAAAACACAGCTGGGAAAAAAACTTGAAGATATTTAGACTTCAGATAATCAGATATCATTAAATAAAGCAGATGTGGAAAAAAAAAAAACCTAAATTAAATGCTCTAAAACAGTAGGTAAGGAACATTTCCTAGCACAGATTCCTGCATCATTTCCAGAGTGGGGGAAAGCCTTTTTTGTATCAGAAACGCCCAAAAGATGTTCTACAGTGATGCTACATGACAGAGGGGTGTTGGGGAGCAGCTCCTCACCATCATCAGAGAAAATATTCAAAATTTCTTCCTTGGGCTAAGGTGCCTTTCTTTTCTCCCCCAAAATTATGGTTCTGTCCAGTCATTACAGTTTTGACCCGGGGAACAAGGATAAAAAAATCCTATAAAAGAGGAGCCCAAACTCACCAGGCTAAAATTCAGATATTTTCTTTACTTTGCTTCACTAAAAGCTAATTATTGGCACATGAAAACTAAAAAGATGAGGCATTCTACATCTGTCCTTCATCTGTGTGTTTCACAGACTACCAGATTTCTTAAGTCTAGAATTTGAGTTACCATGTGACCTTTAGCTGATTATCAGCTCGGTGCACACAATTTCAGGGAGTTCCAGGAGTCTGTGTGCCTAAAAAACCTAATTATAGCTCATTTTATCAGAAAATTCTCCAGAATATCTTAAAAAAATAGATTTTTCCATCTCCTTCCAACCTAAAATTCCAATCTAACCTTTTGCTGCTCCATCCCACCTAAAATTTTTTGGCTTTTGTTCAGTCTCTGAGTTTGGGTCCTAATTATTACTTTTTTTAGTCTATTACTAATTATTTCATTATAAAAAAAAAAAATTAAATGGCCTCTCTAATCTTCATACCTTGAGTCTAACCCAAATATTTAATACTTTGGTAGAAATTGCCATTTCTTCTGATTGGTCACATCCATCTTGACCTCTTTTCACATTTTTACCTCAGATTTTCTAACAATATTTTACAGCACTTTCCATCCTAAAAATTGAGATTAATGAAGATAATCTCACCTATATCTGAAGCACCTATCAGGCTTTTAATCAATAAACTGCAATTTCATTTCATGATTCCTCTGTGCTCCCAGCTCTACCTTGAGGGCTGCATCAGCACATGACTGGTTTGAGAGTTGTGAAATGGGACTTGAAATATTTCCAGTCCTGGACAGGATTTTATCATAAGAGCAAACTCAAAGACTTAAAGGATGCCTGGACTTGATTACTTTTAAAATAAACTAGAGATAAATTGAAGCATTTTCCTGCCTTCTTAGGAGCATGAGGAAGTACAGCAGAAGTGCACTCATTAATGTGAAATAGAATTTTGATGGATTGCTTTTACTAAAAAGTTGACAGGTATTATGTTTTCCATAAATATGGATCTGTGGGATAACAGAAAGAATAAAAACCTGGGGAAATCCATAACTGGCCAGCTGGAGAGAAAATAATTTTGTTGTGTCATGATCTGAGCTCTGGAGGTTAAAGCACCTTTCCACTTTTAACATCCACGTTATTGTAGCATCATCAGTGTTGACACTCATATCCCTGAGAAAGAAACTCCAATTTCTACATAACAACCCAAGGGAGACCATTAAGAGAAAAGGGAAAAAAAAAAAAAACAGGAAAAGAAAGAACAAAAAAAGGAAAAACAAACCCTGGCCTTGTTCTGCTGTTCTCTCTGTCCTTCTGTCAGCATCCATCACATAAATCACCCAGCCATTAGCAGGGAAAGGACTGACTGACTGCTGCTGTCTGTAAAAGTCAAGAAAATCTAAGCAGTTCTAACAGACCTTTAGCAAAAGACAGGAGACCAAATCACACAGAAATGGAATCAGATTGCTGTGCTTAGCCAAAAATGCCGTAATTTCAGATGCATACATATAAAGTCTTCTATCTATGAGAGGCTTCAAGACTGACAGCAGAAAAATCCAATTTTCCAGGAGTTACTCTTGTTTTTCAGGTGTGTGAGTGCTCAGCAGGTGAAATGCTGAGCATCAAGCAGATCATGAGAAACAGCTGCTCCAGGGAAAAAAAGGAAAAAAGAAGAAAAAATAAGAGAAGAAATACTCCCTCTAAACAAACTAAATCACCTCTAGTCTAAATTTGCAGACCTCTCTTCTGCCACCTCGGTTTCACTGTCTGAGGAATTTTATTATAATATTAATTAAATGAAGCCAAATACTGAAGCTTTTAGTGCAGCACCACTGGTTGTTAATGAGATCCAGAAAATGGAGCTTCCATGCAAAATAAGTGCAAGCAGAAAAATAAAAGAGGAAGAAAATAAAATATAAAAGTAAATCATTTGCTTGTTAAAAAACGCAAAAAATATATAGTTATTTAATAGCTGAATAGAAATAGATACAAGTAGAATTGGAAGAGGCACATTTTTCACTTGTACTATTCCCATAAAGGCTGAAAAAGCAAACTGCAGGCTATAATCTCCTTTTCTGAACACATATCTACATTTCCTTTTGGTTAACAGTGAAAAGAAATTCTGCATCTTTTTCTTAAAAAAAGTAATTTTAAAAAATTGTTACATAAGGTTGGGCTATTTTTTTCTTGGGATGAGATGCAATTCTCTAAAATGAGAATAGAGAGACCAAATTATAACTAACAGGGACCATGTCAGAAAGATTTTTGCTGCCACCTGCACATTTGATGGCAGGAGATCATTTTAGTTAACCAAGGGCATAATCCCTGTGTCCTGCTGTGTGCCTGCACACTACAGAGCATTCCTACCCAGCCTCACCCATTTATCAGCATTAAAAAAGCAGCAGGTGAAAGTATAACAAATTTAAAATCAAGCTTTAATAGGTTATAAACTGCTAAAAATAAACTAGCAGTAGTTTACCACCAGCAGTACACAGAGCCGAGTTCAGCTCCTATAAAATTTGGCATCTCTTCAAGTTCCTTCATGCCACTGAACTCTCAGACCATCATTATGCAAAGACCAGAAGTAAAGAAAAATAACTTTTTAGCTTTGCTCCATCTTATGCAAGATAAGTTATGGAGTAGAAGAAAAAAGCTTTTTCCCTTCAAAGATGAATTTGCTTCAAGCACATTCTGTTATTTTTTTGCTAAAAAGAAAAAACCCATCTATACTTTTTTTTTTACTGTCACAGTTTTATAAATTTTTCTTGTAAACCAACCCATCTTTGCTACTAAAGAGAGATCCAAACCTGGCCAGCTTTGAACTCCAGCTCCACATCCTCAGCCACGAGCTCGCAGGTAACAAAAAGCCAGAACAATGAATTGCAACTGAAGCGATGATTTGGGCAGAATTCCTTTGCAGTTTTGCAGAGAGTGGAAGAGAGAGAACGTCCAGCTCGTCTGTCCCCGGCTGAAATGAAAGCCAAGAGGCCCCAGCCCTCCCCAGCTGGCTGATTCCTCTCACCTGCCAGGAAAACCACAGGTGATTCTGATTCCCTTTAATCAGGGGAGAAGAAAGGGAAGCACTCCGATAGGATGGAACCCAACAGCCCCCTTTGCATTTTTAACTGCTAAGAAAATCAAATATAAACATATTTTCTCCCCTGTGATTCAGAAGATCGTGCCCTGTGAGGCAAGAGGAGCAGAGCTGCTGGGGAGGTGAATCTGCACCACAAAAATCTGTGTGAAAGGAGGAGAGGGAAAAAATCCATCCCTGCAGGACTCGGGTGTACAATGGGAACTGGCAGCCAAGGTCACTCCTGAGAAAGAGAGCAGCCAAAAAGGAGGTTTTAAATCTCAGTGGGCATTAGCTGAAAGACACACAGTGATGTTCTGCAGAGCTTTTAAATAGGACATGCACAAAGGATTCCAAGGAGATGGCTATCAGGCAGACCTATCAAAATACCTTCTTTTTTTTTTTTTTTTGCCCAGGTTATTGTCATCCACGGACAGTCACGAAATCATTTTGGACCAGAAATGAATAAGTGCAATTTGACAGAAATCACAGCCAGGCCCTGCATAAATACCTGACCAAAATGCCAGCAGCATCTGAGGGGCATGAGGAACATCTGAGAGCCCCCAAGCAGAAGGAAGGAGGGTGAGGGCCCTGCCCAGGAGCTGCCAGGGACACTTGCAGAGGGCACTGGGCACCGTGGGACTCCAGCTCCTCTCCCTGGCACCAGCTCACACCACCTGCCCACGGGAAGGCACTTTGGGGACAGGCATATGCAGGCATATTAATGCTAAATGCTAAAAACTGGCTCATCAAACCTAAACATCCAACAGGATGTATAAAATAAAATAAAATATAAAATAAAATAAAACAAAATATGAGTTTGGGAAGAGAAATTTCCAAAGCCAAGTGTTCTCTGCATTCAGCTTGAGGGAAAGCATCAATTTTAGCAGAGGGAAAATAAAATAAAGAAACCCATTCTTCCCTCAAAAACGTACATGAGTACAGACATTACTCTCTTTCTGCTTCACAGAAGCAACATTTGGAAAACGACTTAACCTTTCTATTTTTATCTGGGTGCATTCAAATTACCAATAATGTACAACATGCTGTAACAAAACCACTGATGTAGGGTATAATTTTCCCTCAAGCACATTATCCTAGCTGGTGGCTCAGAAAAATAAGCTGATAAAACAGCAGCAGACATCAATTGATGGATAAAAAGCCATCACAGCTATGTAGAATGCTGCTGCCCAACCTTAAAATCATACAATTAGCCAAAAAATACAAGCTGTAGGACAGGACATACCAACAACCATGCATTAGCTACGGGGTCATCCCAAAAATCCTCCTACAAACACATTTTTAGGCAGACCAGCAGATTATCGCCTCATAATTTAGCTATTAACACAGAGATTTATTTTAAAGCCATCATCATGCCTGGTACTTCTATTAAATATCTTCTTCCCTGTCAAGTTCAATCGGGATCTCATCCTAACCATGATGAGCTTTTAATTTTCTGTGCTATTAATAGCAACTTAAAAATAAAATGTTCTCTTTTGAAGCTATAAAGCTGTAACTTTCTTTAGGAGCTGCAAGGGGGAAGAGAGATTAATCTTCCTACTCTGCATCTCTTAAGCTACATTAGTTATCTGCATATATGGGAAAAAACCTAGGAGAACAGGGAAGAAACAGGGAATTTTCTCTAAGAATCCCTTAATATAACTCCCTGTAAGGATTTCACATGGCTGCAGCACAGAAATGAAGAATTACCGACATATAAAAGGAATAAATATTTTAATTGCCAGGTAGGTTCTGAATCCTTCTCAGTGACCCTCATCAAGAGATAACAGATTAATGAATGACATAATTAGCTGCAGGATGCACAGAGTCCTGTCCAGCAAAGCCCTTCAGCAGCTTCTCAAATTTCAGCACAATTGGGGTCTTCATTAATTGCCCAGCAAATGAAGAAAGATGGGAAGCTGGAGATGAGGCTTATGGCCCTCTCTGACCATCTGACACACGGATCAGATGCTTCCAGCTGCTCTTCCTCAGCTGCCTCCTCCCAGCAAGAGCAGAAGGGAAGGTACAAAGCTGTTCCAACCCTCTCTGGGTCTGTAGGAACAGAATTAAAGCAGAGGGTTGCGCAGTCCCTTTCAGCATCCTGCTGCAGTGCTGCTTGCACTCACAAGGAGTGACACCAGGAAGGTCAGCTCCAAGGCTTCCATCAGAACCACAGAGCCCCAGCAGCTGCAGAAAAACCCAGAGAAGGCTCCAGGGAGAGCTCAGAGCCCTTCCAGTGACTGAAGGGGCTCCAGGAGAGCTGGAGAGGGATGGGGGACAAGGCAGGGAGGACAGGACAAAGGAGAATGGCCTTAAACTGGAGAAGTGAAGATTTGGATTGGATTTAGGAAGGAATTTTCCCCTGTGAGGGTGGGCAGGCCCTGGCACAGGGTGCCCAGAGCAGCTGTGGCTGCACCTGAATCCCTGGCAGTGCCCAAGGCCAAGCTGGACATTGTAGCTATGATATTTTCTGAAAAATCTTAAGATTTTTTCTCTTGAGAAGCTGAGAAGCCTCAAGAACAAAACAATAGTTATCTGTTGCTGTGGAATGCAACAGGTAGATCTGTGATTTGTCTCATGTGGTTGTTTCTAATTAATGGCCAATCACAGTCAGCTGGCTCAGACTCTGTCCGAGACATAAGCTTTTGTTATTCATTCTTCTTGTTTTTTCTATTCTTAGCCTTCTGATGAAATCCTTTCTTCTATTCTTTTAGTATAGTTTTAATGTAATATATATCATAAAATAATAAATCA
>JAWWMS010000031.1:17993148-18011473 GCA_035048045.1 Chlorospingus semifuscus | reverse complement strand
ATCATAAAATAATAAATCAGCCTTCTGAAACATGGAGTCAGATCCTCATCTCTTCCCTCATCCTCAGACCCCTGTGAGCACCAGCACAGGACATTGGGGCTTGGAGCACCCTGGGACAGTGGAAGGTGTCCCTGCCATGGCAGAAGTGGAATGAGATGATCTTTAATGTCCCTTTCCACCCAAATCACTCTGGATTTGCTGATTCCATGACCTTGGGACACCACCCAGGCCCTGGGCTGCTGTGGGATGTATTCTCTGTCAGTGCCTCCATGCTTGTGACCTCTCTTTAGGATATGGGCCCTGCCACAGCCATTGAGGCCTATCTTTATCTAAAGATTGGAACACTGAAGTGTGTTTTAATGAGGGATAAACTGAGACCATCTGGATGTCTCAGCTGCTACAGAGCATGATTGTTTGCTGATTTTAACCATGACTCTTGCAGAGAACATAGACCTGTGTTGCACAAAGTGCACGAGCTCAGCTTGATTTCTCCTCATAATCAAATGTGTTGATCTAAAATCTGTTTCCAGCAAATTACTTGTCTGTTTTGGGAACAGCTCCCTCCTCATCTCCTCAGCACGGTGATGGGGATAAGCAGAGACAATTGAGTTGAAAAGGTATTTTTGTGAGGGGCTGACAGAATGAAATCTTCCATTTTGGAACACGACTACCATTTACTCACAAACTACATACCAGGTGCCAACTCAAATTAAAATCTGGAATTTTCTTTTCTTTTCTTTATTTTTTCTTCAAGGGTTTTGGTTCATTGTTGTTGGGTTTGTTTGTTGATTTTTTTTTTCTTTACAGAGTTTTGTTGCAAAAAAATTGGTAATTAATTGGTCCCATTTGAGTGGTGATGGCATGGGGACAATCTGCATTTCTTCATGCACATATTTCAATAGTTAAGTGTTCAGAGTACTGGATAACCATATTAAAATTAAGCTGCAACGGATCATTTGTTGATCCTGCATATATCCTGCAAGATAAATAATGAGTTGCTTTGGGAAGGTAAAGTAAGAAACTACTCAAAACCACCACAAAATTAATGGTGAGCAAAAGAAACTGTGAAAATAATTCTGCGGATTAATTATTAGAATATTGTCTAGACAGCTGAGGTTTCTGTCAATTCTCAAATTAAACAGAACCAATAGGGATCAAATCCAAATTTCCCATGTTCCCACAGATTTTTTCCATGTCTGAAGACTACAGGCAATGGAAACATCCAAATTCTAAAACCTTCAGCAAACTTCTCAACTACTTTTCAAGAGAGCAGGCCCGGGTCTGGAAGTGGGGATGGAGTGAGTGTGCAGTGACTTCCCCCCAAACACCTCAGCCAGCAGGCACCATTAACAATTCCAGATTAGAACATTCTGTTTCAATTAGTTTAAGTGCTGTTAATTATGCATTCACCAGGAATGACACCTGTGACTTCAAATTCCAAGCAGATCTGAAAATTAAAAAACTAAAAGCAACAACTGTTCTTGTAAGAAGAGCTACTCCAGGGATACTGAGATCAGAAGTAATTTAGCATATTTTAGCATGGTTTTTTCATCCTTTTTTAATCTAAATAAAGTTTGTGAAAAAGAAATTTCTATCTATACCAAAAAGTGATCCAACACAGAATGTTCTGGCTGTTGAATATAAAGTGATTATTTGAAAATGAAATCCTATCCTGTGTTCTTTTCCTATCAGAGTATCAATAAAAGCCTAAAAGGGAATTTCTGGCAGAGATATATTGAGATGCTTGGGAGAAATACCCCCCAAAACACCAAGACAAGCTGACTGCTCCCATTTATTAGGCTCCATCTGGTACCAGGAGACATTGCTCTATTGATTTGTTGGGCTCAAAACCCTTTCAGGGACAACACATAAATACCTACAAAGGTTTCAGTTGGTTACTGCTTTGATTCCCACTTCTAAACCCAAATGGTTTGGATCATTTCAATTCATGTCACCCATCCCAGATGTGCTGGAAAGCCACGTCCTTTCCTCTGACACCAGGCCCACAAATATTTCACACTGAAGGATTCCCAAAGAAATTAATTCTGGCATTAGAGGTGTGGAGGCATCCAATGGACCAATAAAATTAAATCTCTCCCTCTACAGGTAGAAGTGATAATGAGGAATTACCAAATTTTCCAAAGGTCCAGGCTAGTGCTAAACATGCCTAAAATAGGCAAAGTTATTAACCACAATATTATTAACCTGAAATATTATTGCTCATATCTGTGCCTTTCTGTATATAAGGTGTACCAAGTTTTAAAACAAGTTTTAAACACTGGGATTTCCATGATTAATCTGTTTGAATCAAACCCTCTGCATTGACACAACACCTGAAATGTGCAAGTAAACAAAAGACAAAATCCAGCTGTTTCCAAGGTTTTCACACCCATCAACTCCTACATATTTCCTAAAGAAGCAAACTCACACCTCCTGCAACAGCTTTGGGTTTCTTTGTTATGTTTTGTGAACCCATCTGAAATAATTCAGACATCAGAGAATTGAAATTACCGTGCCTCTAATAACATTCAGCAATCTCCCAATCTGTTATAATCAGAAATCTTACAGAGAGAGCACCCCCACAACAATCTCCAGAATAAAAGGGAATTGTCAATCCTTACATGCTTAACTGCAACCCCCAAAAAATAAAAATACAAGCTTATCTCAGAAAATTAAGCAAAACTGATCAAAGCAGAGCCCACGTCTCTGATTTGCATGCACCTAACCCACATGCTATCACAAAATGCAGATCCAGCCCACTCCTGATGGCAGTGAGCAACTCTGCCAGGTTGGGGATTAAAAAAACAAGATCCCATCTCTTGCTTCAGCCCATCTCAATCTGGTGCTCCCCATGTAAATCAATGCAGGTTTTTTAGCATTTTAAATCAAGACAACTTTTGTTCACATATGCTCCTGTGATTATTGTTTTGCCTTCTTTGAAAATGAACCGAAAACACTTCCTCAGATGTGTTCCTTAATCACCTTATGTTTATCTTGCTTTTTGTCACTTCTTGCAAGAACAAAACTTCCCAAGCTCTAGCACAGCCATTTTAAAAAGGACTTACTGTCAAAAATGATTTGTGGAAATAGAGGGAGTGGAACAGACCCTTCCCATCCCTGTAACAGCAACTCCAGTGACCTTGAGGAAAACAGACAAATAGGAAAAACACAGAGCTGCCATCTAAACCTCTTTAACTCTTCTTGGGAGCTGCAGGTGCCCAGTGTCACCCTGAGACTGCCAAGAGCATGTACACCTCACTTGGAGGGGCTGATGCCTTGTTGGGACTACCTAAAACCAGAGGCCGGACAGAATTTAGGGAATAAAGAGCAGTTCTGTTTATTGAAGAGTCTGCAGGTACATTTTGGGCTACACCCAAAATGGATAATGGGTCTTTATACTTTTATAAGTTTGGTCCATTTGCACGTTGGGGGTTAATCTGCCAATCCCAGCTGCAGGTAATGAAGTCATTGAGCCCAAGTTTGCTCCCCCCAAGTCCCTTTTGTTCCCATCTCTGGGCCTGAGGCAGTGAGGTGTCCTTGATTGCCAGGCCTGGAGAGGAATTGTTGTGTGTGCCCAAAATGGGAAAGCTGCAGCTGACACTGGGTGTGGGGTTTGGAGTGACACACTAAAGAACTGCAGGAGTGCAAATAAATGGAAAAAATAGAAAAGCATAAATGCTAAGGCACCATGGGAGCACTCCTGTGGCCCTGTGTGTGCTCACACTGCATTTCCACCCCAGCCAGGAGGCAGTGACACAGGCAAAGCTCTGTGTGTGTGTTTGCTCCTGTTCAGCTGCTGCTCTGCTTGACCTGATCTGCCACAGGCAGCAGAGTTTATTTGCTGAATCTGTTTACCCCACTGTCAGTCAAGATGTAGGATATGCTTAAACAGGGAACAGTCAGATTAATATAATTGAGCTGCAGCTCAGAGCAGCCAGGGAGCCGTGCTGGAATGGCAAAGCACTTATTCCCTTCTGATTAAAACCTCCCCAGGGCTGTATCAGTGTAAAGACACCAAACCAGGGATGCACAGGGGACCCAGAGATGGGAGCCTTTCCTTTTGGGAGCAGCTCACCAGCTGGAGAGGAAGGAACATGGATCACACAGAGATAAGTTGCCATTTTAATTGCAGAAGGAGCACTGGTGGATTTGTCATTCCTTGTGACAGAGTTTTCTCCCCAGAGTCACATTGTGAGCACAGCTCTGTTGCTATTGTGTTAGACATTTCATGCACCAGGGTGACAGCCCAGCACACAGACCCAGAGAGCCTCATAAACAGCCTGTTCTCATTGACTCCAGGGAGAGATCCCTCTCTGCTCTTCCACAACAGATCTGCTTCTGCCCTCCCTGTCCAAACACAAGAAAAGGAGCAAATCAGTGGCTGTAAAGGAGCTCAAGTCCTCAGCACCATCACACTGACTAAAAACCACACATTTCTTTGTGCTGGCAGTGCTATTTCCAGCACAGGGCAAAACAGACAGGCAGCTTGCAGGTGGCATCCTCCTGCAGGGACCAACACTGCTGGCACAGATGGCACAGGAAAAAGGGAAATGCTGGTGCTAAATCCATTTGCTGAAGCCTTTAGGAGCCTTTGCACTTAAACTCTTTAGTACCTCAGCAGCACAAATCCCAAAGTTGGAAGAACTTGTCCTGACTCACAAATTGCCAGGAAAGTCACACAGAGAGTGAGGTTCTCATGGTGGCAGAGGGTTCCTCAAGGCCTGGCACCACAGCTGTGGCTGTGGCTGGGAGCAGAATGTCCCCAGGGTGAAGTGCTGTGTGCAGCTGGAGCTGCACCACACCAGCATCCCACAGCTGGGAACAAGTGACTTGGTGCCACCACTGACTTGGTGCCACCACTGACTCAGTGCCACCATTGACCTGGTGTCACCACTGAGCTGGTGTCACCACTGACTTTGTGTCACCACTGAGCTGGTGCCACCACTGACCTGGTGCCACCACTGACTCGGTGCCACCACTGACTCGGTGCCACCACTGACTCGGTGCCACCACTGACTTTGTGCCACCACTGACCTGGTGTCACCACTGAGCTGGTGCAGTGATTTCAGTGACATTTGCCCTAGAAATGAGCCCTCCAACTCCACACAGGAGCCACCAGTGGCACAGCACACAGGGACTATTTCTGTATCGGTGCAGAGCTGATCTTTGCCTTTTCTCTAGCCTAGATTTTGATTTCCCCTAAGTGATCAGTGCTGGCCTAATTCTACTCCCATTTACATCAGTCGAAGTTTTACCATCAACTTCAAAGAAAATGGATTTAACCCAATATAGTTCATTTTGATAAATTCTCCTTTAAGAGAGAAGGACCTCTGCTTCTCCAGCAGAGGATAAGATGATGTATTTTTACACCAGGCTTCAGAGCCAGATGACTTTGCTGTGCCCTACATTCACATTTTGGGTTTGAGCAGCACTGCAGCTCACAGCAGCTCGGCTCTGGCTGTGCCTCAGCCAGGCAGGAGATTTCTCTGGGAGAAAACAGAGCAGAAGCCCCAGTGCAGGTTCACGCTCAGCACACAGGGCAGGAACAATCAGAAGGCTCTGGAAAGCTTCCAGCCCCAGCAGGAGCACTCTGAGGCCAAAGGCTCAGGCTGAATCCAGTCAGACACGAGAGCTGCACAGAGCCAGGGCTGCCCCCCACTATTGATCTGCCTCTAATGCACCCAGTGCCTGCTGATGGTGACATTGCAAACTCCACTCCTACCTCTTATCTCTACCATCTTTTCATTTCCCATCCCTTCCTAAATAATTCAGTCAGCATAACTGGTCTGTGTCTTATCCTCAGATTCTTATTTCAGTTGCATAAATTTGGATTTAGACCTTTTGGATTATAGCCTTGGAGCTGTGCCTCCCTCTTACAGGGACCTGACTCCAATTGTTAAAAATTCCCTCCCAGAATGAACCTTCCAAGACACTTTGTTTAGCATTGCATTAACCAGCAACTTCTTATCAAGAAAACATCCCTTGTAAACAAGATTCTGTAACAAATTATCTGACACATTAGGCGTAGGAAGTTCAGTCCAACTTAGGCAGCAGCAAATCCACTATCAGAATAAAATATTGAAAAGCAACACTACAGAAATCCTTCAAATAAGGCTCAAAATTCAAAATGAGAGCATTTAACTAGCAGGAACAGCAGTGGTTTAGGCTTTTCAGCTTTTACAGAAGGAAGGACTGTTGCAAAAGGTATCTCAGCAAACACCACAGTGGCAGGAAAAGGAGCAGCACTGAAGGACTTCAGGAGGAATTTCTACACAGAAAGGGTGATTAGATATTGGAAGGGGCTGCCCAGGGAAGTGGTGGAGTCACCATCCCTGGAGATGTTTAAGGAAAGCCTGGATGTGGCACTAGGTGCCACTTGGTTGATAGGGTGGTGATCAGTGATAGCTGGGACTTGATGGTCTCAGAGGACTTTTCCAACCTAAATGATCCTGTGATTCTGTACCTTATTAGAAATCATTTTATCAGAGCAAGAGCAACCCCAACACAGTTCATCACAGATACTTTGCAGGAAGGGAAGACACTGTTGTCAATGCAACTCAAATATTTCAGCCTTTATCCAGCTAGAATCCCCTTTAACAACTATATCCCATAATTGTTGCAAACCCTCTCTCTGCAGGAGTATCTCACTCTGCCTTTATGCACAATGATTTCTTTTCCTTCTTTCCTCCCTATACCCCAAGATGGGGACAGAACTCTCCTGACTGTCAGATCTTTTGGTGTGACACTGCAGCCACCCCAACCTGGGCTGGCTCATCTGCTTCTATCCTTCCTGATCTGCTTCTGCTCTCCCTGATCATCTTCTGCTCTCCATGATCATCTTGTGCTCTCCCTGATCTGCTTCTGCTCTCCCTGATCTGCCTTTGTCTTTCCTGATCTGCTTCTGCCCTCCCTGATCTGCTTCTGCTTTCCCTGATCATCTTCTGCTCTCCCTGATCTGCCTCTGCCCTCCCTGCCCATCCTGTCCCTCAAGCCCTCTCAGGGATAAAGGGACATCTCTAAGGCCACAGAATGATGTGACAGTGATATTTTCCCCCCAGGAATCTTCCTTTAAACCAGACAGGGGGTAGTAGTTTGGTTTCCAACCAGTTTTCATCCCTGTAACCTCACTGAGCCCACCCTCCATTTCAGAAGTGACACCTTGTGTTAATTGAGCATGTTTTATCATAACTCATTTTCCTCTTTACTCACATCTCCCCCTCAGACACAGGCCTTTATCAAGATGATTATCAGATGCATTATTTACTATTTTATGGTGCAGGAAGAACTCACCCAAAGGAAGGTGACACTCACAGGAAAGGTGCTTTAACAAGAGACATTAATTAGCAACCACTGTAATAACACCCGCAGCAACAAGTGTCAAACCTCCCTGCATGGACTCAAGCAGTCAAGATTAAGTTAACATTTTTTCCTTATTACCCTGACTTTTATATAATTTCACACCATAAATGGAAAAGTCATCTAGAAATTTGGGGCAGGTCATTTATCACTGTTGAAAGCAACTGCATAAAAATGTCTGAGATGGAAGAATTTCAGTAATGTTTTCTGAATTCGCAACACAGGACAAGACTGTGCTGCTTTCGCTCCTCCTGGTTCTGCACTTTGGTCTTACCTGGATGAATTCTACTTGCTGGGATCAATTAAAGCAGCAGAAGATCACAAATCTATCATGGAAAGATGTAAAAGTCTCATGGAGAGTGGCCAGTAACAGCCCATAATAACAGCTAAACCCGAGCTGCCATTGCAAATCAGTGCTCCAGGACTGCCAGAGGACTCAGTGACTCCACAGGACAGCACCCACAGAGCCCCATCAGAGTAAAAGTTGTCCATGACTCACAAAAGCATAGGCTCAGGCTTTCCTGCATTCCTGCTTGGAAAACCAACTTCAAATCAAACAGCTCCCTTTTGGTTTGGGGGCTGGTTTTATTCCCAGTGTTCCCAAGAAAACCATAGGATGATTTAGATTGGAAAGGATCTTTGAAGGTCATCTAGCCCAACTCAGTGCCAACTTCAAATGTGGAACAGCTTGCTCAGGGTCATGCCCAGCTGAGCTTTGAGCCTCCCCAAGGATGGAGATTCCCACCCCTGTCTGGGCCACTGCTCCCATGTTGGAACACCCTCCTGGTGAGAAAGCTATTTATATTTGACCAGAATTCCCCTTACTGGAATTACAGCTTTTACCTCAAATCCTTTTGCTGTGCACCTTGGGGACGAGTCTGGATTTTCCTTCTTTTATGACCTCCACTGGTAAGTGAAGAAAGGAATAAAAGCACATCCAGCTCTTCTCCTGAGCCAGGAACACGGACACTGCCAAGCCTCTCCCTGTGTGCCCCGTGCTCCCACCTTGGTGCCCTGCTCTGGGCTCCCCCAGTCACCACCAGAACCTCTCCTGTACTGGGCAGACTGGGCAAAACTCTCCAGAAGCAATAGCACAGAGCAAGGAAGTTAAAAGGAGTGGAGAGGACAATTTTTGACTATTATTGAAGAGTTCAATGCCCAAATCTTGGCTCAGTTATCTCTGATAAAGCAGTTGATGTGCACCATAAAGCAGTTTATCTGCCATTCCAGAGTGCTTTCCCTGAGCTCACAACACCACCACTCACCCAGAGCTGCTGAGAGCAAAGGAAGAGTTGGGATTAAATTTGCCAAAGTCCCTGGGAAAAGAATTTTATTTTCAGAATCAAGAGTAAGTCTTCACAACCTGCACTGGAGGAGGGGAAAAAAGTTTCCATACAGTGAAGGCCATCCATTTAATCAAAACATTAATCCTAGAGTGAATTTTCTGAAAACATTTGAACCTCAAGGTCAAAAGTTGCAAATGCAGATTAAGTACATTTCTTATATATAGGATTACCCACACAAAAGAGATTGTTTTAAAACTTGTTTTCCTTCAATCCACAAAGTATTGGAATTAAGGGACTTGAAAAATCAGCAAAGGAGTTTGATACATTCACAAATCTCCATTCACAGCCCTATCAAGGTAGCCTTGCTAAAAAGAATTAATTCTGATTATCAGGGGGAAAAATTGTTTGCCTGCTTTAGCAGGTTACATAATTCCCAAAAATACTTAGAGCAATATTAAATTCTGCTCTATTGGAAGTTTTACATTGTACAAGATAATGCAATACCTAAAACTGAACAGGACCATTTAGGATCAGAGCAAGACAGTGGCAGATTATTGATCACTTCTGCCTTTGTCTCATAAACCCAATTTGAAGAATGAGGTTCTGGTAAAGGTATATACTGAGAAACAAAAGCAAATCAGAGAAGAATTCAGAAATTAACAACTCAACCAACTTTCTAAAGGCCAAAATGTATCCAGAGGGGCTCTGCTGAGGGAAAGGTGCACTGGGAGGTGGGCAGGGATCCTGTACAGTGGTGGGAAAACAAAGGACTAAAATAATCCGCATTTCAGTGGGGCCACAGCATCAATAAAGAGAGAACTTGTGCATGAAGGCTGTGGCTGTGATCTTAAACCAAAATCAAATCAGCACACAGCCAGGAAGAGCAACAGGGAGGCAGGTGGCAGCACAGGTAACACGTGGTGGCACCTCCTGGCGTGGGAGAGGATTTGAAATCAGCTCTGAAACATCTTCCAGCATCCCCTGGGGCTCAGGGCAGCGGGGATGGAGCAGCCCCAGCAGCCTGAGATGAGCTCTGTGGAGAGGGGGAGCTCTGCCCATGGCCCCAGTGGAGGCTCTGCTGTGTCAGGAGGGGCAGGCAAGCAGGAAAACTGAGAAAGGAGGAGTCAGCAAAGTGGCTAAAGAGCAAGAGATGCATTTAAGGCTTTGCCAAGTATCTGCAACCCGAGGGAGAAGGCAGGGAAGGAGTGGGATGGATACAGGCCTTCACCCTGGGATTCAGGAGAAAGGAAAGCTGCCAGCACTGCTCTGCAGCACAGATTTCTCATGGGTTAGAAAAAAACATCCTCATTTCTGTTCCCCAGATGTATTCTATTACATTATATAGCCATGCTCCCCAGGAACAGAGCACCCTGGCTGTGCTGTGCACTGACACCTTGCTGGCCAAACACAGCCTGGGTGCTCACAAGAAGTGAGGGCAGGAAAGCTCAGAGCAGGGCTCTGCTAAAGGAAAAGCCAATTTGGGCAACTTGAAGTCACCCCAAGTGTCAGAAATAAAGGCTGAACAGCTTTCTGAGGCACTCTGAAGCACATTTTTTGCTGGATGAATGTGGATTTTGCAACACTTGCAAATCCCATTAGCAGCAAGGAGAGCTGTAGGACTCGGTGTGCACGATGCATTATCACTGAAGTGACCCCTATTTAATTACTGAAGAAAATGCAAACACTTCCCAGCTGATTTTTACAGTGTTAAATAGCTTACAAATTGTTGCAGAGATGCTTTTCCTGGCATGCATCAGGTCCAACACTTGAGCAAAGTCATTCCTTCACCTCAGCTGAAACCTGGGCCCTCAGTGATCAGCAACTCCTAAGAAATGACACTGCCCTTGATCCCCACAAAAACTGTGTTCATTCTTTAGGATTTCACATTTTCACTTTAAAAACCAGGCAATTACAGCTCCTTCATGTTCTATTTTATGGTTCCAGCAGTTTTCTTAACCTTGAGAAAATTTGGCACCATTATTCTAATTATGAGAAGTGGGAGTACGTGAAATCTTTCCAGCAAAGGAGAATCTGAGCTGGCAGATGCATGAAATTCTATCCTGCAAAATGACAGAAGGGGAAGTAATGGGACACTAGACCTGTCACTTACCCAGGTAAGTGCTGTAAATAAAAAACTACATTCTTTTAAGCTCATTCAGCTCTTGATAAATTGACACCACGTATGGATATTGTTACAAAATGCAGCTGCAGTAACTCGAATTGCTTATTTACAAAACCTGTTGTCAATATAACACAAAGACAAGCAGAGTGTGTGTGTTTGTGGTACATTTAAAGCCCCAAACCCCAGAAAGGAAAGTCTCCCATGTGTGTCCTGAAAAATGCATGCACTTTGCTACTGAGCTTACACGTTGGGTTACAGCCCCATGGGAGGACTGGGGATTTAGATACCCCACTGGGCCTTTTCCATCTCCATCACTGCCCTGGAACCCAACATGCACAAGTCCCAGATGCCATGAAGGTTTTGTAGCCATCACTCCCTAAAATTTGGAGAAAACTGAAGCACTTTATATTTTAACAATTTCCCATTAAAATCCTCTAGTTTATTAAGGTCTCTGTGCTAAAAATACCCAAAAGCTTTCATTCTAATAAAAGACACCATGCCACAAGGTCTCCTCAAGCACAGGGAAGCTCAGTGAAATGCAGGAAGGGCCTCCCAGCCATTCCTGTTCCAGAGGGCAGAACTGAGCTCTCAGTGATCTCCTCCACAGCAGAAACCTTCAGAGATCCATGCAGTCAGTCACAGATGTCCTCACACACATTTCAAACCAGGCTTCAATCCCTGCTGCATCCCTCTCTGTGCTGTACTTGGCTAACCCCTTACATAATCCCAGGACTTCCTTCTTTTAAAAAAGCACACATAAAACTGTCTGAGTTCAAGCACGGAGATAACAAAGTCGTCAAACAAATCTGAACGCTTCCAAAACCTACTTTTCCCTTTTGACAACTGTCTGAGAACAGAGAGTGCAGAGAGCTGTTCCTCCTTTAAATTTAGCTTCAGCCTCTGTGAAAATCCCTCCCAATGCTCCAGCATTTGCTGCCTGGTCTTTCCATTCAAGTAGAATGGGGCAATGAACCCAAATTTGCTGACCCATTCCCGTGGCTGTGGGATTACAGAAGGGAAAAAGTGACCACGTGTCTGAACAGAAAACCCAATTTTTTTTTTGGTTTTTTGCAGTTAAGGTGCGTGTGTGCAGCAGTGGGAGAGCTGCACCTCTGTTTGGCACAGCTCTGTGTGCCAGGGCAGGAGCTGGGGCTGGTGCTGCCCTCGCAGCCACGTGAGCTCTGGAGCTGCTCAGATGTCTGCCTGACATGGGATTGCTCTGAAATTAGAACATTGCCCCATTTTCAATAAAGCCTCCAACATCCCAGGGTTGTCCCTGTTAGCAAGGGATGTCCTTGAAAACGAGGACAGCTGATGACCTTAAAGAAGGAGGGTAATTAGTCACAGCCCTGCAACCTTTTCTCCTAAAGAAACAGTGATAAAAGTAAACTCCTATTAGAATATCATTAAATGCATTATTATGCAATACTGGTTACATAACCATGCTTTACCAACTCGGGGTATTTTCAGGCAGAATTCAGTTTCACAGAATTGCCCACACAGAAAGGTTTTTTAAAGTATGAATTGTCTCTCTGGAGGGGATGGAAAAAGCTCAGGTAAACTGATGAATGGCAGATTGGCTGCCAATATTTCACATCCAACTTGAACCCTTAAAAAAAAAAAGTCTTTTTAAGAATCCTTTTTCAGCTAATTCCTCCCAGAGAAGTGATAAAATTCATAGAAGCATTTGCAACTCCAAATATATCACCCTATCCAGACATTCAGTACCATTTGAATTTCAGCTAAAAATTCACTGTGAATCCATGCAAAAATCAAGGATAACCAAAATTAGACTACATTAAGCATGGCAGCTTGAAAAATGTTGCTGCATTTTATAAAAATTAATATTGTCATCTATTTTCCTCTATTCCTGCTTCCAATAACAAGCAGGAATAGTGATGCATTCTATGTTTTACTAAAATATTTCATCTAATTCTACTCATTTAACAGCTTTAGTTAGTTCAGGAATGTTCTAACCTCCAAAGTAAATACCTGAATATTGTTCTTACTGGTGCCTGAGCTCAAGTTAAATAAAATTTACAGCTATTACAAAGTCTAAAAGCAAGAAAAGAATGAAACAGGAATGCATGTGAAATTCTGACAAGGCAAAAGCTGGTGCTGAATGGATTTTTAAAAGATCAGGTTTAAAAAGACAAGATGTACATTTTCAACACAGAAATGTACATGAGATTATTACTTAAAGTTCATTAGTAAGCTGCTTATTTTCTTGCCAAACATTTCCTTGCAATATCAGCCATTTACTGCTATCTATGAAAGTCATCCCAAAACACTGCATTTGTACTGGGCTGCACTGACAATTGTTAAAGAGAAAATAAACAGCTGATGAATATTTCAGGTACAGCATCATCTCTAGGCAATAAATCCAGCATAGTTACGTTTTCCTTTCACAAGGCTCCATTCTAATGAATCATTTCTACTCCCATCCTTCCCAAAAGCCAAATGCAGGGGACATTTTCGAAGCAATTACCATTTGCCTTCTGGCTGTGCAAACTAATAATGGACATTCTCCCCCTGTCACCAAGCCACATTTTGTGCCTCACGCCTTCCCACTCAGGGCACACACAGCTTGTGCGTGCCTGGAACCCAAACCAGAACCCAAAACTGGGCTGATTATTCTGGGTCCAGGCAGCCCAGAATAACCCTGCTGGGCAGCAAAGCCCGGAGCTGCTGTGCCATCCTTCTGCCATACCTGGAACCCAAAACCAGAACCCAAAACTGGGCTGATTATTCTGGGTCCAGGCAGCCCAGAATAACCCTGCTGGGCAGCAAAGCTCAGAGCTGCTGTGCCATCCTTCTGCCATACCTGGAACCCAAAAACAGACCCTAAAAACCTCCAGGCAGCCCAAAATAACCCTGCTGGGCAGCAAAGCCCGGAGCTGCCATGCAGAGCATCCCTGTGCCGTACCTGGAGCCCAAAACCAGAACCCAAAACCATCCAGCCAGAACCAGAATAACCCTGTTGGGCAGAAAAACCTGGAGTTGCCGTGCAGAGCATCCTTGTGCCATACCTGGAACCCAAAACCAGAACCCAAAACTGAGCTGATTATTCTGGGCTGGTCCAGGCAGCCCAGAATAACCTTGCCATGCAGAGCATCCCTGTGCCATACCTGAAACCCAAAATCAGAACCCAAAACCAGAACCCAAAACCATCCAGCCAGCTCAGAATAACCCTGCTGGGCAACAAAGCGCAGAGCTCTTGTGCAGAGCATCCCTGTGCCATACCTGAAACCCAAAACCATAACCCAAAACCAGAGCCCAAAACCCTCAATCCAGCCCAGAATAACCCCGCTGGGCAGGCAGCAGAGCCCGGAGGTGCCGTGCAGAGCATCCCTGTGCCATACCTGAAACCCAAAACCATAACCCAAAACCAGAACCCAAAACCAGAACGCAAAAGCACAGCCCGAAACCCTCCATGCAGCCCAGAGTAGCGCTGCAGGGCAGGCAGCAGAGCCCGGAGGTGCCGTGCAGAGCATCCCTGTGCCGTACCTGGAGCGCTGCAGCCCCGCAGGGCTGGCCGGGCAGGGATGAGCCGCGCAGGTGAGCCCCGCTCCCGGAGCAGCGCTGGCCATGCGATGAGTGAGGCGTTCCCCAGCTCAGCCCGGGGTGTGGCAGCAGGGACACACCTTTCCTGCTTCTCTCCACCCCCTGCACTGCCTGGATCGCCTGGATCGCTGTTTCCTTCCCAGCCGGCGGCACAGGGAAGCGAGGCAGGAGCGGGGAGCGCTCCGGGGAGGAGGCACCGCCGGCGGGGCGATGCTTTGCTTTCCCTCCCTGCCACATCCTGAACAGCACAGTGACATTCCCACGGCTTCCCAGGAACGCCGAGGGGCCCTGGCAGAATTCAGCAGCTTGCAGGGAGGTGGATTCCTGTGAGCACTCGGTTTCTGTGTCCCCAGTTCCCGAATGCAGCGTGCCCACCCCAGGGCTGGGAGCGCACCCCGGGACAGCTCCTCACACCCCAAACCATCGGGAACGGGCTAAACCAGAGCCTCTGCAGCACTCCAGGCTTCAATAAGCACTGTTCAATACCGCTTAGTCAGTTCCAGCCACCACCTTTTACCTTTTCAGTTATTTATTGAAGCGCTGAAACACAAACGCAGCAGCAAGGAAAGCCTTCACACCAACCCAGAGCGCCTGGCTCGTTATGTGGTACGGGAATATTTGGGGAAATGAGAGGGGGTGGATTCAAGCAGAGGGTGAAACTGAATCCCAGCCTCCCTCTCTGAGCCCTCAACCACTAAAACATCCCAGAAGAGGGGAGGCAGCAAAGCCAGTGCTGCAATTTTCAGCTTTTCTGCCCGGGGTTGGACACCAGGGGTAAGCCTGGCCTCTGGTTTTGAACAGCTTGCCCAAACTGAACTGCAAAAAGTTTTTTTTTTTTTCCATAATCAACACAAATGTATTGAAGTACTATTCTCAGTTTCAGAGGAAATCAAGAAATAGAGGAAAGGAAAAGAAAGTTCCTACTACCTCCAAATTTTTTAAATGTCCACACAAAAATAAGTGGGATGAGTGGGACAATCCACATTAAAAAACAAACCAATATTTTTATGGAAGAGATATATACACACATGAAGTTCCTATAATATTCCTATTAAATTTATTGTTATTATCATCATCATCATCATCATCTCCAGGCATTTTCTCACATGTAAACATTTTCTCCCATCAATAAAAGACAGAATTGTCATTAGAAAAAGAAAATAATGATAAAATATCCAAAAGTAAGAAACTTTAGTGCAGCTTTTTTAACTATTGTCTCGTTTTCTCAGGAAACATTATATTTTACATTATTATATTTACATTATTATATTTTAATGGTGCAAATTAGGTTTATCACTGTCACACTATGGAAATTAACTTCTGATTCCTCTAAATTACAGACTTTTGTATCTGTAAAGAGTAATATTTTCTCCTATAAAAGTATAAGGACTTTTAATAGAGTCTAGAAGAATTATACTGTGATATTTCAAAATAAACACTGTCAGACTTATCTGAGAAAATCAAATCCTGTGAGTTAATGCATGTTTGACTGGACAGAATTTCAAAAGATTACTTCACATATACAGACCCTCCATGTGAAGAAACTAACAGTCCCAGGTCTTTAAATTTTGGGACTGTAAAAACAGACTCCAAAAATACTCAAGATGATTTCCCCCAACTATTAAAATAAGTGGTTAAAACCTAGGTAATTAAGAAATTTAAAAATATGCAGGAACAAAATAAGCAGTTAGAAAAGTACATTTGTGGCATGCAAATGTCTCAAGATAAAAGCAAATTATACCTGAACAGGAAAGCAGCAACCTCACAAAATATTATTCTTAAGCACTGAGAAGCAAGTGCTGTTGGTGAGAGGACTCATTTCTTGAGTGGAAGCGATAAAGATGATAAAGATCTATTAGTTATGTATTTTAAATAATTTTTATTCATATTCCAGGTCCAAATAAGAGTCTGAGAAAGCTCTGGAACTGCTGAGCTGCTGTTTTCCGATTGTTGCTAACCCCAAACCCTGGAGCCACTCTGCCTTTGCTATGGCACAATGAAACACCTTCAGCTCACCTTCCCCTGGAGTCCTGCAGGTGTTTTACACCGATTTCTCCTGAAATAAACCCACAATTCCATCCCTGCAGCCCAGCCCAGGCTATGCCATCCCACCTGAGCACCAGGGATGCCGTCAGCTGTGATTTACCAGGGCTCTGCACACTTTGTGCCCAGGTCAAGCAGTGCCCAGGGCAGGGCTGGCACAGCTCTCAGAGCCCAATGGCACCGTGACCTGCAGGAGCACAGGGCACACCTGGCACAGCACAAATCCCACCCTGGTCCTGCAGCTCCTCTCCCTTTTCTTCAGCTCCCCTTCCCCTGGTGCCCTGCAGGTGTTTTACACCGATTTCTCCAGAAATAAACCCACATTTCCATCCCTGCAGCCCAGCCCAGGCTGTGCCATCCCACCTGAGCACCAAGGACGCTGCCAGGGCTCTGCACACTTTGTGCCCAGGGCAAGCAGTGCCCGGGGCAGGGCTGGCACAGCTCTCAGAGCCCAATGGCACCGTGACCTGCAGGAGCACAGGGCACACCTGGCACGGCACAAATCCCATCCTGGCACTGCCTGGGATCACCAGTGCCTGCAGCTGGCAGGGAAAGGAACAACAAATTAAAAATCTGCCACATGGGCAGAAGGGAAAAATCACTTCAAAGCAGGCTCTGTATCTTTATACAAATAAATATTTTTTTTCCCCATTTTCCACAAGGTAAATGTTCACCAGCAGCCGCTCCCAACCTGAGCGCGGCAAGCTAAATTTAAGAATTAAAGGAATTTATTTCCCTTACCTTTGTGATACTTTCCATTCTGAATAACTCTGAAGTTGGTTTATCTAAATTTACAGAAGGGAAAAAATAAAAAAAAAAAAGGTGATTGGAGTGGGGAGTGCTTAAAAATTACAGAAACCGAAGGGGAGAAGTTTGGTTCACAGCACAGGAAAAGGACATTCAAGATATTATTTTGGGAAAGTCACTTTTGCCACTGCTCTAAAATTTGCATGAAGCTCAGGGTAACTGAATGTTATCTTCACATTATATTATATAATTGTCTTTTTTAGGCAGACATATACACATTTTCCTGTACCTAATTGTAACTTTCTGGCCTAGGTGAGTCTGCAAATAGATCAAAAATTGCTTCTTAACCAGGTAGCTTTTAGGAAATCTTTAACAGTAAAACCAGATTTTAATTTTTTTAAAAGTTATATGTAAGATAAGAGATAAGAAATCTGTATTGAATCATTTTATCAAAGCATAGGCACAAGGCTAAAGGAGAGAGTGGAATTTCAAGGAATGAGAAAGAAGGACTGGAGATGATGGAATTTATGTGTGGGGATGAAGAACATATTAAGTAACAAAATACTATGGAAAATAGTAATAAAAATGGTGAAGGGTAATATTAAAACTGGATTAATTTAGTTAATTAATTTTAAACTTTACCTGCTTTTCCATTAATTTAGCAATGTCATTTCAAATTCAAGAATACAACAGCTCATTTAAAAGAAACTACTACTTTTAAACAAAAACTGTCTACCAAAAGCCTGAAATTAAAATAAAATTAAAAAAAAAAAAAAGTGTGCCTGATCCAATCAATACAATCATATCCATTACAGTTTCAGGGGTGACCTTTACATCAGATCTTTGCATCTTTGGAGCAATTCTGTGTAAGGAGGGTTGGAAAAGGTGTAAGAGATATGAATTCTGACAAAAGGTGGTGTAGACCTTTTACACCACAGGTGTAAAATCTATGAATTCTGGAAAAAAGAATTAAGAACTCTGAATTCTGACCTAAGCTATGAGGTGGGGACCCCATAACTGAACCCTGATCCCCCAAGAACCCAGAGTCTGCTGGAGCCCAGCATTCCACCAGCTCCCCTGTTTGGAGGCCCCCAGGATGAGGGAAGAGATGAGAATCAGACTCTATGCTCTTCAGAAGGCTGATATTATATTATATTATATTATATTATATTATATTATATTATATTATATTATATTATATTATATT
>JAWWMS010000031.1:17974989-17988573 GCA_035048045.1 Chlorospingus semifuscus | reverse complement strand
GCAAGCATTGTTTTAACCAAAGGTATGTGTGCTTATAGTGGTTGGATAGAACTACTGTCAATGTGCTTTTGCTTTGTATGATTGGTCAAAAAACTTATAAAGTGAGTTGTAACATTAAGTTCTTGGTCTGCTGCATGGGATGTGAGCTGCTGGCATCTTCCCATTGTCATAACCATGGAATGAGACTGATGCTGAGAAACAAAACAGCTCAAGGCATGTTCCACAGCAGCCCTGTCCCACTGCTGATCTGTAAATAGCCCCTGGCCCGTGACAAGCACACATGTACCTGCTTGGATGAGAGGGGAGGGCTGGTCTTGATCATGACTGATGATGATATCACTTGATCATGACAGAAAAGCAGATCCATCTCCACAGCTGCCTCCTGTCTGCCAGGGGTTTACCCAGCTGGGACAGCAGCAGTGTGATTGATGGTGTACTGCTGGGTAAACCATCCATAAACCTTGTGTACTCAGAGCACCTGCATGCCTCTCTGCTTTTCTTGTCAACCTCCCTGTCCTTGCTGGTGTACTTCACATACCCTCCCATTCTCCAGTCTACACTGAAGTATGCCGAGTGCTTAAAATCCCAGAAGCTCACAGGGCTGTCAAAAATGGGATAAATGGAGATGCTGTATAGGGAGTGACACTAAATTTGTTTAGTGACACTGAATTTGTTTAGAGTTTTCTCTCTTAAGATTTGGTGCAGGTTCTTTTCGTTCCATCTCAACATGTCTGGGTTTTAGTTGTGATGGAAAGTTTTGGAGGAGAATGTTTCAAAGTTTCCCTTTCTCACAGGTGGACAACTACAAGGTTTAGAGGTAGAGGAATAGGCCAGACCTCAAATGCCCCCAGAGCTGAGCTCTGCAGGTTTCTCAGCTTCCTGGACTGCTTCTATATAGCTGCCTCAAGGTCCTGTTGGAAAACATACAAGTTTAAATTTTTTTTAATATAACTTTAGCCAGATTTGTTCAGTTTTGCCCCAGTGGAAATGAAGTTTCTTTCCAGGGCTTTGTTTCTCTAGGTGAGGCCTGACAGGTTTAGCATTTCAACAGATTGGTGTCACTGATGTTGGAGACAGGCACGCCACAGAACTCACCAAGATTCAAGAGAGAAAAGCCAACTTTTATTGAGTGCTCTTCTACTTACATAGTTTTGAAGGTCAGTGTGGTTAGTCCTGATTGACTGAATTAGTTGCCATCCAGCTAACAAGTATCTGCCCTTAAAATTCAGCAAGTGTAGATGAGTGAGACAGCTTGGGAGCGCTTAAAACACATGGAATTGCCCAGATCTGAAGATCTCAGGATCAAAAATAGTCCAGGGGTAATTTCTGCATCCCCTACTCTTATACAAAACAGAAGAGAAAAAAAATGGTATAATGACACTTGTGAGCTTTGTTTTCCCCAGGTCACTATTATTTAGGTTTCAGATTTCTTTTTTCTCACCTGCCTCAGGTGTCCCTGTCACATGTGCCTTTTCCCAGGGTTATCAGAGCAGAGGAACTAAGAAATCTGTTAGAATCTGTTAAAAATCTCCCTCTCTCCAGAGACATTTTGCAAAAGAAGGAAGAGAAACTTACTAAAAGTCATTTGTTGTTATTTGGATGGCAGTAAGCTCTTTGTGGCAGGGATCATCAGGGGCCTCATTTTCTATGGTTGCATTGCATTGAGCACATGGACTGCCCTCTGACATTGGGAGTATGTATAAAAATACATTCAAACAAATAAAATCATAATAAAATAAAAAAACCACATAAAATAAAAATACATTCAAACAAATAAAATAAAACCATCATAAAACAAAAACCATAAAATAAAAATACATTCAAACAAATAAAATAAAAACAACTACAGACAGATTATGGTATTGCACAAATACCTTAACACGTCTAGAGTCCAGTATTACATATTAGGGTTTGGTTTAAGGCACTTGCATCATGATAAAAGTTTAGCAAAAACTCCCACTCACTTATTAATGGATAGATCTTTCATGCTTGGTAATCACATTATTAATGCACTTCCAATATAAAGGGTGATGAAATGTTGATGTGAGCAGCATCAGGACAATTGTGCCAAAGCTCAGCATCCTGTACAAGATCTAGCCCATGCCAGGGGATATGTGACTGGAGTTGGCTTCACATTTGAATAATATTGTCTTTGCTAGGTATAAATCAAGATGGAAACCTCATGGACCAAAATCATTTTTGTCATGCTTGAAATGACACAAGCAGAATGATACCAAGCATGAATTTGTTCTTTTCTGCTGACTCAGCATTCCTGGGGCTTTAAAGCCAACATGGGAGAGATGGGATCTCTTTCTTCCCTTATCTCTCTTTGAAGTTGGCATCTTTCTTAAGCCTGGGGCATTAACATCCTCCTGCACAGCCAGACAGTGACAGCAAGCAGCATGCAGTGGCTGTAGTATCATTCTTTAGTAGAATATAATCACCAGTTCAGTTACCATATCACTGACAGAGAACATTACTAATTATGATGATTAATGGGTTTAATTTACTTAGAAAGAATAATGTGCAATAATTCCATTGTGAAAGCTGAAAATCCGGACTTCCAGCTTCAAATCCTGCCAGTACTGTTGTTACAAACCCTTTTGTGCTGGGCAAAAGTCATTCAGAGATGTTATTTCCCATATGTTTTAGAATATGTTACCTTGGGAATTTTCCTTTCCACTGATAAATCTGTTTTGCCATTAAAAATCTTTTAGGGAAGTCCTGCCTTACTTTTTCTTTACTGTACTTAAAATTTTCTGTAATTATGATTTTATATACACTGTAATTATGATTTTATAACCAAAGACCTTTTGGGGCCAAAACAGCTAGGTATAAGGGCACAATGTCCAAAAGGTGAACTCAGGTTATGACCTTATCAGAAAAAGGTCTTGACCAATGGTGAAGGGAAACTGGAAACTTGACCAAATACAGGAAGGTTCTATTAGCACACTACTGTGAAAAATGCATGTATTTTATGATTGGCTGTTGGCAAATATTAAAATGAATATTATATGTGTTGTGTTAGAAAGTAATGCTGTATTAATTCTCTTAAGTACAGTGTTAAATACAGTTTTAGGTTATAACAAAATGTTAAAATAGAAACTGTGCTATGTAGGATATTTTTTTCTAAAGAAAGGACTTTCACCAAGATAGCAGCCACAGGACACCTGAATCTTCCAGTGAAAGAGAATTTATTGCTCCATTACCCAGAGAAACGAACTTCTTGCTCATCCCTGAAGACATCATTAGGATTCAGAGGAAGAAGCTGACACTGCCCAGACAGAATCCTGTATTTGAATGGAATTTATGCATCATGGATGAGGTGTATGAATATGCAACAGGCTGTTGCTTTTAAGAGTTAATCCTCGGTTAATGTGGGTCCTTTTTCAGGCTTATTTTGCCCAGAAAGAGGTACCCAGACTGTCCATAACTCTTTGTTTCTATTGTCTCATATTGTCCTAATCCCAATTGTCCAAATTATTATTACTCTAATTATATTACTATTTTTATAACCATTTTATTACTATTAAACTTTTAAAATTCCAAAAACAAGTGATTGGCGTTTTTCACACTCATTTGTCACACAAAGCCGGGAAGTTCTCAAAGACTCCTCCCCTGTCTTTCTCCCTCAGCTGCACAAAGATCAGACTGGCAGGACCAGAAAGATTCAGGATCAATCCAGGCCAAAAGCAAACCTCAGGAGTCAGGGATTTTGTTCTTAGGACAAGGTCTCTGAAGAGAAAAGTTTGGTAAACCCTGAAGCAGAAGTGGGACCATTTGAAGGCTTCACCACAGCTGCTGCAAGAGGCAGGAGCCCAGGGATGAGACAGCGAGGTGGAGAAGGAGCAGCTGTGTCTGCAGTGCTGATCTCCGCAGGAATCCCTTCATTCCATATGTTGGGAGGTGGAATTTAGGTCCCTCAAGCCCATCCATCTCCTTCACCCCTTATGCTGCTGCCCATTCCTGCTCTGAACGACCTGAGGAGCGGTTTTCTGTACATTCTGCACAGGATCACTGCTCAGAAGAGGCTGCAGGAGCTGGGCTGACAGGGTTTGCCCCTGTCCCTCCTGGTGTCCATTTTCCCTGGAACTGCTGCACCTGCAGGTGGGATACCCTTGGTGGAGACAGCAAATTCCAGCAGGGAGGGACGTGCTGGCACAAGGATGGGGCATTTTCCTGCTAAACGGAGCGGCAGCCTCCCATTCAGAGCATCAGGGAAGATTCTAAATGCACAGAAAATCAGAGTGTTCAGTTCAAACCTCGCCGCCCACGGCTGCCCTTCCCCTGACCTTACACTGAGCACAGCAGCACCAGGCTGGTCCAAAGGCAGGGTACCCATGGCAGCTTTTTCCTTGAGCAGTTTTGTGAGGTAATCACACAGTTACCAGCCCCTAAAGGCCTATTTTCAGTGCTGTATTCAGCAAAGGTATTTTGAAAGGCAAATACCCCACAGCAGAAAGGTGCGTGAAGAGTATTGCAGTTCTATACCAGTGCAGATGGTCCTGCAGGTAATTTACCCCTCAAAACAATTCCCCCAAACTGGCACTGTTAACAGCCTTAATTACCAGCCCTATTATTCTTAAGGCTTTTCTTTCCCACTTGCAGACAGGATATTTTTCATCAAGTGATTTAAAACAGGGAGTTTATGCCTACAGGAGTGGGCTCCCAGTTGGACCAATACTGAAGTTACAATTTACCACTCAAATCTGAAAAAAACATCTCAAACCTTTAGGCCAGGCAGAGGAGAAGAGGACTACACCTCACTCACAGTTTATTGCTGGTGTATTTGCTATTTTAGGCAGAGAAAGCTGAGTCCATGTTTCTGTCCTAGTCCAGCAGTGAACTCTCCACAGGTGCACAGGAAAAGGATAAAATACTCCTGTGACTACACTGAGACTGAATTCAAACATTTCACCATGGCAGCTGCGCCCTGATTTCATAGCTCAGCTTCCCCTGAGTGAGAGATCCCTACAGGCAAAACTTTAAAAAAGCTATTGTTGGCAGAAAACATCATTTAAGGATTGTATTAAATATTAAGTAAGGCTCTCTAAACACAAACTCTTTCCATTTTCCATGCTCTTGTTTTACAAGCTCAGGGCTGAGCAGAACTGCACCATGGCCAGTTATCCAAACCCAGTCCATTCATCGGAGTGACTTCCAGTTAGATCTCCCCTGTATATCAACAAATGCAGAGTAAATTCAGTTCAAAACATGAGGTTACAGGGGAATCTTGCAGTCAGTTATTTCTCTGCATGCTTAAGGTTAATGAAATCAAGCAGATATTTACAGAAATCATATCATTCAGGGGCTTTAGGAACTCATTACTCACAGTTGTAATCCATTTTCCTAATCCAGTGATTGGTATTGAGCAATAAAACATTTTGGTCATCTGCTGCAAAAATGTCTCAGAAGTGATTATTTTATTTGCTGGTACTATAACAACTGAAGTAATGCACAGTTAAATTAAATTATTTGGGGCCTAACATAAGTAGCATCATTTGGGATGTTTCATTTTGAACCAGTGAACTCTGATGTCCATGATGGATCTGAAAGCACTGTACAACTTCTGCATTTAACACTGCCAAGCACAGGCTGTCTGTAAGAGCTCCAGGAGGTTTTCTGTGACACAGGGCTGACATTTCACTGTAGGAGATGTTGTATTTATTATCAACACACTGGCAAAATTCAGGATTATGCCCACAAAGGAAGTTTCTTTCTCCATTGCTTGATCCAAAGCCTTTCCCCTGCAGTCCAGCCTGCTCCCCCCAGGACAGGAGGACTTTCTAACTCTGCCCATCTCCACCTCCCCTGACAAATCCCAAATTCATCTTCATGTTACAACCAAGTTCATGAAATGGAGGGAACTCACAAGGTGTGACAACTGTCCTGAATATTTGAATCCCCCTCTGGGTCTGATGAGAAGGTACACAAGCCTTTAGCACGGATACTGATGGAAAAGTATCTCAGAGCTTCTTCCAAGCAATTTCAGAAGCTGCTTTGCTTGTAAAACATCTTGTTTAGCCACATGTTTATGTGAAATAGCAGCTCTGTCAAACCAGCACGCTGAGAATCAACCACAGATAAAAACACAAAAGAAACAGAACTGCTATTGAAATGTTCTGAATGCTCCTCTCATGAGTTGAAAGACAATAATGTGATTGGCAACAGAAGAACCCTGGATGGAGCTTCAGCAAGTTAATTTAAGCCAAACAGCTCCTTAACTTTGGTTTCAATGGACAAGACTCTGCTTAGCTGCAATTTGGAGCGCTCTGTTATCTTGTTTAGATTTTCCAGACTGATTTACCCATCCTTAATGAATATTTGTCTAATAGCCTTTAACCCTTCACTGAGAATATTCCTGATATAAGGTAATGAAAAATTATACAATTAAAAAACATAATACAATATCAGAACCCCAACCAAACCCTCTGCATCACCTGCTCCTTCCCCCACCACCTCTCATGGTATTCAGAAGCACCAAGTGTTTTCAGCTCATGCTCAAACGGAATAAATAAAATTATTTTTAAAAAACAAAAACAAAACAACCCCAAAATCCCCATCACTGCTCATCCAGCCTAAACAAAGGAAGAAAATTGCTGAGCAGCAGCCGTCACCAAGTAGGAACTTAGAGAAGAAACCACCAAGACATTTTAAAGTCTCCTTCTTTAAGAAAATCCCTCTCTTCTCTCAAAGCTGTTTTTTCAGCCTTTTAAACTCCAAATAAATGCCTGACAATTTATCACTATATTTTCCTTGCCTGGGGGGGGTCTGTCAAAGTTTGCATCAAAAAAATCTTTCCAAGCTGCCTCGAAAGCCCCCCCTGCCCAAGCACAGCCTTGCTGCACCCAGAGGGAGCCACAAAACCACATCTGGGTCTGGAGCTCCTCCCCAGGCCCTAAAATAACCTCAGGTGGCAGCACTGAACCCAATTTGGGGCAAATTCTGCTGTTTACAACCTCATTCCTGTCTATTAAAAAAAAATGGCATAACAATGGTGTAATAATTCATTCTGTTTTAGCTGGTTAATGTTTGAATCAGCTTCCAATAAAACACACCTCAAGGCTGGTCAGGTAATTCAGAAAGCATTCCTTAAAAATCCCCAAAGCTTTTAGACATATTTATAAATATAAATACAAACACAGACAAGAAATGTTTTGGGAATGTTAAAAGTGCAAAACTCAGTGCTCAAAGTTGGCCAAGCACTATTATTCAATATTTTGTTATAAATTACCTGTGCTCAAACCATCATAAGGTATTTCCTACACTTGTCCATGCTTCTCATTTTCAAAAATATCTGCATATATAAATCTATAGTTCTTAAAAAAATATATTAAAATTAGCTTCATAGAAGTCCCAGTTCTGTGTCCAACATACATTCTGGGTTTTCTCTTTTCTCTGTTGTCTACTGGCCATACAAAACTTGGATTAACTTGGATTTTGACAACTGTCCCATATTTTAAAATTCAATTTCTAGTTAAATCTTCATAAGCATGAGAAAGAGCCTTTTTTGGATGGAAAATAAAGAGAAAAGTAAAATATGAGACGAAATATGACATTGGAAGAATGTGAATTACCACTTTGCTTGAGCTCCTAAGTACTGAGTTACCTGAAGCAGAACATAAATAAAATCAAGATCAAAGAAAAGAAAAATATTCACTTGCTACTTCTGTAATAAACTATATACTTAAAGGCTGTAGTCTGAGTTTGCATGAAATGAAATGGAGAATGGTCCAAAAGTCCATTATTATTTGCCTAGTTGGTTTTCCACAGGTTTTTTTTTCCATAGCTGAAATGCATGTGGTAGTGATATTTATTTGTCCAGAAAATACTGTTGAAAAGCAATAACTTTAAAGAGGTATCTGATAGCCAGCTCATGTATGTTTTAAAAGGAATTAGAATTTTTTTTGTCTTTAGTAGAAATTTATTATATATATCCAAATATTCAGAAAAGGGTTAAAGCCAAGAGCAAACACATGAAAATACTTGGGTGGATTTCAGATTCTGTGTGGAGCTTTGGAAGGTCTTCACATGCAGAGAAGTGATACCTCAAGATCATATTCAGATTATTTCTCACTGTTCAGCTTTACCCAAAAAATAAAGTTTCAATCAACTGCTTTAAAGGGAAAATTGAGTCCTTCAGCACCTGAAAAAAGTGTTTAATAGAATAAAAATTCCCAATAATTCCCGGTGCATCTCCATTTATTCCCTAGGCGACAAACACTTCATTCCCTCTGGGAATGAGTCTGCAGGCTCTGTGTTTGATCCCATCTTTGCTGGGGGCTTGGCCCCACAGGACCCAGCCCTTCCTATTCCCTGACACCAATTTACAGACAGGATTTATTTCAGGCTCTGCATGTCACACGCAAACTCCTCAAAACCAGCAGAGTACCTGGGGCTGCTAACAATATTCAATAACCATATTCAATATCAATATTCAATAGCAATGTTCAATCACAATATCCAATAACAATACTGAATCAAAATATTCAATAATATTCAATAACAATACTCAGTAACAATACTGAATAACAATATTCAATATCAATATTCAATATCAGTATTCAATAACTATGTTCATTAACAATACTCAATAACAATATTCAAACAAGTCCAGCCACTCCAAACCAAGGCACTGCACAAACTTCAATCATTACCATGGAAAAGCTGCAAAGAAAGTCCATGAACAGTGGAAGACATGACCAGAGCTTTTTATGAAGCACATGCAATGAACTCCAGCTCTGCTAGTTCTCTTTAGTTTAGAGATAAACCTAAAACACAGAGTTATTTCCCTCTCTCTCCATCATTCAGTTTCTTTAACAAGGGTATTTTTTATGGATAACCTGCAAATCTGTCACTCAGAATTATTTTGGCTATTTTTGTCCACATCTATGTCCAATGCCTCATCCAGTCTAGCTGCACTACAAAGATAATTGAGGTTAAATAAAAACAATTTAGGTTAAAACTCTGGAAAACAAATAAATTGAAAAAACATGGCATAACAAACAGTTAGCAAATGGTACATGAAAATAAAAGGGTGAAATGCTTTAGATAGACCTAATTAAAAATTCATATAAAATAAGCAATTCTAATAAATTCAGGTTTGGGAGTTCTTTCTTTAACCTCTGATTAATTTACTGGTCATGATCCTAATTACAATGTAGGGCACTGCCAAGTGCTGCCAACGATATCTATTCCTTTGTAGCACAAATGACTGCTCAAAAGCTGAGGTAAGATATCTCAGAATGAATGAAGCTTTTGGGGAGGCCACAGGGTTAATGGGATCACTTAAGAAAAATATTCTGACTCAGCTTATCATTAGGATTTCCACTTTTACTCAGCTTTGGGAACATTTTCTCCAGAACAGGACAGAACTGTTTAGGTTGGAAAAGCCCTGGGAGAGCACTGAATCCAAGAGTTGTCACCACCCAAACATGTCCCTAAGTGCCACAGCTAGATGCTCAGTGAAAATGACCAGGAATGGTGACTCCACCATTTCCCTGGGCAGCTGTCCCAAGGCCTGACCACTTTTTTAGTGATTTTTTTTTTCCAATTCCCCAGTCTAAACCTCCCCTGGCCCAGCCTGAGGCCGTTCCCTCTGCTCCTGTCCCTGTTCCTGGGTATGCACAGCCCGACCCTGGCTGTCCCCTCCTGTCAGGAGCTGTGCAGAGCCACAAGGGCTTCCCTGAGCCTCCTCTTCTCCAGGCTCAGCCCCTTCCCAGCTCCCTCAGCCCCTTCCCAGCTCCATTCCCTGCCCTGGACCCCTCCAGCCCCTCCAGGTCCCTCTTGTGAGGGGCCCCAAAGTGACCCCAGGGTTTGGGGTGGTGCCTCAGCAGGGCCAGCTCAGGGGACAATCCCTGCCCTGCTCCTGTGGCCTCACCACTGCTGACCCAGCCCAGGTGCCCTTGGCCTCCTGCACATCTGGGCACCCCTGGACTCATGTCCAGCTGTGTCCCCAGCACCCCCAGGGTCTCTCCCACCTTTCCAGCTGCCCTTGCCCAGCCTGGAGCTGCAGGGATTGCTGTGACCCCATGGCAGGACCCCACACTTGGCCTTGCTGTCCCTCACCTGGCTGCCCCCATCCCTCTGCAGAGCCCTCAGCATCCCCCTGGACAGCAAGCAAGGAAAATTCCACAAGGTCTATATTGAATATTTCCCTCCAGAACAGCCTGCTGGTGCCAGTGAGAGCACAGGAGTCACAGAGCTCCCAGCGTGGCCACAATCCCAGCCTGACACTGATCCTGACATTCCCTCCTGCTGCCTTTTACCCCCCTGATCCCAATAAAGGCATCAGGCAGCATCATCCTCACCAGTGGCTTTGTCAGAATTCCTGCAGGAACCTCACCAAGCCCCAAAAAACACAGTTAAAAATATTATTTGCACAACTCTGGCCAACCATTCTGCAGCATCATGCCAGGCCACTTCCCCTTGATTAGAAACATTTGCTCAAATGAGGTTATTTTGAGTTGCAAGTACATTACCTTGTGTCAGGGAATGATTCATGCATACAGATTTCAATAAAATAATTAACATTTTGTGCATAAGACAGTATTTAATGTTCTAGACCAAGAGGTTAGTCTGAATCCTAGGCAGCACCACACTTTCCATGCCTCGATTATTCAAATATCAAATCCTTGTCGTGCTGTAGAAAACAGCTGTTTGAGAAGAATCATTTTAAAATTATATTGAGAAGATATATTTAAATATATTTATATCATTTAAAAGTTATTCTTCTCAATATTATTTTTAAATTATATTGAGAGGAATCATTTTAAAATTAAGTAAATATATTTTATGTGTGGAATGGTGACTAAGCCACTAAAGGTCAAACTATATTTTGTCTATCAAAAAATACAGCCTTTTTTATTTGTAAGCAATGTTTAGAAGGTCTGAATGTGCAAAAATCTGTTCTTGCAGCTAACAGTTCACGGATAGGATCTAACCATGTCCAGAACAACAGTTCATAAAAACTGGGATGCATCCAGGAGTTTGGTTGCAAGGGAACAATTGCAGCCCACAGGAGAAGAGTCAAAATATTGTTTTGACAATTTACATTAAATTATGCTCTCACATTTCTTTCTCTGCCAGGAGAGGCACTACCAAAAATTACCAAACTTTTAATGCCAAATTTTTGCTTTGCAAGAATTATCAAAATCTAGTAAGTGCTATTTGCAGAAAATCCTTTTTATTTAATGTTATTTACACATTTCCCATTGCAGCTGACCTCTCCCACTGGCCCCAGCCTGAGGAGCACATTATTTGTCACCAGCACATAACCTGGGGACAAATACTTGATTATTTGTGATATTTCCAAGATGCAGGACTGTTGGAACATTTCACTTGCAAAATGTCTTTGTGCAGCTCTTGAACCACTCCTTGCTGCATTCTTTTATTAAAATTATCCCTCCTCTCATCTCAGCATCCCTGCAAACTCCCTCAGGACACCCTGAAAAGGTGGAGCAGCACTGCTCAGGAACCTCCCTCTATCCAGGGCTGCACCTTTCACCAGGGAAATGGAATTTCCTTGGATTTCAGCAGGACCTGCCTGCACTTAGAACCAACAGGAGCATTTTTGTCATTTGCAACATGACAAAATTCCCAGCCAGGAGCTTTCATTTGTGATGGAAGATGGAACAAACAGCAGCAGCCTAAATTTCCTCACCTCCTTCCTTGCTGCTTTGCTTTCTGAAGAACAAATCCAGCCATTCCAGCATTCCCATTAATCTACAATCCCAAAGCTCTACTGGATTGCAGCAAATGCTCACATCAACCACTGGGAAAAACTGTGTTCAACTATTCCCAGAAAATTCTAACTGTGGTAGGAAAAGTAGAATTTTTACCCAAACTAACCATTTTAATGATTTTATTATGAAAATAAATCTTACCTGAAAGATTTTGTTGACCTTTATATAAAATTTCATAAATAAATGACTCAATATTAAAACCAGAAAAATTATGCAGATTTATTTCACTTCTCTTGTTTTGCCCTATCTTCAAAATATTAGATGAAAACCAGGTTCTTGGAAACTTTACATCTGATTTACTTAGAAATTAAGTATTTTTGCAAAGCCCCGTTAAGAATTTTCAGCCCCTGAAGTCATTGGACAGGTCAGTTCTGCAAACTGCCCGTAGTGATTGAATGAACATGCAGAATGAACTGCATTTAAGCAATTTCTGGAAAATGGCTTTTGATTGTGGTTTGTAGACAGAACACAGGGTGGACTGAAATTATATTTCAGCTTTGAAACATCCTATGAAACATTTAACAAGAATTCTTCAACCTTATCACCACTTTTTTCTTTTAAAAAAGGCTCTTTTTACCTAATAGGATGACTGATGAAGCACATTTGCAATCTCACAGTGACATATTTGGGGGGATTGAAATTCTCTCAGTTCTAGGAATTAGTTCTGCAGTAAACCAGCCCTTCCATCAGGAATTCCAACTGGAATTTGCTCACAATTCAGACCAGCTGGGCAACTCTTGAAGCACCACAGTTTCTGCATCAATTATCCCTGGGGAAATATATAGATTTCTAATCATCTATTGCTTCCTTTTGAACGATGCAAAAGGGATTTATGGAAAGGATTTTTCAGGCACGCCATCAGTCAGAGAGCTCTAGAGACAAATATGGGGTTCTGCAAAAGCATTTTTACACTACTTGGACACTCACAAATGCAATCCCTCCCTCCTGCCAACTCCCAGATTATTATGTAATATACCCAAGCTTTTACATTTATTCAGTATACACAACTGTGGTTCAATTTGGCACATTTTTGGTTTTTAAATATGAATAAGAATGCTTCAAAGAATAAAAATGGAGTTGGGAAATATTTATACAAGAAGCTGAGTATGGATTAAAATTGCTTGGCTTCAAAAGTAAAATTAGATGATGTTTAATTTAGTTTATTTATGAAGTTGTATTTGTTCAATTTAAATACGTAATCTCCTCTGAGAGAATTCAGCTTTGCAAAATGATAATCTGTTCCTATATTTCTATTAGTTGTGATTTATTCTGATTCATTCCTTTGTTCAAAAATGCTAATGAAAGCAGATGATGCCGAAGAAGATCCACAAGCAACAACCAATATATCCATCAGTCTGAAAAACTGGGAGAGAGAGGCTGCTCCACACAGTCAGGCAAAAATCCCAGAGAAAAGATTTCCAGGGAGACACTGGCTGTGGAGAAACCCAAGCTCAGGCTCAACCAGCACCACCTAAATTCTCAAACCTCATCTCAAAATGTCCTGCAAAGGCACACAGCAAATTCCCTCCCTCCTCTGGGGAGCCCTGGAAGAGAGATGAATGCTAAAAATCAGCTTTGCTGGGCTGTGATGGGGAGGCCCCAGGGAGGAAAAGCTGCCCAAAGCTCTGGGGACCTGGGGATTGCATGCATTGGACAGACTGACAGCAGCTCTGCCACTCTGGAAGCGTTCTGAGAAGGCAACAAAGAGATTTTCCCATGGGACATCAGGTTTGGAGTGGTTTTGCACAGAAATAATGATAAATTTCTGGAATGGCTGCCCAGGGAGGTGGTGGAGTCACCATCCCTGGGTGTGTTTAACAAAGCCTGGATGTGGCACTGG
>JAWWMS010000031.1:17963470-17974889 GCA_035048045.1 Chlorospingus semifuscus | reverse complement strand
GAGGTGGTGGAGTCACCATCCCTGGGTGTGTTTAACAAAGCCTGGATGTGGCACTGGGTGCCAGGGTTTGGTTGAGGTGCTGGGGCTGGGTTGGACTCGATTTTGAAGGCCTCTTCCAGCCTGGTGATTCTGTGATTCTGTGGATTTGCCTGTCACCAGCTGTGGTGTGTTCACTGCACTCCTTGGGTAAGAGCCTGGCAGTGCTGGGGTGTCTGCACAGGCCATAAACCCTTCTTCCATCACTGGCTCCGACAGCTGCACCCAGAAACTCCCACAGAAACACCCCTGGGGCTGTTTGCAGACAAAAGAATTTGCCACTGATAACAGAGATCCTCAGAAATACCTTAATTACAACGAGATTTTTTCCATCCTCCACGTGGATTAAAAACCCTCCAAACCACTGTCTCTGGCCTACATACCTTTTCCTTACAAGGCTATTTCTTATGGGTGCACATGGAATATCCCACCTCCTGCCTTTCCCATGGATGGATCTTCAGTTTAAGCCATGTAATAATATGGTTTGAGGGAATAATAAATAATAATAACAGGTTTGAGGGGATTCCCTATTTCTATGCTCGTATTTGCTTCGCTCTCCCCACAAAGAGGTAAAAAAGAGTAGGATCTCCTCCCTCTTCCTTCCAGAACTAAAAGCAGCTTCATGGAGCCCTTATGGCCATCTCCACAGATGTTTGGTGCTCTGTGATTTAATGGAGCATGTGGTTCATTCCCTGCTCTGTTCAGTCCTCTTCAGGAATGAACTCCACAGCTCCCAAGGAAAAATTTTTATCGCAAGTAATCACAAGCATTCCTCTATTTGTTTTCTTACTGCTGTGCTGGAACTTGGGGGCTGTAAAAAAGCAGAGTCATGGGAGAGAAAGTCAAATCCATAGAAAATTTTGAATTAAGTAAGGCCTCGAGCTTTGAGGCTCTGTGCTCACCAGAGCCAGACCAAGATGGAAATGTGCTGCTGCTCCTGAGGGTAACTCCTGAATAGAAATATCTGGCAGCTGGGAGGAAAGTTTCTGGAGAACCAGCTGTGAGGTCAAACAAGAATTACTGAGGAAGGGAGTGGATCTGGTGTGTGGGAGGCAGCACAAAATTGGTATTGTTTTCAAGTGAACCACTGCAAGATTAACTTTGAATGGAATTGAACTCCACAGCAAACCAAAGAGCAAGAAGGATTTGAGAGCCACTGCTCTCTGCTTGGGTGCTTTGAGAGATGCATACGTGCACATGTGTACATCCACACAGACACTGATTTTCTGCTCCATGTGCAAGGATTTATCCCTTGCCCAGGACTCTGCCCAAGTCTCCCTGTGAATGTGCCCTCCTTGAGGAGCCTTTGCCCTCTGCAGGGTCAGTGGGAGCCCTTCCAGCCCTGCCTACCCTCTCTGATTTGCTGCCACTGCCACAGCCCCGGGTCGTGCTCTGCCCAGAGGCAGCAGGGTCAGCTCTCTGATGGGATAAATCCAGCACAGAGGCTTTCCAGAGGATCCCAGAGCCTAATCCTCTCTGATTCCCAATGCCCACAACAGCACTGAGCTCACCAGCACTGTCTCCCACTATAAAGTGCCTTCTGTAAAAGGAATATGCTTGGATGTTTCTACTTAATTTAATATTTGTTCTTTCACAGCATCCTAATTCAAGTTTAATTTAAATATTGCAATTGTTCTTCTCTCAGGGTTTGGCAATTAAAGCTCAGAAAGCACTGCTGCTTACCTGATTGATCCTAAAAACTTTAACATGTCTTGTATCTGCAGCTTTCATCTGCTCCAGATAAGGTAAAGGAGGGGAACAAGATTTCCTTAGAGGGAAGCTGGACCCAATTAAGAAATTGTATGTTAGTTTTCTAACAAAAAAAACCCCAAAAATACTTTCCTAGCAATATTTTTCAAGATCCCCTCCTAATCCTAAAGCAGATATGTAAATGAGGCTTGTATGTTAAGACCTCATGCACTCAATTTTAAGTCTTAAAAAGGTTCAAGAAAAAAAAAACCACTTCAGATGTCTCCCATTTTCCCTTTCATTCCTTTCCATCCTCAGTTCTGGTACCAGAATTGTGTTTTCAGATTAAAACTTCCAAGTGTGTTTCTAAACTAGAAAAAGGAGGACAAGGGCAGGGACGAGGACGTTTAATTTATTATCTTTTCACATTAGAGTTACAGGGAACCTTAATGATATACCAAGCTATAAACCCTGTAGCTGGTGCTGTATTAATCATCTGTCTACATGAGAACTCAGATAAATATATAATCCTATTTCTGCATTGCAGATTTTATATGTGCCTTCCTCAGATTGCTGCTTCTTTTTTTTTTCATTATTTTGAAAACATTGCTGGAGGGGAGGATCCATCCCAAGGTAGGGAATGGCATCCTAGCTGTACTTGCTTCAATTGAACAGCCATATTAAGATTTATAAGAAGATAACCAAAGCAATAGGCAGCAATTCAAGCTTTGCAGCAGAGAGTCCCTTTTTTTTTTTTTTTAACAGTCTGAGCACAGTTTGTCTCTCTCAACACATTCTCCCTTCTCCAAGGTCAAGTCTGTTGCCAGCCACAGGCAGCAGCTGGCCCACCCAGGCTTCCCCCAGCTTGGGGAAGAGCCAGGTCCCACCTGCATATCCAAACCAGTTCATTTCAGACAGGTCCCTATCAGACATGTCACCTCTTGTTGTTCACATATTCCTGAAAAAAAAATCGTATTCCCCTTTTCTGTCTTCCCAAGAAGAAAAGATTTGTTTCCATGCTTGACTTCAGCCCAAGCATGGAAATAAACTCAACCGCTCCACATTCTGTAATATTTAGGCATCACACAGGACAGACAGAGATACCCAGTCCTATTTTAGATGAACCAAAACAAGATTTAAACCAAATAAACCAAAGATTCTGCAAACAGTGGTGCAAACTCACCCACACAGTGCCCTGGGGGTAACAGCTCCCCACAAACACTCAGGATAAAGCATCACCTCCAAACCTCTGTGCCCTGAAGGGGAGTTCTTGGTGCTGCAGTGGAAATATCAGGGCAGTCCTTCCACATCCTTTTGGGCACCCCCTGAGCCTTTCCCCTCCATGGCAGGAGCTCTGTCCTGCCTGCTGCAGGGGGATGCGGTGTGGGCATGAGGGAGGCACCAAACACTCAGGAAGAGCCATGGAAATTACCTGCAGAGCCCAAAGCTTGTCCCCAAGAAAGCTGGGAGCTGTCCTGCACTGGGATTTGGGCATCTCATCCCTCCTGTAATCCTCCTGCTCCAACAGTTTGTTTTCCTGGCGCTTTCAGCCATCTTATTCAGCACTGCTGATTTAGCAGTACCATTTTATCCTGCAGTTCTGTGCATAACAATCACCACGACAGCATCACAGAGACAACCAGTCCTACCATCATGCAAATGTCCTCCATGGGTACTGCAACAATTTGCATTGCATCTCAGGAGCTGTCTGCAATTCTTCTTGGAATTTCCCAGGTTAGCTCAACTACTCATAAATAGGTATTGCTTCAAGCACTGGGGGGAAGGAGGATGACAATCTCATTGCGAAAAACACCATGAAATCATCATTTCATTGTAATTGCATTTCGCTGGTCCCTTAATATCAAACATCATTTGGAGGTATTTTTAGAACAACGTGCGAAGTGTTCATTACAATGCAAGCCGAGGGAAGGGACATGGGAAGCCTGCAGTGCAAATTGAGCAGCTGTCCTCAGCCAGGACAACAGCTTCTTCTCCAGCTGACTTCCAGAGGACACAGATCAATGCTGCCTCCTGACAGTTGGGACTGCATTTTCCCAAGGAGACTGGAAGGGTTTATCGGGAACGCTGTTCCCTTCTAATGACCTGTGTGACACAAGGTGTGCCACTGTGAAAGACAAGTCAGATCGGTGGCAGAGCATTTTATTGTGCTCCATCAGCACCCGGGGGGGCCAAGGTTAGTGAGATGCTGAGCACAACCATTGCAATGAGTTCATCCTGCCCCAAGACAAACAGTGCACGTGCCAAAGAGCCACCACCCCTCAGGGAAGTATTCCTCTTCCCTCAAGGTCCACTGGGGCACAGCAGGCTGCTGAACAAAGAGTGTGGATGGCAGGAGCTGGGCTTGGGAGGCTGAGGCAGCCAGAGGAATGGGGATGGAGGTCCCCTCGTGTCAGAGCCCAGGACATCCCTCTGGCTGCTCTGGAGGGCTCGAGACCTTGGCATGGAGTCAAAACCACCTGTGCCTTTGATTTAGCACATGGAAACAATTACCAACTTTATGTGAAGATTTGCAAGCCACAAGAGTTTAAGTAGAACGATAGTTAATTTGTCACAAGATAGAAAAGCAGAATTTTGGGTTTTTAGAATGGGGGCTCAGAAGCCAAGATGGAAGGATGGAAGCAGCCGCCTGATACTGACACTTCGTAGACGTCGTATGATTATTCCTCTACATTTCTATCTACTGACGAGGATCTTACTCTTCTAGTATATTAATTACAATCGACTTCCAATCCTTAGAATCTGGTTTAAACCCAGAGAAGAGTAATAAACATAATCCTATTCATACTGGCCCTATCACTGACCCTAAGCATCCTCCTAACTGCACAAGGCACTGGGTGTGCCTTGTCCTTCTTTCTTCTTCTTGGCCTCCATCTTCTGGGTGATGGTGGCATTTTTGGATTGGTTTAGAGTAGAAACTCACTGTCTAACGTAGGTGATAGGTATTGGAAAAGTATTGTAAATAAAGTACACATAGTTTTTAGTATAAAAAGATAACACCGCCTCTGGGGTGGTCAGTGTGCCACAGACCAACCTGCTGGACAGACCTCAGCAGGTCAGAGAAAGAATTTTATAGGTAACAGAGAATAAACAACCTTGAAAACCACAGCCAAAGAATCCTGACTCCTTCTTTGATTGTGGAGCTGGGAAAAAGAGACTTTGTTACACCTCGGGGTCATCTTGACCACAGAGACTCTGAGACCCCCACTCCAGTCCCAGGTGACAGATGGGTTCAGGGCAGAGTGCAGCAGACCCCAGGATGTGTGTGAGGCTGTGAAGGGGTCCCAGACTGTTCCACCCTCCTGCATGAACCTGCTCCTTGCTGGCTCCAGCCCCACTGTGCTGGCTGCAGGTTTTGAGGATACCTGGACTGAAAACAGTGGGGCATGGAATTAGTGCTGAGGGATGAGACAGCACCACCAAAGGCACTGAGCATGGCAGGGGTTCTGAGATTTGGAGAACTGAGGCCCCTTGAACTCCAGAAGGAACACAAGGCTGAACAAAGAAGTGAACTCTCAGAAAACAAGGGTATCCAGGATAAAAAAAACGTGGAGATTGGACAGAAGACCAAGGGGAGTTTGGAAAGACAAGTAAGGGGAGATCCTGGAATTCTGAGATGCGTGGAGACAAAAGCCAGGGGGATGCCTGGGACAGCCTGTGTGTGAGATCGAACAGGGTAAAAGCCCAAAACTTGTTGGATCTTGGATAAACGCCATCACCCAATCCCAGCATGGGCTGTCATTCCCTGCCTCACCTGGGACAGCTGGTGGGAATTGTCATATGAGACTTTAGCTGGAGGATGAAGAAGGAGGGATCCCAAATCCCAAATCCTGTTTAAAATGCTGCATCTCACCCTAAACTGCGGCCCAAAGTCTGCACAGATTTATGCTGTGGAACACAATCCAAACCAAAGCACAGAAGATAACTTATCAGACTAAGACAGCTCTTGTCTAAGTAAAAATCTCCTCAGATGGAGTGTGTGTATGAGGAGTGTCATTTTCTCCAAATGCCCAGCTAATTTCCAGAGGTCAGGAGCTGGAAGGTCAGTGAACTGGACAGGCCAGGACTACAGAAATAGCTCTTTGCCCAACATCCCACAGATAAGCATCTTCCCTATCCTGTTTCCTCATTCTGTGCGACAGATTTTTCAGCAAGATCCAAATCAGATTGGACAAAATCTCATTTTATTTTTAATTCATTTCATATGGTTTTATTTTTAACTCACTTTAATTGAAATGCAGCGAATGAAATTATCAATTGAAATTACTTCATCAGCTGTGAGTCTTCATTCTTTAATATATAAAATAAGCTCTTAGTAAATCTGAATCACTGATTTTCCTGTTTCATCCTCAAATCCTGGGATGCTGATGCAATGCATTGGGCATCCAATATTGCAAATTCCACGCTCTCAACCATAAACGTATTCAGGATATTGACCAATTTTTTGGCATTTTTTAATAACACAGCACTTCAATTCTGGCCTAAATCTTGAAATTGCAGTTCCAGCTCTAATCCTCTCCTTCCAAGGGATTTCTTTTGATGCAATAGCCAAGTGTTTTATTAATGGCCTGGATGGAGGAACAGAGCACCCTGTGCAAGGGCACAGAGTGGGCAAAATGGGGAGGAGTGGCCGTGCCACCAGATGGATGAGCTGCCTCTCAGAGGGAGCCACGGGCCAAGAGGAATCCCAGGAAGGCCAGCAAAGGGAAAGGCAAGGTTGTGCCCCTGAGGCAGGGCAGGCTGGGGGCCAGCTGGCTGGGAAGCAGCTCTGCAGAAAGGCCTTGGGGTTCCTGTTGGACCTGAGGCTGAGCAGGAGCCAGCAGAGTGTCCTCACAGCACAGGGCTGCCTCCCTTCCCACCAGCACTGCTGGGGCATCCCAGTGCTCCCACCTGGGCTGGGGGAGCAAAGGGGACCTGGACTTCATGGAGAGAGCCCTCCAAAGGCCTGCAGAGGGGAGGAAAGGACTGGAGCACCTGACACGCAGGTAGGAGGGTCAGAAAGCTGGGAATGCTCAGCCCAGAGAGCAGAAGGCTCAGGGGGAACCTTATCAATGAACAGCTGATGGGAGAAAGTGAGGAAGATGGAGCCAGACTCTTCTCAATGGTCTCGAAAAGGCCAGGAGAGCAAAGGTAGAAAATTCCATTTAAAGGTCAAAAGCTGTGAGGGTGGCCAAACACACCATAGGTGGCCTGGAGAGGTTGGGAAGTCTCCATCCTTGGGGATCCTGAAACCCTGACTGGACATTGCCCTCCTATAGGACACTCCACCTGGGGCAGGAGGGGCTGGGTTGGACCATCTCTACTTGCAAACCTCAACTACTCTGTGCCTCTGAAATCAGCTTTCTGCAGCCATTTCACCTTCGCCATGTGGGCAAAGGAGACTAAAGGTAAAAAATGCACAAACTCTTCCATAGGAATCCCAGTTTTACTGCTGGGCCTCTTCTAGCTTTTCCCATTAACTGTTTCTAGGATTCTCTGAGAGCCTGGTGCACAGCTCTCAGATGCTTTAACTGTGCCATGAATATTTTAAAAATGAGGGAAAACAAGTTACCAGCAGGATGAACTTGTTCATACACAGTGTGGTAGAAAGGAAGTATTTTGTAACTTGGTTACCATTTCCCAACTCCGCCAACTCTGGTACCTAAGCAGGAATTCCACATCCCTTCTGAGGCTCCATGTTTCACCCATCTGCAGCATTCAGAGGGAACTCATCCTGCCTTTCACAGAGCTGACAGCCTCTTAAATTTATTAAAATACGCCTCGTTCTCAACCCTTCTCTTATACGTTGGTTCTTCAACTGCAAATCTCCAGGTTTAACGCAAAAGCCAAGGTTATTTATCAGAAATACAACAGCAAACCCATGCTTTTTAACCTAAAACTTGAACCAAAAAGGCTAGAGCTCTTAAAATTGTACTGTATGGTTACATTTCCTACAAAAGGGCACCGAACTTCCCAATGAAGATCACAATAAAATGCTACTTATCCTCTCTGTTGTTTTACAGGTGAAATTCAAGCCTATACATTTACATAACCTCCTCAATGCCCTTTATTTATTTCTGTTGGCACACCAAAAACCATCCAGCATGCGGAGCACAACCTACCTAGAGAGAAAGACTCTTCTCTTATGCAACTGCTCCACTAAGGCTCGGTTACCTCGGAGCACCGGGGAGGGAGGGCTGGATCCCGGCGAGCATCCGAGCATCCCTGCTGGGATCGCTCCAGGGCGGCGGGGCTGAGCCTGCCGGGACTGCAGGGGCTGCGGAGCGACCCCGGCACACACGGAGAGCTCTGCTGGAGCGATCCCGGCACACACACACAGAGGGATGCTGGTCTGGTGGAGCGATCCCGACACACACGGAGGGATGCTGCTCTGCTGGAGCGATGCTGCTCTACCGGAGCGATCCCAGTACACACGGAGGGACGCTCTGCTGGAGCGATCCCGGCACACACGGATGGAGGGATGCTGCTGAGGCTCCATTCAGAGCGGAGTCATCGCTCCCTGCCTGCCTCAGCACAAGAATGATCCCACAGAGGGGCTGGCTGGAGCTTTAGCATCATGTTTTAATAGCTACATCAAACAAAAACACCTCTCCAATCCTCAGCTATTGGGGTTTTTAACCCCCTTTTTAACCCCTTTTAAATCCCTTTTTTTTAACCCCTTTTTAAGTGAATGAAAATTAACTTAATATTGCCATTTGCAAAAGGGATTAAAATCAATTAATTTAAAATTAACCAGAAATGTGTGGTTTTAATCGTGGTGGGGGGAGAGGTTGACATTTGATCAGATCATGTATAATAATCTGAACGGAATTAATCAGAGCGGTACTTGCTAAATTTCACATCCTTCATTGTGTCTCCTTGAAAACAGAATGGAAAAAAAAGCTGGCAAAAGGCAGCTTGTTCTCCACAAGGTTTCCCAGTCCGGTTAATCAAATGAACTGCTTTCTTCCCTTCAGAAGATGATTTTAGGTGCAAGCTGTAAAAGTATTTCCATTTCTTAAGGGAGGTGGGGTCCATTTGGAGAACCCCCACTGCTGGAGTCCTGCTGCAGTGCAATGGGCTCTCAGTGAGTGGGAGAGGGAGTTACAAGGTCAAGACTTCTACATTTATTCCAAAATGTAACAAGGAATTACTACCTACACAACTGGCATTTGACAATGTGAACTCCAGGATGAAAATGAAAAAAAAAAAAAATTTAAAAAAGCAAGAACACTTTTAACATTTTCATATGTTAGCAGGATGTAAGCTCGCAGTTGCTGTATTCAGACAGGAAGATTTACAAATATATATTGAGTAGGATTCAAAAAATGTTGCATCCCTAATCCAACAGCACTGGGAAAGATAAGCTGTACATTTTAATGCTGGGTGAAGACGAAAGGGGAAAAGAAAATCTTTCCAAGCTGTTTCCTGCATACATGGTATGAAATTTAAAAGGAAAAAAGCACTCACAAAAGTGACTTCACGGCAGCTCTTAGAAGAACAGTATGATACCTAGTTCATCATTACCATGTCTTCTGCAACCTGGAATCCTGCTGGGAAGCATGAAACTCTTCCAAGCTGTTCCAGTATACATGCATGCAACCTTTTTATATATGCAGAAAGCATGAGGGATATCACGCCGGTTTGCTTTGCAGCTGAGAAGAAAATTGACCTTTTCCATGAAAATGAATGTATATTTAGCATTGATGCGGGCCAAAATCAATTCTCTATAGAAATGAAGACAGGCACACAAAAAGGATGAAAAGGGGGGCAGATAGAGAAAAATAAATAAATAAAAGGGAAAAACCTTCATGCTGCATTGCTCTACACAACTTAGCTACGAGCCTTATTTTATTGCCTTATTCACAAACTTGCTCATTTTACCAGCACTACAGGGAAAATGTGAACCACCTCTTCACAGGTAGCAATTTGGATTAAAATGAGAGGAGCATGAACAAAGTAGAAGCTGTCTGTGATCAAAGACCTGCTGGATACCTGAGTCAAACAGTTATTCCAGAGCAAGGTACAAGAGCCAGTCATGCATATGGATGACCTCTCACAAATTAAATGCTAATCAGGAATGCATCTCAGCAGTAAGAAAAAAACATGTGGACTAGGAAGTCGATCTGTAATCCCTTCTCTAAGCAAATACTAACAAAACCCCCCCGTTACCAATTTCATACCTCAAACCTCATCAGCCTCAGATCCCAATAAAAGCGCAATTTTCCAATGTTGGACGTGTCCCCTCCGGACTCCCCAACTTGTGTCATATCCCTGCAATCCTTCCCCAGCCCCACAACAGAGAGCAACCAGGGGGTCAAAGCCCAGAAACCCTGAGGAGCAGGGATGTGAAAGGTTTCTCCTGAATCAGAGCCATTCCCTGGGAGCCCCTCCAGCACTCACCTTGCAGAAGGAGCAGGAGCAGCGGGCTAAGCATCCGCTGGTGGCTGCCTGGGAGCCCCGGGGCTGCCCACAGCCATGGCCCCGGCAGCCCTGGGGACGCTCAGGGAAGTGCCCCGGCTGGGATAGGACGAGCCTAAAGTCGGGTCTGGGGAGGCTGGGGCACAGCCCGGCTGCTGGCGGAGCGCAGGAGCTGCCAGCGCCGCAGGCGCGGATCAAACGCACAGAATCTCCCTTTACATAATCGGAAATGACTCCCGGAATCTCAGGGCTTCTCTTAAAGCGTTGGGTGCCTCACCAGCAGCCAAAAAAGCTTTTTCCATGCAGCGTTCGGTGGGTTTAAACCTGATTCTTCTTTTGATTAAGTAGATAAATAAATAAATAATGAAAGTCTATCTGTCAGAAGTCTTAATTAATATACCATACACCTCAGGAAAGCCTTTCCCCATCTTCCCACAGGAAACACCATGCATGGTAAGAAGGAATTACAGAAAATTCCCAGTTTCTTCCACATTATTTTCTAGTCCATCTCAATACAAAGGCAACGCTTGGGGGTTTTAACCTGCTTGCCCTTTACTCTCAAACAAATGCACTGGAAAACTATAAACAGCTCTATAAAGGAGCCCAGCTGAAGATTACAGATTTTTCTAACATGAAATAGCTTTGCCTATCACAAGAGAACATTAAAGTTAGAAAAATACAACAGTCAAAGTGCACTGCTCACATTTTAGTGAAATGTGAGCTTCTGAAAGGAAAAAAAAAAAAAGGCACATCCGATTCTTACCAGCAATGATAAAAGCAAAATCCCATCCACGTGTTTTCCTCATCACTAAAGAACTGATTTAATCAAAATCAAGCCCATACGTTTCAAAAACAAGATCATGCTGAATTCTCAACCTACCGAAGCCCAGCAAACGCTTTCTGATGCAAGACAGCCTTTTAGCTATGCAGTTTCTCTTTGACCTTACAGAATAATCTGCACGAGTCGCAGCATTACCTTTGCAGAGACTCCCAGGGCACGAACCAAAACCTAATGCATCACTCAGCCTCATTCCCCATACCATCTTCCCATCAGCTCGCGCCTTTCCCCGGCAGCAAAATGCCAAATAAACGAGCTCAGGAACGGAAAGGGGAAAAGATTTTTTTCTTTTTTTATTATTATTATTATCACCATCACCATCATCACCACCACCACCATCACTATTGCTCCCGTGCTGTGGATGTCGCTACTTACTCGGCTAAGACATGCTCTCCCCGGCGCAGCGGCGGCAGCCTGCTGGCGGCTAGCGGGCGGAGG
>JAWWMS010000031.1:17947520-17962672 GCA_035048045.1 Chlorospingus semifuscus | reverse complement strand
CAGCCTTGCAGCGCTGTGGGGTTTGTGTTGTGTTTGTGTCCCTGCCATGCCTGCCAGAAATCCAAACCCGGACAGGAGGAACAGTGAAATATCCCCGTTTAATCTGATCTGGTCACATCAGCATGTGCTGCAAAACCACACACACATGCCAGAGCAGCTCTCTGCCCTTCTCTTCCTCTTCCTCACAGCCCTGCACTTTGGGGAATAACTGCGTTTTATCTACAGCTTCTCACCGTCCATTCTGAGTTGTTATTATGTGTCTGCTATTTTGAATTATTAGCACACAGAGGATTCAGAAATGTAAAAGGCTTTTCCAATGGGATACCATGTTAAGGCAGTGCTAAACAAACCCAAACACCAAAAATAAGACAGAGACATCAGTCCTTTGAAAAGCAGAACATTTTCTGTGGAATAGCTTATTTTTTTCAAAGGAAACTGTGATCAGTACATGTACCATGTCCAAACTACAACTTCCAATTCCCTACCTCAAACCATTCAATCCTGAGAATGACTGAACGCAAGAAAATACCTCTCTCTCTTTTTTAGTCTTTTTTTTCTTTTTTTTTCCCCCTTTTTTTGTGAAGAATGTGTAAAACAGCACAGATAAAAGTTGGGATGTGTTCTGTAGCATCCTAGGACAGCTCATGCCTGTGCCTTGGCCAGGGTGGGCAGGAGCACCTCCCTGAGCAATAATAGGAGTAGCTGTGCTGATGCTCTGTCATCCTGCCTTACTCGCTGCTCAGAATATCAATTCAGCCAGTTAAACCAAAAGTCTGCACTGCACCAAAATGGAAGCTATTTAAAAAAAAAAAAAAAAAAAAAAAGTGCTGGGATCATTGATCAGGAGTTTTATCTATGCTGATCAATTTTTTCTTAACGAAGTAAAATGTAAATCAGGGCTAGGATCAATGCAGAATTTTCTCATGTGAGACTGCCTTTATCATTAGGAAGCTACAGGCAATTACATGCATGCCAGGACACCAGATGCAGTGACTTTGGGTTATATTAAGCAGAGAGACGTGTCCCCTTTTCAGAACAAGTTTTCAGTACAAACTGCAGCTGTGAGGAGTTTGCAGTGCAGCTCAAACTGAATCCCAGCTCTGAACAAAGCAGTGCTCCAGTTTAAATGCCTTGTGCTGAGGTCCCAGACCCATAAATGTTGGTGACCTCTACTACTCTGTCAGGAAAGCAGGAAGATACTGAGACATCTGCAATTATCTGGCTACTGACATTCTTTTTTTTTTTTTTAATAGAAATTTTGAAGATAATTTGAAAAGCAATAGAAAGTTGATTGACACAGTACCAAAATATATTAAAGAATACTTTTTTCTTACTCTGTCTTTCCTGAAGAAAAAGAGGACTGGCTTAAAGAAATTCAGCACAGCATAAAAACCTTGTTCCACACATTTGGCTGTTGCCAGTTTGAGGAGGGCTGCTCCCAAAGACTTTGTGTCATACTACAGGAACTTCAGGCCAGAGACAGGACCATGAGGTCTATATCAGAAAAAAACTCTAATTCTTATTTTTATTTAACAGAATAGGCAAGGGAGTAAGAGGAGGAGAAAAATTACCAAAAAAAAAAAAAAAAGGTGTTCAAAAGGGAAAGAAAACCTTAGTTTGAACATTTCAGTATATACCAAATCCAAGCAACTTTGCACATGGACATTCCCAGTGCTCACTCACCACAGGCCTCCAAAGCCCCAGAGCACATGGGGAGATGGACAAGGCAGGAAGATTTGGGGAGGTTGGTTTGGAGCCTGCTCATAGGGCTGTGTTGGTGCTACCTCCACCACAACTCTGCCATGCTGCAGCCAAGACCAAGCTTTAATGCTGATCTCCATCCTGGAGGATGCAAATCCTGCAGTGGGAGCTGAGCTCCCCAGCCTCAAATCCATGCACACACTGGACCCTGCCCTGGGTGTGCATCAAGGAGCTCAGAATAAAGAGTCAACCTCATGTTTGCCCTCATATAAAGATCCCAAGTGAAAACTCTTCAGAAATGGCCCAAAGCTGAGCCCCAGCACTGCTGAGACAGGGCCAGGAGTTCTCTGGTTCCAGGCTGACACCTGCTCCCTGCCCTCAGTTACAAGAGCACAATCTCAGGGAATACCTGCTACCCTCCAACCAGATCTAAAAACAGCAATTCCCCCCCCTGAAATGGGTCAGCCAGTAAACAACACCTCTAGGAACACTCTGAGCTCAGATTTTAAAGGTTGGGGGGGTTTATTATTATTACTTTCTGGACACAATATGAAAATATTAACATTTTCCAGTCTGGCTTCCAGCACATGCAGCTCAAAATGGCTGCAACATTGGCTGTTTCTTTTTTGAGATATTTCATCATCAAATTTAATAGCAAAGCCCTGCAAAGCAAGACACCATCCCAAATGAGGGTTTGTCAGCACATCTTCATGCCTATTAAAGCATCCAGCAGCATGTTATTTAGCTCTGTCAGAAAAACAATTTAACACCTTAACTTGGGGGCAAGGAGTGGAAATGGAGCAGAAAAATGGAATGGAAAATAGAAAGATGCTCTTTGGGAGTAAGTTTAAAAAACACAACCACCCTTACGGGGTATAGAAGGAATGAGACTTTAGCTGTTGAGCTTGAGCTGCAACTTGAAAAAATTGTGTCCCCAGTAAAACTTCAACTGACAATTTATATTCAGAGGCAAAAGAGCCTACCTAATCTCTTTGGAGAAAATTTTAATTCTGTATGTGCTGGTGATAGACATCACAAGTACATTTCAAGGTCTTTATGAGATAATTAATGACAGGAAACACAGGAACATAATTTTAATTCCTCTTTCAGGATCTTGGGGACCAAGACCTCCTTTCCAGTGAGGTTGTCCAATCAGAGGAACAGCACTGGAAAGCAGCAGCAGATTTCTAATATTTTCCTAATCACAACCCAGATACTTAAACTAGAACAGCAGACTGGCAGCCTCTCATATTTTTAAACCTCATTTGCTACGTTTTTTGAAAACAAGAATTAAATCTGTTTTCAGATTCGGTGTCTCTCCAGTTTGGGAACACAGAGCAGTAATATTTCTGCAAGGAAACAGCTTGTGCTCCCAAACTGTGCAAACATGTTGTTATCCTGGGAAGCAACACGACCTAATAAAAGGAGTGGAGGAGAGGGACCTCAGAACAGTCACATTCAAGGACTTGCCCTGCTGTTTCCTGACTGGGAGATGTTAGTAGGTCACTTGATCCCACTGTGCTTCAATTTCCCTAACTATAAAGTCAGTGTATTCCCGAGTTTAAATTACAGCTCTCTGGAGCTGGTTGCTTGGTTAACCCTTCCCTGCCCTTGGGGGAAGGTGTTGGGCACACCTGGCTGTGCTGGGGGAAGTTCTGGAGCTAATCCAGGCACAGGGTTTGGGTTGGGAGAGCCCCAGAGCTCCCACCCAAGCCCAGCCATTCGCTGTGTGATTTAAACTTCAGAAGCTCACTGTTGCCTTGAACTCTTTATTTTATCTGCCACATTTATTTTCCTGTACAAATTGCCACTTGCTCTGGTTGATAAATTATTGCAGCTCACTTCCTTGACCAGCAGCCCAACTTTCTCAATAACTGAAAGGAAAACTACCAGCCAGCCAGAACTGCAGTTCCCCCCTCACCTTTAATCTCCACCAGCTGATATCTACTAATATCCCCATTTTTCTTCTTTCACCATCCAAAAGCCATGGCCACAAAGAGCAGGTGCCTGCAAGGCTGGGCTATCATTGCTGTCCCCTCCTTGACACATGTTTAAAGCTCAGAAAACAACACCAGGCTCCCAGGATCACCCAAGCAGGAAGAGAAATCTTTAGGCTCTTGCAACAACAACAAAAAAACCCCAAAAAATCGAGGAAGAAGCAATAATTAACCTGAGCTTCCCAGTAAAGCTTAAGTAAACCTGGCTCACTGCCACAGCCTAAGCACAGCAGTGACAGAGAAGCATCTTAGCAGCCTCCTCCAAAGGGATCTGCCCTGGCCACAGTGAGGACCTGCAACATCTGACACAGCTAAACCTGAACCCACTGCTCAAATCAGCTTCTCAACAGCCTAGGACAGGCCTAAGAATACAAAACTTGTCTTATACCAGCACTCAACCCTCTTTCTGCTTACAGACAGAATCTGCCCTCTCACATGCACATGAGAGGAAATATTTGTCAACACTCAGAACAAATCTTAGACCAACCAATAGAGTGGCCTGACAAGAGCTTGGTGAGCCACCTTGTGAGGGTGCCACAGCTTCTGGGGACTGTGGATAGGCAGCAAAGGAATCACTCCTTCATTTTGTGGGCATTTAAACCCCATAAACTGCCAGTTCCCAAAACAGAATTTGTGCCAACTGCCTTCCAGCATTAATCTGTTTACTTAACGTAATTCATTGATACTGGCAGGGAGATTCCAGCCCTTTGTGGTTTCCACCACAGGAATTCCCTTCCCTGTGTTCTGGAAGGGAATTTTACTCTCCCCCTGCAGTTTCCTATCACTGGTCCTGATGGAGATTAGAAATGTAATCCAAAGTCAATTAAACTCAAATTATAGGATTGTACAATTTATAGGGGTCACACCAGCTCATATCAAACTGCAGATTTCAGACAACCTGACTCCGAAGGATGTTTGGAAATAGGGATGAAACTTTGCACAAGTAGACAGCTTACATGGACTCATCCCTCTAATGCATCAAAACTATTCTCCCAGAAAAAACAGAGTTTGGAATCAGAATTTTGGTTCAGTACCTTCTTCTGATATCACTGATGTTAAATACCACCACAATGTTCTAAAAGTTGTTTTTCCTTCTTATTTGCTAAATTTCTGTACAGGAAATTCTCTTCCATTTGGAAAGAATATCCCCAGCAGATGGGTTTGCAGGAGTACCCTTTGCCATGAAATTGTGCATGAGTGTGCTGTAGATGTGACCCTCAAATACCCCCTTTACACAGCCAGGTCACACCATGACCCTGCACTGCACCTTGGAGAAGAAACCCACCATTGTTCTACTGAAACTGCTCAACCCTCCCAGCCATACTCCAGATTAGGGAGTAAGAAACAACAGCAGAGAATTCCATGACAAATATGGGCTGTTATTAATATTATTAAGGAAATGCATGCTCCTTTGAAAATTTAAAGCTTTCATTCTTCAATATATGGACTTTTCCTACATACCTGGATCTCCTGACGGGAAATCTCATTAACTGACACAGTAGCTCCCATTGTAGCATTTTTGTCAAATGGCTCAGAATGGGAGCCTGGACCAGCCTTATTTATTACTCTAATAAAGGCAAATTATTAACACAAAGGGAAAGAACGGTGGGACAAGGTTCAATCACTCTCAACAACTTGAACGGGAGAACAGAATTTGAACAAACCATGAAAAAAAGGACTTTTGATATCTCAGCAAACAATCCAACTCCCATCCACATTTCCTAGTAATTAATCACCTGCAGGGATTGCCTCCTGTTGTGGAGAGGGTTTTCCCAATCTAATGAGATAAAAGGCTATGTTTAGCTTAGTGGGCAAAGCAATCTGACCCGTTAAGCTTTGCTAAGCCCTGGGTATCTGTGCCCTGCTGATCATCCTGCCAGGAACGTGCACACACACACACAGCCCCAGGGGGCCAGAGACACTCCTGGGAATCTCAGGGTGATCCCAGAGCCACCTCCTCCAGAGGGTGTCCCCAGAACCCAGAGCCCCATCCTGGGAATGTCAGGGCCACCCCAGAGCCACCTCCTCCAGAGGGTGTCCAGGCCCCATCCTGGGAATGTCAAGGCCACCCCAGAGCCACCTCCAGAGGGTGTCCCCACAGCCCAGAACTCCATCCTGGGAGTCTCAGGGCCTCTCCAGAGCCATCTCCTCCAGAGGTGTCCCCAGAGCCCAGAGCTCCATCCTGGAAATGTCAGGGCCACACCAGAGCCACCCCAGAGCCATCTCCTCCAGAGGGTGTTCCCACAGCCCAGAGCCACTCCTAGGAATCTCAGGGCCGCCCCAGGGCCACCCCAGAGCCACTTCCTCCAGGGGGTGTCCCCACAGCTCCTTTCTGGGAATCTCAGGGCCACCCCAGAGCTGCCTCCAAAGGGTGTCCCCACAGCCCAGAGCTCCATCCTGGGAATGTCAGGGCCACCCCAGAGCCACTTCCTCCAGAGGGTGTCCATCCCCACCGCCCATCCTGGGAATCTCAGGGCCACCTCTTCCAGAGGGTGTCCAGGCCCCATCCTGGGAATGTCAAGGCCACCTCTTCCAGAGGGTGTCCAGGCCCCATCCTGGGAATGTCAGTGCCACCTCTTCCAGAGGGTGTCCAGGCCCCATCCTGGGAGTCTCGGGGCCACCCCAGAGCCATCTCCTCCAGAGGGTGTCCCCAGAGCCCATCACCAGGGCTCTCCTCACTGCAGGCCCACAAAGCCATGCAGATCTTGGTGCTCCTCTGGGTGGAAGGACGAGCTGGAGCTCACCCACCCTCCCATCACAGAAATCACTGAGAACCTCCAATGTCCTTCCCTGTGCCACAACGTCCAGCCTAGCCAAAGCTTTGTTTTCACTCTGTGCTGCTGATGTCACCGGGGCTGGCAGTGCCACCCCAGTGGCTGTGGGAACCCAGCCTGGTCCCAGGGCCTTGGGAGGGTTCACTGGTGCTGGCTGGAATGTTCTGGTACAGCCCAAAATGTTTCACACCAGCGCTGCCCCTTCCCTGCGTGGCAGCGTTTGACAGAATGGCTCCACTCCAGCCAAAACAAACAAAAAATGTGTGAGCTTCAGTAAGTCAGTTCTTTCCATCCCACTGGAACAGCTGGGAAAAACTCTCACAAAAGCCAATGCAAGGCTTCAAGCAAGCATAGAGTCAAACCTGATCTGAAATTATCACAATGGATGTTTGTAGCTTTTAGGTATAAATATTCTTTTGTAAAGACTCAGAATTTGTATTCACAACTACATCTAGATTTGAAATAAAAGTTCAAATTCTTCAGCAAAGAATGAGCTTTACAATAAGAAAGCTTCAAGAATTATTGCTATAGAAAACTTACTCGGAGGTGTAAGGTATAATTTGCACAAAAATACTTATTCACATTATTCAATATTAAACTAAATAAAAGACCCAAATGTTATTGCAATAAATATAGTCAGTATAGGAAATAAAAATACACTCTAAATGAAAATTAGGTGGGTGCCAGGCTTGGCTTCCAGACTGAGCCATGTCCTGAAGATCCATGAGCTGTTCCTTAACCCCAGATGCAGCACTATGAAGCAATAGTTATGAAAATTTTGCCAAAATATCAGAACTTTTTGAAGCAACTGAGCTTAGGGCTTGCCAAAACATTATTGTAGAGTACAAGAGTCTGTCCAGCACAGAATAGTGAACATGTGAACACAAATGTTATTGGAGAAAAAAATCCCCCCAATATTTAGTCTAGAATAATCAACCATCCAAACAAAATTGGCTCATTTTATGGTATTTCCCTTAGCTAAATAACCCTTCAAACTCTCCATTATTTTAAAATTATCCTTCCGCAACAACACAGATTCCTCACTGAGAGGAAAGTTTCCATTCCTTCAGGAAGTGTTAAAAAAAAAAAAAGGAAAAACCCAAACAAACAAAAACAAAAAACCACACCAAAACAACACAAAAGAACCCCCCACAAAACTCATTTAGTTTGGTCAGAAAGGAGTCAAGAAAGGATTTAGGGGTAAACAAGGCACAGTAATACCTCTCCTACCCCCCATAAAGGAGCCAGGAAATACAAGAACCAAATACCAAGCAGAAGGAACCAGAACCAGCCATTGTAGATTTTGTAGAATCCCAGAATATCCTGGGAGGGACCCTCAAGGAGCACTGAGCCCAGCTCCTGGCCATGGTTGGGTCACAGCCAGGTTTAACCTAGCAGAGAGCACAGCCTGGGAGGTTTGAATGATCTCCTAATTACATCCTGAGTGATTTACTGACTGCATTTTCACCTCCCTTTCTTCAGAGCCAGAATTGTTCTTTTCTGCACCAGCAACAATTCGTTTTAGGCGCTGAGAACAGGATGCAGCATTGTGCAGAGGAAATAGAAGTCTGGTTATTTATTTCACTGGGGGTCATTTGTCAGCTCCCATCCCAAACCCAGCCAAATTCCCCTCCGCAGGGACCACCATGAAGTGCTCCAGGACCAGCAGGCAAATTCCAGAGCCCAGAACTCAAGGTCTCATCCAGAACTTCTCCATCTGGATGACCAACATCATCATCATCTCCCTTTCCCAGGGTTAACTCACAGACATGATCTCTTAGCAAGGTTTTTGCTCCAAATAAATCTTTTGGATGTCTTAATGTCCAGTAATAAACCAGCAAATTCTAGTGATAAAATCCCAACAGCCTCCTCCGGTTGGAGGCAGGCAGAAACCACCCCTCCTCCTCCTCACCTGACCAACCACACACATCCTGATCTCCATAAACAGAATTAATGGGTGAAAATAATTGGGGGGGGGGGGAGGGGGGAAGTAATTTACTGGTGAATAAATACAAAAGCCTCACTGGGAGGTTGAGAAAATAAATCTGCAAAGCTTGCTTAAATCACTCCAAAAAAGGGAAGATAAGAGGGAGAGTTTGAAGCACTTGTAAACCAGTAAAAAGCCAGGAGAGCATCTTTTTTTTCCTCCTCTTTAAAGTGTTACAAGGTGGTTTATGCATGGGCTGATAATTTGATACCATTAAGAATTCATCTGCCATTACAGCGCAGTAATTTTGAAAGGGTCCAGCACCATCAGATAAGCACAAATTCTACTTTAATCCACATTTCTTCTTGGAATTCCCGTATTTAGAAGGATTCCTTAATTTCTTTATACAAATAGCCTTTTTTTCTCTAACACAACACTGTCCTACAAAGATCAACTTCATAGCTCTGTTATGCATCTTGGAGTTTTGCTCTCTAAATCAAACATTCCAGCTGTATATAAAAATATACAGCTTTTATTTTCAAAAGCCCAAGGAAAAAGATAATCAGTAATGCATATACTTGTGTACATATGTAATATATACAGGGAAATTCCTAACCTTGAAGGGAACCATATTTCTTGAACACTGATGTCAGTGCTCAAAGATGTTTCTTGACCTTGAGGATAAAAATAAATTGTGCAGCCCTGCATCGTGTCCTCGGCTTAGTTCACTAAAGACATCTAAATGTTCCGTGCTCACATACCATAAAACAGTTAAACACAGATATTCCATATTAATTATATTTAATACTCCTAACTTCGATTTGTGGAGAGGAAAATTGGGTTTCCCAGGAGCTGCTGCAGCTTCCAAACATCCTCTAATTCACCAGCAGCAGAGATGCTCACACTGTTATATTTAGATAAAGTAGTGATGAGAACCCTCAGCACATTATTCGCAAAATTAAATCCCACTGAGGTTTTTTTTCCCTCTTGCCATTTCATTAATTCCAGCTCAGGAGCAACAATGGAAGATCATAATATGTGGAAGAGATAAAATAATAAAATATATAATGAAACATCATTCGGAATTCTATGTTTCCTGCTTTTAAAATAATGGAATTTTCGGTAATTTCTGTGACTGGGAGAGAAGACTCACAGAGAAGCTTCCTGAAGCTGCTGAGATGATGTCTGCTAGCACTGATTTTCAAGTAATTAATTCTCTAAAGAAACATCTGAATGCCAAGCTCAACTATCCTTTAAAAAAGCAATGGTTTCTCAAGGAAACATTTCAGAGAAGCTGTCAGCCTTTGATTTCCCATTTTACAGAAATCCTGGGCTCCCCCTTCAGGAATGATGCCCTGGTGCCCCCAGCAGTGGCACAGCCCAGGTGCCACCCGAGGTGTCCCCTGCTGGTGCTGCCTGAGGACCATAGAGCTGTGCCAGAGCTGCCCAGATGTTCCTCCCCAGGCTCCTGATCCCACTCAGGGCTCTCAGCAGGGCCAGGGACAGCAGCCTCAGCTCCCAGAGGCAACTTCACTCACTGGGAAGGAAACTGAGTGTGCATCCCCTGGCCTGGCTGGGAAAACATTCACAGTGCTGGACACAGTCAGAGCTCAACTGGTGATTAACATATCAATTGACAGAGGTACAGAGCCCTCCGGGTGTCCAAAGAAGTTGGTCCCAAGAGAAAAAGGTATCCCTTAGTTGTCACAAAGACCCCTTCACAGCTAAACAAGTTCATACAAAACCCCAAACACTGATCCCACAGCACCTCTGTAGCCAGCCCCTCACTGATGTCACCTGAAGTCCTGCCACTGACACCACCACAGCCCTCCCCAGAGCCCAGGAGAGTTTCATTCCAACAAAAAAAAACCTATAATTCGTTAGCAGGGGAATTAAAAAGAACCACTTTCTTTGTCTATCCTCTAAAATAGCTGGGAAAGCATCTTTGGGATGCCTCTTCTTCCTCCCTGCAGGATTATGAAAAAATACTGATGAAACAGAACTTTATTTTACATCATTTGCTTTCTCTCAGTTAAATATAATTAAGCAAAAAATTAAGTCAATCACATTATTAAAAAAAGGAGAAGTTAATTTCTCTTAGAGGATAAAATTCTGGTGGGAGTAAAAGGAGGTACTTCTAAACCAGCTGAGAAAAGAAACTCAGTGCATGCCCTGGAAGCAAGGATGGCCAGGTTTTATGAAGGACCACCTAAAATCCTTCAATCTGGTATTTAAGGAACCCACTGGAAAAGTATGAATTATACAAATCAAATATGACAGCATTGGAGAGTCTACATCAGGATATTTAATTTATACAAGTTTTGGATCCTGTGTTTCCTGGAAGGCAAAAACAATAATAAATGCTGAAATCACTGTCTGTAAAGAGCAAGATTACCTCACTTGTAAGAAAATCTGGCTTCTTTTCTCCTGGTTTATGAGAAAACCTAAACACATGGTTTATTTGGGCACCATGAATAGGGAAAGTGATTGCACTGGTGTTCCAGCAGTGAAAGACTCTGGGTGTGTTTGCAGAATCAGCACGAGAGCAGCAAGGCAGGGATTTCAATCTCTAGGAAGGGAATGTTTAACCAGTACAAGGCAATAAACGTTATTCTGGCACATTTTTCTATCCCTCACAGAACCAATCCAAGTTGGATGCGCACCATTTCTGACTTGTGCATCCAATGAGAGCAACTAAAAAATTTGTTGTTGGACAGCAAAACCAGCATCCAGTTAAGCTAAAGTAATACAATTTTACAAAGATTTAGTGATAACCTTAAAGAATTCTGGAATTTTATTTTTTTTAAGAGCTTGAAACCTCAAGATTGAAAGTGACCTTAGAAATTTAATTTTCAAACCAATAGCCCATCTTTTATAAATATGGCACCCAATGAAATGAGGCATCAATTTTAGTTTATACTGAGCAAATGGCATGATATTGAGCACTGCTGTGGAGATGCTTTAACAGTGAGATCCAGATCCTTTATCCCTTCCTCTCTCATCCCAAACTTCAGCTGTAAATAACTGATCCCACATTTACAGGCTCCAATGTGATCCCTGTGGAGATCTCTCTCAGATCTCCTACACATGCCTTACATAAAGCCTTGCCTCTCCATCACCACACAATCAGCTCAAGCTCCACCAGACTCCAGAGATGTATATTTAGCGGGAAGAGAATGAGAGCTAGCACAGCTTATGCTCAGTTATATCATCCTGGAAAATCCTGGAGCAAAGAGCTGAGCAATTTCCCTGTGCTGAGCTCCACTGCTGTGCTGCCCCAGTTCTGTGATCAGTTCTCAAGGCACACACTCAAAAACCAAATTTGAGACCTCTGTAGGCTTCTCCTCCCCTCTGGTGGCACTGCCTGGCACCAAGGTCTGGGTCGGCACCTCCAGTTCCCCGCCCAGCTCCACTCCTGCTGCTCCAAGATATTTTCTGGGAATGCCACCTGGATTATAGTGCTTCCTCTCACCCAACTGAGCCATTAACTGAGGCTCTCCTGAGCTCTCAGCTTGCAGAACAACTGGGAATTCCTCCAGGAGGAGGGATTCCCTCTGTCCAGCAGCTGGGATGGGGGGACAGGGGCTGCTGGTTCTGCAGGGTCCCCACTTGGGTTCCACAGACACTTTGTGGCTGCAGCAAGCTCAGCCAAACCCACAAACAAGCTGTGATGACAGAAGAGATTTCAAATAGAGGGTGACCATGCTGCATGAGGATTAGCTCAGGGCTAGGAAGATCCAGGCTTAATTTCAACATCCATCTCAAATTCTCCCCATAACCTTGACCAAGTGATTTAATTTCACCGTGTCCGCTTCCTAAATATATCCAGGATAGATCACCTCCCAAATGTGCAGTGAGGACAGCAGAAGATTGCTAAATACTCTGATAAACTCTCAGTATTGAGGGCCTTCCACAGGCAGATAAAATCTACTGGGCAAACACAAAGTAAATATTAAGTAGCCAAATCGCTGGGGAATTTATTGCACTCTATTACATTGCAGCAGACATTCAGAGGAGTAAATTCAATATTCCATGTTTTACTGAACACAACACAGAGCTGAGGAGGACTACAGACTTTTTCCTGAGAGTTCTTAAAAATCTTGAATACTTTCTTTTGTTTTCATGGACTAAAGATCCTCAAAACTGTCCAGGGGACCTTTCTCCCAGTTTTTAACCTACATACATTCTGGTCAAAACTCAGAACACTGATTTATCAAGCATAAAAGTCAATACAAGCCTGAGGTCTGAAGAAATCCCAGCCCCAGCTCTTCTGGCTGATCTCAGGAACCAGCTCCTCTTTTTCTGGCTTACTTTCCACACCCCATAGTCTTTCCTACTTTCATTAAAATTACACCTGTTAATTTAATTGTACTTCCAGATCTCTTCAGGTATAAGACTGAATTCCTGCTTCCTCAGCTTTTAACTGGGATATCTTCTAAAAAACCCAAACCAAACAATAAAAACCCGACAGTCTTCAGAACACACATATCATTTTTGTGTGATGTGGATGTAAAACTTCTGTATTCACACCTGGAGCAGCTCCTCAAAACCCCACATACAGAATAATTTAGGTTGGAAAAGACCTTCTGAATGCCATAAACCCCTCCAGTATTTAGGGTTTTTTTGCTAATAGTGCTTCTTTCTGTCTTCTCTGAGCTCCTAGTAATGAGCACACTCTGAAGAGTTTGTTTTATCCATGTTGAAATGTTTGAAATCCGTTTGAAATCTGTTTGAAATCTGAAAAACAGCAGCAATGCTGCCAGCCCTGCTTTCTGCAGGAAGAACTTCCAAGCTTCCTTTCCTTATCCATGAACACTGATAGAGGGACCTCTCCCTCTGCACCTCCAGAACCTTTCCCTGTTTGCTCCACAAATCCCAAATCCCAAATCCCAGAGCAACTCCTGCATCTCTGCCCAAGGAGTCCCTGGCCTGGCTGGAGGAGCTGCCCACAACCAAGAACTGGAGGCCTCCCTACCAGCAGGTCCAGCAGGATAAAGGGGGAAAATCCTTGGTCAGGATTCTGCAGAGGAACAGCACCAAAGCAGACACAGCCACCAACTCACACTAGCACTGCCACAGCTGGAAAACTTCTACTCCAAAAACATGAAATCCTCCATAAAAAGTGAGTGGGACAAATCCATTAAACATTCAGACATGGAAGCTTCATGGAAAAGGCTGAAATGCCATTGCCCAGACTGCTGGTGTCACTGTATTTCTCCACAGAATTTGAATTTGCAGCCTAAGGAACACAGCCTTTAATTTATTAGGATGAATTATCCAAACATAACATCTCACAATCCCGGCTGCAGGAGCCTGCTTAAAGCAGACACAGACAGAAGCAGAGAATCTCAATCCCAGACAAAGGATTAAGGAATGCTAAAGTGTTCAAGAAGCAGCTGGACATGGAACTCAAGCCATGGTCTGGCTGACAAGGGGGTGCTCAAGGTTTGGACTCCATGATCTTGGAGCCCTTTTCCAACCTTAATGGTCCTGTGATTCTAAACAGGAAGCAGAAACAAGGTGAAAGCTTTCAGAGCCGTGTCAGTGCAGACTCCAGCAGGAAGATCCAGGCTGAATGCTTAGAAAAAATAAGATATTGGAAAGAAAATGCTCCTCCTCCTCCTCCCTGCACTTTGCCAATGTGGCAGCATGTCTTATTTCCCAAAAGCTCATTCTATTGTCTCTCTTTCACCTCTGTAAACAGAGCTGAAATCAAAGAACGCTGCTATTCTTCCTGTTCTACAAAAGCAGGCATTACTGTTACAGGTGTGTTCTGCTTGGAATGGTTTTATTCACTTTTTTCCATTTTCTTTCTCATTCTGGGTATCCTCACTGCAAGCACAGGTAGTGTCCAAGGGAATATCAACTGTGGAACAAGAAAATTGAATTTTTTCTCCTTTTTTTCTCTCATGCTTAACCTGCACTTGTCTCAGCTCTACCCAAAGCTCAGCCCTACCTAACTCTCAGCCCTACTCAAAGATCATCCTTACCCAAAGCTCAGCCCTACCCAAAGTTCATCCCTACCCAAATCTCAGCCCAAACCAAAGCTCAGCTCTACCCAAAGGTAAGCCCTAACCAAATCTTACCCCTACCCAAAGCTGCCAGAGCTCCTGACATCAGGTGGAATTAGGTCAGCACAAAAGCTGAGGAGGAATCACATCCTGTATCTCATTTCTCTCCTTGAAGCAGCAACCAAATCAGGGCATTATTTTCCAGCTCCCATCCTGGATGGCTGCCGTAATTTGGATTTACTTCTCCTTAGCTGAGCAAGCGTGAGGGAGGAGGAGGAGGAGGAGGAGGAGGAAAAGGTACTAATCTCTTTAGAAAGCAGCACTTGACACCCAGTGTGTAGGTGATAATGAGCACTTCTAGGGAGCTGACATAATACCGAGCATTTACAGGAGGGAAACTTTGCTGTGAGAGGAGCCAAGGTCCTCTGAAGAGATTAATTCATGATTTCTCTTCTCTCACACCGTAAAAAAAAACCCCAACACGATTAACTCTAAAGCAATTCTACAGTTGTTCACACATGCACAACAAGAGGAGACAGTGGTACCACAGCCCTCTTGGATGCCTGGAAAAGAAGCTACAGTTCACCTTAATTAATACTCCAGAAAAAATGAAAATATCACCTATTAGATTAAAACCAGAAGGAAAAAATGGAAAAGAAAAGAATGGAAGAGAAGAGAAGAGAAGAGAAGAGAAGAGAAGAGAAGAGAAGAGAAGAGAAGAGAAGAGAAGAGAAGAGAAGAG
>JAWWMS010000031.1:17935867-17946899 GCA_035048045.1 Chlorospingus semifuscus | reverse complement strand
AGAGAAGAGAAGAGAAGAGAAGAGAAGAGAAGAGAAGAGAAGAGAAGAGAAGAGAAGAGAAGAGAAGAGAAGGAGAAGAGGAGAAGAGGAGGAGAAGAGGAGGAGGAGAAGAGGAGAAGAGGAGAAGCCCAACTAAATTAAGTGTAGCAAGTAGCAAATAGATAGGAATCAAATTTAAAATTAATCACAAGGTGAACATTCCCCAGCTCCCCACACATCTCTCTCTGGTAATTAAGCTACAACTGTCCTTACAGAGGGAAAGAAAGATGCAATAGCTTTATTTACATATAAACAATTATTCAGCTGTAAAGAGAACTCACACACACAGGAGTTAATGGAGAAATCATCAACACAGCTATCGACTACACTTAGATCTCCTCTTCAGGTGCCAGGTAGCAATTACAGACCCCTTCACCTCGGGAATTCTTAAATATTCCCCTCTTTATCTGGACTAACCTGTGCCACTCCTATTTCAAACACACTAAAGACTGCCTCAGGTTGGGGTTTGGGGATATTAGCCTCTATCAAAGCATATTTGCACAAAGTGTGTCTGAGCCACAGAACAAAACTAAAAATTAACCAGGCATATGTAACTTTATAGAGTCTGCCATAAAATGCCACCAAAGGCCCGGAGATACTGCCTGAACCATGGCCTCTTTGGAAATCCACAAATGTTTGCTGGAGAATTGGACACGTCTCGCCACAGCAAATCTCAGTTTACCACTAAAAATCCCCATGCAAGACTTGTTTTGAGGCAAAACTTTCCACCTACTCCTGCATATTTTCCTGTCCAAATACTGCTTTTGCCCCAGACACTGGCCTCCATTCCCTGCTCCAAGTTTTTATTGTACAATTGTGTTATTCGGAACATGGAGAATGAGGTTGAGTGGTAAATTATTACTTTATCTTTGTGAGATGAATTAGAGCTACACACAAAGGTGCCGAAGGTAATTATCACATTGATGAGGCTCGGCCAGAATCTCAAAGTTAACCTCTGCACAGCTCTGCCCTGTGGAGCTCAGAGGTTGCTCCTTCTCTGAGTCTCTGACCACACAGATTTCTCACCCAGAGGTGATAAATGAACTTCGTGGTCCAAATTAATGTTTCTGTGAGAGCCACGCTGCTCCCATATCCAGAACAATCTCACGAGATAATAACTTGGAATTTTTGTTTCATTTAGTCTTTCTGCTTGGATACAGATTCTACAGGTTCTTTTCAATGCTCTTTGACAATGCAAACCATGCAATATTTCATTTTGGAAGGTGAGCATCTCTTGGAGGCAGAACAGAGCACACCCAAGCAGATCCAGGAGCTGTGGCACATCCTCATCCTCCTCCTCCTCAGTGTAGCCTCTCCCTGCTCCCCATGTGGGACCTGTGGAGTTTGTTTTCACCTCAGAGACTTCATTTCAGAGAGCTGGGTTTACAGAAATTTAATATCTGTCTTCCTGAAGCTTGGCTTTTGCTGTGTTTCTGCTTTTGTTTCTTTCCCAAGCTAGCTCTCTACAGGGTTAACTGCAGGACAGTGATGCTCAAGGAGAAGGGAATGGGATTTCTGCTTTTGTCAACAAATATTCCCTCATGGATTTTAATTTTAACTACTCCTCCCTCCATTGGGCCACTGTCACTGCCCAAGCAAAGTGTGCTGGGATTCCATCAGCTCCAGGAGCAAGAAGATCCCAACTGGAAGCCAACTGGTACAACAGCTCAAATGCAAATTTAAGTTCACAAAGACGCACAAGTTTTGATTTTGCTTTCTGTAATAATGACTCCTCTTAAAAAAAAAATAAAAATATTAAAACAGGATGAGAGAAATTATGAAGAGCTAAAGCTTTTCCTTTTAATGCAAATGTGGCTGAAAGTGCATTAACCACAGAACATGCTTTGGGCATTAATCCCAATGCTAGAATGACCTGTGATCCTATGGAATGCCTGCTGTGCCTGGGAAGAATGGAACACAGCTGCTACATTGAGGAGTTTTAACAGAACCAGCTCCATCCCAGTTTTTAAAGAATGAAACTCTCCTCTAGGTGCTTTTCCTTCAACTCCAGAGTTTCAGGTGTTGGATGGGCTGTTCCCACCATGGGCTCCTCGAAGTTCCAGCAGGACCTGGATCAGCTCCAGGGTGAGTGCAAGAGCAGAGCAGGGCAGGACTGGGCCCATGGAGGTGAAACCCAAAGGGGCCAAACCCCAATTTTGCATTAGCTGTAGCTGTGCTGCAACAACCATGTGTCCCAGCCCCACCAAACCTCACAGAGGTCAATAATCCCCTTCCACAAGAAAGCAATTGTGCCATGGATGATGATTCCTCACTGACCACAAAGTGGCTCTGATTTCAAGCTGTTAAACTCAACTGAAATGTCCCAGTGGAGAACATTTATATCTAGTGTGCATGTTCACTGTGCAAAACCAAACATAAACCCCTCTGCCCAGGAAACTCCACGGTGTGCACAAAAAGAGAATTCTCTGTATCCCTCAGAAGTTACAGCTTCTTTTTGCAGTTACTTCTCACTAATATTTCCCACAATAGCAAACAGAACATGCATGGGCACAGTCACAACTGCAAAGTTAATCCTTCATGTGCTCCCAGTTATTAATATGTTCTTCTCTGCATCTTATGGACCATGTATTCACAACAACCATATGGATCAGTTAAAAACAAACAAACAAACCCAAACGAAAACAGGTTGGCTGCAAACTACAGAGTAGTTTTCATCAGGGCTGTGAAAATGTTTACAAATTTCCCTAAATTCCGTTCTAAATATCCCATTTTAAAATCTCCACATTAATCAGTGGCAGTGAAGCAGTTTCCCAGGAGCCATTTTGATTAAAATCAAAGCAGTGAAGCTGTCACAGAGATTCTGAGGAGGAGCCAGGAGGACTGGAGGTGTTGTGCCTGCTTTTCTAAGAGCAGCTGCTGAAGGTCCTTGTTGGAGTTCTGGATGCTGAGGATTTCAGACTTTCTGTGCTGACAGACTCTGACCCCCAGGAGAACATTGCATTGGACCTAAACTGTGGAGAATCTTCCAAAATGGAATGATAGCACTGGGATTGTGGGTGTGGAGTTGGTTAGAAGTGTGTGATGTCACAGGGTGGAAAACTTAGAATTTAAGGTTTTAGAATACAGTAATAGATATAGAACAAGATAGAAGTGCCTGTCCCAGAGGTGCCTGGAGAGCCCAGTCCCACTGCCCTGGAATGATGCCAGTTACTCTGGGCAGCTCCTCCCCACAGGCGACATCAACAATTTGACATTTGGACCCCACAGACCCATTCACTGTGAGATTTGTGACACATTTTGTGTGGATCTTGCATCCAGGCACCGTAGGAATTCTGTGAATGCTGCTTCATTGTGCCACTGAACAGATCGGAGGCAAAGGATTTTCAGGTGGCAGGAGGGACTTAAGAGCAGAGAGTAGGAAAAAAAAAAAGGATGAGATCTTAAAGCTTCTTCTTCTTGGGTTGGACAGAGTTAAACTGCTTTAATGAATTAAAGAATATTGTATTTTGTACACACATATTGTGAAGGAGCAGCCTGCACAAATTCCCAGACACTGAAATTAATCTGTCATCTTGCAAGGTCACCATCACCAGGGAGCAGCTCTGGCAAAATGATGGGTGATGGAAAGGCAGAGTGAGTAACTAAATCAATGACTCAATATTGCTCTCTAGGAAATGATATTTTGGGTTGGACGATACTCTGCTGTGAGATCTCTCTTCAGCAGGGAACAAGGTCAGGAATAATATTGCACTAACCAGGAGCAAATAAACATGGGGATCTGGCATTGTAGATGGAAAAAAAAAATTCTCTAAAAATGTTTTTCCTACATCACTCACTAATTATTACTCATAATTAAAGTAAATATATATAAATTTATAAATATTTCCTCATACCACATCCCTCTGAGTCCAAATCTTTTCCAATATGCATTTTCCATTCTAAAAATATTTTCTGTTTCACCACTCGGCCATCAGCTGAATCCTCCCCCTAATCCTTTCCAGGTATAAAATTAAAATCAAAATGAAAAATGCAATTTCTACAAAGCCCCAAGAGCCCTTCTGAAATGTGCTGTGCTGACAGGTGGATTGCCAAATCACATTAGGACATTTTTGACCTTTTGCACTTTCAAATCAGTTGCAGTAAAGATATCGGGCATTTTGCAATAGGAGCTCTCCACAAAGAGTTGCTTCTAGGAAAATTTCCTTCTATTCCAGAATATGAGTGACAGGACTACTTTAGAAAAAGGTAAAAAATCACAAAGATGAAATTTTAGTGATCTGTTAGAAGGAGCTGTTAAATCCTGGATGGCAGAGTTACTCCAGATATAGAAATGATATTATGGTGAATAATGTCTTGTCTATCAAAATTCACACAACCAGAGGACTCCAGCACCAAACAATTTCCAGTCTAATGTACAGCACCACCTTATAAATGCATTTACCAAACAATCAGAGGTAGAAAATTCCCAGAATAATCCCAGGGAATGTACTTTTGGATGGAAAGAATCATTAAGGTCTCATGGCAGAGTCATTTTTTCTTCATTTTGAGTTGCTTTGGTTCCCTGTCCTCAATTTGAAGGAGAATTAACAGGTGTGATGTTTAATGAAGTTCTATAAATACTGTGGATTGCATTGCCTTAGAGCTCCACGGGACTGGCATTGTAAAATTACTGGCAAGAATTATCCTCACAAAGCTTTATTTTTTTATGAGGATAAAACCTTTCTTTTACAGTAATGTAGGATTTAGGTGGGAATAACTCATTTCTTGGTGGTAAAGCTGAGCTCAAAGTTGCTCCTCAATGACCAGTCCCTGCTTTCCACCCAGCAAACCTGAATCCCAAATTCTGAGGAGTTCAAATTTCCTTTTGTCCAGGTAGGAATCCCCACCCAGAGCACAGGAGCACACCCAGAACCTGTCAGGCATTCTCAGAGTGTGGAGAAGACAAACCTCTGCCGCTCTCCCTTTGTTCACCTCTCAATACTGTGTCAGAACACAGATTTCCCACACCAAACATGTCCCAAGTGGAAGGAGAGCTGTGAAAAGAACTGGAACATGAGAAGTACCAAAGGAAATACTTCTGACAGGATTTCTGCACAGACTCAGAATCCCATCTGCTCACAAAACCAGTGAATGTTCATCACTGACTGGTCAAACTGGGCATGTGTAACATTGCAGGACTTTTGCCTGGGTTAAATTACAGCTCCAGTCTATAAACAAAGAAAAAAAACAAACAAAAACAAAACCCAAAAAACACTGCACAGAGATGAAACAAAACCCTTAAACTATATTATTCATAGCTTGCATGAAAAATACTATTAATATTGTATTTTTTATACATGATTTCTTCCTGCATTGAGAAATATGGGTTGTTTCTCATTAATCCACAAGGAACCAAGCCCAGTGTAACAAAGTTTCAATAAATTCACTGCTCATTCAAAGCTGCAATAAACCTTTTTCAATACACTACTGCATTTTGATTGTATATGAGCAAAAGTGCATTTTGTTTCTGTGCTTCAGAAATAGTCATATAAATACTGTCACAGTATTTCATTTGCTCATAATACAGAATTTCACAGGCTACAGAACAGACTGGCAGCCACTTCAAGCCAGGAGCCACTGCCATGAAAATGACACGACTGTTGCTCAGTGCAAAAGTTTGATCCCTTTTTTTTTAAATCCAATTTTATAAAACCTCTGACTCCTCTCTTTGGAAAGTGACCTTCTCTGGTTATCTTTTAGAGCTCTAATGGCACACCTGCGTTCTCCCTCGCTCCTCCATCCTTCCCAAGCAGTGGCAAACAACCCTAAACCTCTTTTGGGAGCAGATCCTTCTGCCTCGATGTGTGAGAGCACAAGCAGAGCCTCTCTCCTGCCTGGCTGCAGTTTTAATTTCATTGGAGCTGCTCTGGCTGATTTTCTCTGCAAACATCTGTGACTTGAAGCCAAGTGTGACTTTGGATACTGCCCACAGGATTTCCTCCATTTCCCACTATCCCTCATCCCTGGGATCCTGCCTTGTTTTTTTCCCTGCTGTATTTTTAAAGCCTGTTCTTCCCAAAAACATCCCAGTGACAGTCTCCTGCTCAAGTGTTATGGATTTTCATTTAAATTGCCAGGTGGAGGAGGGAGATCAACTCCCATTTTCCCATCCATTTCATGTGGAGCTGCATCCAAGATGATGTGAGTACCCCCAAAATAGCTGCTCAAAATGAATCATTCAAACCAGTTTCCAGCTCCTAACAGACAAGGACTGAGCCACCATCACAAAAACTTAAAATGTCGTATAATGAGAGAGTGTTTTGTGAGCACAACGGGCATTTTGTAAGCAAAGTGAAAAATAAAAATCTAAATTACGTGCTTTTTAAATTTGTAGTATGAAAATTATCTGTTTTACTCAAATTTTACCACAGAAATAACAAAAGTCTCACCATGTACAAAACTGATGGAAAAATAAATAACACCATTACAAAGGTCAAGGCTTCTGCAGCAAAATCCAAGGATTCAAATGAGCCTCCAGATGGGAAACAACTGAAGCTTTTCACAGGTTTAAATCTTGCTGTACCTTGGGGCTGCTGCTGAACTCCAGCAGCGCATGTATGAGCAGGCACACCAACCCCCTGTGTATTCACAGACACTCAGCTGCAAAAAAATCCAGTGCATTACAGCCCTTTCTGTATCCTCAATATTCAAAGTGTAATCATGATTTGGAGGGGTTTCTGTTTCTGCCATTTTTCTTTCAGATACAGACTACAATAACATTTTTTTTCAGGTTCTCCTGTTTTTTAATTTTACTCTTTATCCATCCATATCTTACCAAAATTAATTTAAACTCCATGAAGACAAGATAGAAATTCTCTGATCCCTAATAGTTTCATTTTTGAACTCTTGCACTCTCCTCCTCTAGCCTTTGCAATCCCAATTTGCCATCCTTTAGTCAGAAACACTGCAAGAGTTGGGCTGGGGCTGTAATTTGATTGCCTCAGGTTTGTTTTTCCTTTTCCTTTCCTTGAAATTTCCTTTCCTTTCCATCAGAGGACGTTGCCATGGGCTGTTGAGCTGGAGCACTCACCCTTTGTTCTGACAGGACCTCACTGGCTGCCCAGTCATCAGATTTCCCAAAAATCACAACCTGCTGTGATCTGTTCACACAAAGCAACCCCACTACCCTGCAAAATCCACCAACCAAGCTCTCTCCACAATTCCCTGAACCATCCCTACAAAGGACCCACTCTTAGTGGTTCCAAGCTCTGGTCCAGATGCCACTTCTGATCCAGAAAGTCTGAAACTGGACATGGAAAAAGAAGTTTCCTTGTTAAACTCTCACCATAAAGAAAGAACCTGCTGCTAGTTCTCCTCAAAATATACATTGCTAATTTTCAAGAATGCAACTTGATGGGATTTAGGAAACATTTTGAAAGGCTTGTAGGAAATGAGGATTCAGCAGCTCCCTGGGTCTCCCAGGCTCCATGGCCATGTCATTCCCCCAGGAATCACACTGAGGGCAGAAATGCCTGCAGGCCAAAAAGAAGAGTTCATTTGGGATGGGCACTTGTTAAATTCCCATTTTGGTGCTGACAGAGATGTCCACAGGGGAGAACCATCTGGTCCAGCAGGAGTGGGCACTCTGGGGACCTGTGGGATGATGGAGAAAGGAAGGATTCCTCAGCAGTGAGGTTTGGGGAAAAAACCCCAAACCAACCAATGAAACAAACCCCCCCAGGAAACAACCAAACAATCCCAAAGGCCATCAGCCAGAGCAGCCCAGAGGGTGGCAGAAGTACTTGGGAGAAGGATGACACCCATTTGGGTCATCCTTAACAGCTTTTCCAGCAGTGCCAGGGTCACTTCATGGCCAGGCTTTTTGGGTTCTCCAGTCTAACACAAATTCCTACAGACTGACACGGACTCATCTCCCTCCGAGCTGGAATTTACATCCAGCAGCTCGGTAAGGTTAGAAAGTGTAAAGATAAAAATGCCAATAAAGATTATAGGGAATGATTCTTCTCCTTTCCCTCAGCTCTCCCCCAGGGCAGAATCTGCTGGATCATTGCATCCCAGACAGAGCAGCAGCTTCACCGCCGGCGCCGCCTCAGCTCCGCTGCAGCGCTCACCCAGCTGCTCCAGCAGAGCTCAGCACAAAGGAACAAAACCCTTCCTTCCCTCTCCTCCTACTGTGTTTAAGCCACACATCTGCAGTTGCCAAGTTCTCCTTTTGATGCTGGAAATTTACATTTGCCTTCATACACACACATGCTCCTTTTATCACACTCTGATAAGCTCAGTTTTTATCCCCATCCCAGATGATGCTGGTGGAGAGAAGAAACTACCTGCTACAGAGGAGAAGCTGGACAGCTGTTCCTGCAATAAAAACTGTGGTTTTTTTAAACTGAATCCATAAAAACCCATTTAATGGACAAAAACAAGATCCATGTTTGCATTTATAAAGCCAGGAGCTCGTGTAATTTATGTTCTCTTCTTTTTGGTCTGGGCAGAAGGATTCACAGCACATCATTCCCAGAAGATTTTACAGCTAGTGGCAAACCTCTGCTAAACATTGTCATTTATAAAGAGATACTTGAAATTACAACAGATTCTAAAACAGAGGTGTAAAGTTGCTGCAAATAATATTAAGAAAATGTTCACCAAATTCCAAGTATAAAGTTATGATCTCTGATAAATTCCAGCCCAGCTCAGGTAAGTCACTGATCCCAGACTAGGAATTTCCAGTGTTCTTTTACTTTAAGGAAAGGGGGGAAAAAACACGACCACAAATCCCAAATAAACCCTACAAAACCCCGCCTTCCACCACATTCTCTCACACTGGATTTAGCATCAGCTCAGGTCAGCGCTGGCTCCAGAACTGGCTCTCAATGATCTGGGCCAACAGAAGCTGGAAGCAGCAATTTTCATATTTATCAGAAAATCAAGTTTTGCAGGACAAGTGATGATGATGTGTAAAAGTTCCATAGCAGCTAATCAAAGACAAAACTTGAGGAAGCAGCAAAAAGCTCATAATGAAGAAATATATTCCACCACAGGTGGCAGGAAATTGTAGCTACTGATAACAAGTGCTAAGGGGCTCTGGCAAAGAAAGACAATCAGCATAAGCATGAAGGCAAAGTAGTGATAGCACCAATAAAAAAAAGCCTCAGAGCACTCTCCAGAAATCTATGGTGAGAATCAAGAGACAAGTAATAAATTTGCATTTTCTGTAAGACCTTGCATTTAAACACATTCTTAAATACTTTGTGAGTTTCAGGAGCTGGCTGCAGACCATGTGTTGCTTGAGAACATAAAAAGCAAAGCATCACTTCACCGAGCACTGAAGCACCAACATCTGCAGGGAGAGATTATGGGGAAATCTCAAACGAGATTCAGGAACAAGCTGCTCAATCCATCCAAATGGTGCAAAGCATGGAGAAGCCAAAGAATTCAAGGTTTGGTTTATGTAAATCCTGATTTTATTCCATTAAGATTCTGCTAAATTTTTTTGCTCTTGTGTTTCCACATTGTATTTTAATCTATGCCTGTGCTGTGGAATATGACGAGTGAGGGACAAAGCAGGAGCTGCTGAAGTCAGGGCCAAGCCTGAAGTTGGCCAAGGTGTCCCATCCTGGAGCAGTCACAAACTCCTCTCCAGCTGCTTTTGAAGGAATTTCCAGCTCAGGGAAAGCCCTGCAGGAAGGCCAGTGGATCACAGAACCCTGCAAAAGCTGGGCAGAAGCAAATACCCATTCAGGATAGGTATTCATATCCCTGGCTCAGATAAATTCTCCAGGGGAAAAATGGATTGCAATGGGAAATGATTGGCTCAGCAAACAGGGAATTCACCCACTGAGCTGCTGTGAGAGAGCACAACTCCTGAATTCAAGGGAATTCCAGCAGCCACAACCAAGAGCAGGCAAAACACAGAGCTCCAAGCTGCTGGGCAGCATCTCTGAGCTCAATGCACATTCCAATAAGGGCCAGGTGAAAAAAGGAACTTGTGTTTTGTCTAAAAGGAGCTCAGGCTCATTTACTGGCAGGGTAAATTGGAAAAGAGAGGAAAGAACACCAAAGTCAAGGAGAGACTTCCCAGCACCCAGGAAAGCAATAAAATCAGCTAAGGGAGGAAAAAAATCTGCTATCCAGACTCTGCTGGATATATGCAGTTCAGTTTCTCCCTTAAAAAGGGAAATTTAACACTGAAATGCAATAGAAAATGGAAGAATCAGCAAAGCAGGCTCAGGTGGGGTCATGTAAGGAAAAATTCACTTTTCCTTGGGATCAAAAGACTTAAACTATGCAAAAAGGAAATGCTTCTCTCTGCCTTTCAGGGGTGAACTTGTACAGTGTAGAATGCTCTGAGTGTCAAGGAAGGCTTGGCACACATCCTTTGAAATAGAGTGTGAATAAAGACAAATGGTAACACACTCTTTTGTGAGATTTGATTTCTACATATTAGCATTTGAATTGTACTCAGCCCTCTGTGTGTGCCACATTAAGAAAATTCCCATTTCTATGCTCTGCATTAGGAGAAACCTGCAGAAATGTGGGCTCCAGGAAGAGCCCGAAGGCACTAAAAATCCAGGAACACACCTAAAAACCCTGCACCATCAAAGGGCCTGCCAAGGAAAACCCTACAGCACACAGGAATTTCCCGTTGTGGGCTGCTGCTCCTGATTGATCACAAGCAATCTATTGATATCACCAAGGGTTGCTCCAAAGTCAGGAGGAATTTCTCCTTTGCAGCTGCTCCCTGGAGCAGTTTGTCTTTCCTCAGAGAGGGAAATGTGTCCAACAGCTCCTGCAAGGAGCTCCCATTGTGCCTACAGAGGTGCCAGTGCAGAAATCCTGAAAATGCCTTTTTTTCAAAAAGAAACACTCAGAACATACAATTAACACTTCCTGACAATCCTCAAAGCAGCTCTTTTGGTGACAGTGAAGCAAATCCACTAAAAGAGCAGGAAAAATAAATATCCTCAACATGCAAAACTAATATATATATATATAAAATTATAATAAAATGAATACTATAAAAGTACTTTCATTA
>JAWWMS010000031.1:17918012-17934156 GCA_035048045.1 Chlorospingus semifuscus | reverse complement strand
ATGGATGGATGGATGGATGGATGGATGGATGGATGGATGGATGGATGGATGGATGGATGGAGGGATGGAGGGATGGATGGAATCCATGGATGAGGGATGGAGGGATGGATGGAAGGATGGATGGTGCTGTCTCTGACATCCCAGCTGCAAACTGGACTTTCCTGACATCTCTGATTGTTTGGGATGAGCTGCTGGGTATTTTGTGCTGGGAATTGCAGTGGAGGGAGCCCCATGCTTCACTGTTTGCCTCCAGTGGAGGTGGCAGAAGAGACAAAAGCTGTTTGCCAAAGGTTTCCTCACTACTGCAAAAGTCTCAGTGCCTTCCCAGTGCTCTGCATTTACAGGCCAGGAGGGGAAAGCAGGTGCAGCTACACAAGATAAAACCATTCCTTCAGCTTTCCATCCCCAGTTCCAGCTGGCATTTCAGTGCTGAGCAGCACAGAAATAACAGCAAAGCCCAAAGCATCTCCTTAATAACTCCAGTAAATCACAGGGATGACAAAACAAAGCCAGGAAGGATTTCACATGGGAACGTCTTTAGGAGAGGACAACACCTGCAGCTGCCTTGGAGAAGAGCAAATCCTTGTGGGCTCCTGGGCTCAGCAGACACATTCCCAGAGCATTCCCAGAGCACTGGGACCTCCTGGCTCTTGTCTGCAGCTCCTGCCAAGGTCTGACCACAGCAGGTGCTTCGTGTCCATCAGTGCAAACAGAAACCCCTTCCATGTGTGCAGCCTCAGCTCTGGCTGGGAGGGAAGTTAAACTAAGCAATCTAGTGGTTCAGCCCCTTTTACCCTGGAATGGGATGGGAGAGGCTGAAGGCTCTAGGAAGGTTTGTTTTGGGGGGGTTTACAATTTTTTTATCTCCACAAGCTCACTGAACTGTGTGGTTGTGCCTGGTAGCTTGCCTTCCACAACAGGAATTGAAACTATTATACTGAGAAATAGAGAAAATTACAGTATTTCAAACTCTGCTTATTTCTCTGCAAAAAAAAAAAAAAAAAAAAAAGGGACAAAAACCTTGGGAGGCTTTTCTTTTTTTAATAGCTGAATGACTAAGAAAGTTCCTCTGTAGTAGGTCTGTCTTTGCTTGTCAGTCTCTAACAGACATTTAAATGTCTGACAAATAGATTATAGACTACTTGTTTTAAGAGTTTGGGGGGGAAATGAAGTTCAAATCTGTATTGCTTTGAAAGACAAGCACAATATTTGGTCTGCACAGCTTGTGGCACCTATTAAAACCTTCATTAAAGCACCAGTGACAAACTGCTGCTGTCAGGGAGAAGTGATGCTGAGCACTCTGCAATATTTGATGGCACAGTTGCCCACACAGTCATTATGACCATGTTTTCATTCTGCTCCATACTAAAAAAATATAGGCACCCACTAGAACATTTTGATAGAAGTTGGGTTGGTTTTAGCGAAAGGAGCCCATCAAACATTTACATTGGAGGTGAGAACTCATCACCTGAGTGGAAATCCATCTGGAAATCAGCCGTGGAAAAAGAGAGCAAACCTTTGTGAAATTTCTCTCCAAATTTACATTACGTAATATTTTGAATGCATTAAATCTGTGCAAGTGCCACTTTGTATAATATAATTATTTTTATCAACTTCCTAACACAACAGTTGTTGCAGGTTTTTCAATATACAATATAGAAAAATTAATCTAAAATAAGCTTGTGCAGTATTCTGCAGAGCAGCTACCCAGAACTTTGAGCTCTAATCTATGGAGAGCTTCCTTCATTACCCACAGAAAACCAGCAAAGCCTTTTAATCTGAGTTATTCATTTCTTTGTGCTTCTCCTATTCAGCTTTAAATCTGCTCCACACACATCATAGGCGAGGGAGAGTTCTGTGAGCAGAAAGCAACAGGGTGCAATTGTTATCTTTCTGTTCTCCATGTTTACTTGCTGAAAAAAGAGTCTGATTCTCTCTTCCCTGATAACTTTCTAATAATCTCAATATTTTTGGAATATATTTATTGTTGTCATAAAGAAAATTTGCTCAGACATCTCCTTGCAACCATAAAAATGAATACTAAGCTTATACTTCACAAAATTCTATTTCACAGTTAATAGTTACTAATTTTTCTTTATTGGTTTTCCTATTTCATAAGCCCAAAACTCACTTGCTGGTGAGTGCTATTTTCCCTTTTTTTCTCTAATAGTTTGACCGTTATACCTCATTTTCCCTCCTTGGTTAATGAACCTTCAGCAACAAGAGAGGTAACAAATGAAAATGCAGATTGTACATGCGCTTGCAAGTCACTAGAATCACTTGCTATTCAAGAGGAAATTCAGAATAAATACCAGCTTGTACAAAACAGTGGACTTTTTACACAATCAGTGGCAGTTGGGCAAAGCCATTTTAACAAGATTATGAAGTTCAGCCAACCCAGCCTGCCTGGCTTTCAGTGCAGTTATAACTAAAGAAAAGCTGGAGATAATGTGGTGCTGCCCCACACCTAACAGCGCTGGCTGGATTCCTGCTCATCTAAGCAGAACATCCTGTAAATGCATGGCTTCAAAATTCAATAATTAAACCCCCCACCACCTGGTTACAGAAATTAAAGTCTCATCACTGCTAAGGCAGAGCATTTTCACACAAGTGAAAAATGGTAAATTAGATTCACACCACACCAAACACGGTGACAAATGTATCAGTACTCCACCTGGATCTAATAATTTTATTAAGTTGAGCTTATAAAACATGGCTTATGGTATAGATTAAAAAAAATAATTAAGCCATGCACTGTTACTGCTGGAACTTTCATTTCAGCATTCCAGACTATAACTGATACTTTACCTGAGAAATTCTAGTTCGTGAGTAAAATTGAGGGTTTGCTTTATGAAGAACAAATTTATAATTGTGGGGAAAAACCTTGTCTACATCAATTACAGAGGAAGGATTGTTTAGTCCAAATCTCCAGGATCTGGTGGCAGTGGAAGAATGCAGAACTCTGCCAGAGGTACCTGTCTGCAGAGGAGCCAACTCCTCCTGCACCACTGCCATGCTGGGATTCAGCATCTCCTCACACAACCCACAGCAGAGCCCTCCAAACAGGTTTGTCACATTCCCTGATCCCACATGTCACATAGCACAACGTACAGAGACAGCAGATTGATCTTCCCAGCCAAGGGAATCTCTCCTTAAACAATTCAAAAATGTAAAACCATCACTATGTGGGAAAAATCTCTGGTAAAGTGAATAGAGCGTGTCTGGTCCTTGCCTGGCATCGCCAAGGCAAAATTCAAGATTTTACCAATCAAAATGAATTCCTCAAGAATGTTCCAGAATTTCTATGAAGTTACAACAGTAGATTTTTTAATTTGATGGAGGAAAAGAAAAAGAAGCAACTTACAGTTGTCTTGTAAAAACAAGCAAGTGCCTCATGAACAGGGTTCTGAGTCACATAACCAGCTGGGTCTTCTCCTGTTGGCTAATCAATCTTGATTTCAAAACTGGAAGAAAGAAAGAAGATAATTAGACTTGGCAGACCCCAGAGAATTAAGCAAATTAATAGAACAAACAAGGATTGATCTAAAGGATGCCCCACAGGAGAAACAGATCCAAGAGCAAACATCCAGTGTCATAAATAGTTAGGGACATTTTGCAGTAAAATCAAGTGATTAAAAAGTTCCAACTCTGTGACCAAAGATGTGAATTAAAAGCTTGAAAATACAGTCCTAATGATATCTCTTTTACCCATTTATCAGAGCTGCAGCACTCTGGCCTCTCATATTTGTAAATAAATGATATTTTTAATGTTTTTGGAGGCTGAAAACTCCATGTGTGAGGGAAAGGTCAGCAGAGAGGACAGGAGCAGAGGGGAGACATTCCCCTGCTTTTCCTTGCATGACATAAGAACTTGGAAGGGAATAATTGAGAGGTCTTTAGGTCATCACAGAGATGTCATGGTGAATAAGTGACATTCTGGCTGCTTTCATAAGGAGATTATGAAAGCCTCCCTGCTCAAGAGGATGCAAGGAATTACAGGCAAGGAGAGGCCCTCCTTGGACAGCATGAGGAAACACATCCTTACACTGTAAGGACAGACAGAAATGAATCCATTTTTCATGTTTTGGTACTAAAAGGGATTGCTGTGCTCCAGCAGGATGCCATGTCTGACCCAAACACAGAATTACATTGGGTTCCTCTGGTGTCAAACCTCAGCATCTGGCAGAGCTGGAGGGGACACTCCTGGGAGAGCAACCATCCACTTCTGGCTTGTGAGCTCCAGCTAATGACCAATTCATCACACCCCTCAGTAAATCATGTTTGGGTTCAGCTAGCAAAAACTGGATTGTTTAAGGCCCTTTGAACACCATGTGAAAACATCTTTCATTATAAATGAGGATTTCCCTGCAGACACCACTAGGATCACATCTGCTTCATCTTGGATTAGCATAAAGGAGTGACTGTCCCCATGCTCCTGCCACTGTCAGCTCTGCCAGGTTTGGCATGTCATGGGCTTAATTCAGCCTCCACCTTGTGCCCAAATGAACATTCCAACCATCCAAACACATTTCAGTTCCATAGTGCTGGCTTTTGTTTGAGGTATAGCAACATCCCTTGAATATTCTTACTCTAATTTAGCTCAGTTTAGTTTGTGTAATTCACCTGGGACTTGCAGGACATGGACACCATTTCTTTATAAATCACATTTCAAATGCATTGTGAAGGTTAATGCACAACACAGAGTTCCAGGATCACACAATATCCCAAGGCTTCCTCTCCCCTCACGGCTGTGGAAATCAGGGAGCTGATTTTGGAGGATGGAAAGATGGAGCAGCCCAGGGGAGAAGCACTGGGCGGTGAGAGTGCTTCTGAGAGGCTGGACATGCCCCAGCCATGTCTGGGACCCCAAATCCCCTGCCCTGGCCTGAGCAGGGCAGGGGGGATTCTGCAGAGCTGCCCCAGCCCTGGGCCAGCACAGGAGGGACCTGGAGGAGCCCAGAGGAGGCTCCAGAATGAGCAGAGGATGGAGCAGCTCTGCTGGGAGGAGAGGCTGGCACAGCTGGGATGGTTCACCTGCACAGGAGAAGCTTTGGGGTGACGGAATTGTGGCCTTGCAGGGCCTGGAGGGGCTGCAAGGAAGATGGAGATAGATGATTTACAAGTGACAGAACATAGGGAATAGCTTTACATTGTCAGAGATTAGGATTAGATGGGACATTAGGGAAAAAATCCTTCCCAGTGAGGGTGTTGAGGCCCTGGCACAGGTGCCCAGAGCAGCTGTGGCTGCCCCTGGATCCCCGGCAGTGCCCAAGGCTGGGCTGGACAGGGCTGGGAGCACCCTGGGATGGTGGAAGGTGTCCCTGCCATGGCAGGGGTGGAATGGGGTGATCTATAAGGTCCCTCCCAAGCCAAGGCAGCCTCTGATGTGACTCTGTGCTATTGAATGCCAAGGGATGCACAGCCTTGCACTGCCCCACACAGTGAAGGAGGAACACACTGAACTGCCTGCTACAAACAGGAACCTATGCAGGACCCAGTCTGAAATCTCAGTCTCAACACCCTGTCTACCAAAGAAAATATGACTTTTGGAACAGGTTTCTGACCTAATATTTATTATCAGGCTGTACCACCAGGTGGCAAGATTGCAAAATAAAGGAATTTTTTAAATTGTTCCTAAAACCCATTCAGTCAGGGCTGCTCCAAGGACCCCCTGGCTGGGCCATGGTGATTGTCTTGGGAGGACTTGGCAGGTATTTAACATGTACCCACATGGGTCTGTAAAATAAACTATTTTAAGGTTTCTCTGCCACTCCTCATGTAGTCAACAGCCAAATGCAACAGGAGATTCCCAGTACATGAAAAAGGAAATTGTGGCCACCAGCTGCACTCCTGTGAAGAACATGGTTTTCCCACTCTTTTCATCCTCTTTCCCTGATAACCAGTTTAACCTTTTCAAAAGAGCCTAAATCCTGACATGACTGCAGGGAGCTACATAATAAATGGGAATATGACTCAAAAAGATTAATAAAATTACTTTGCAAAGGGAGAGTAAGGACTTTACACAGAGTGTACTTACAATCATTTGGGTAATTTTTTTCCCATATATTTTCATTTATCTGGTTATATCCCAATTATCTATAAACCAAGACACAGTTCTAAGTTCTACACTAAAGGTGTGCCACGGACACATGAGCTCAGTTTAAAGGGCTGAAATTTATAATTTGTTATTTTAATTCAGAATTTAGGGAAAATATAAATCTCCAGTAAGAACTTGGGAAATTCTCTCTCTAATTCCTTGCCCCTAGATCACAAAGGACACCATGTGAGCACCCAGTCCGCATTATTTGATTTATTTATATCTATACACACACAGATAGGCATATGGCTAAATAACAGGATATAAAATATTAGTAAAGCTAATACTGGTAACCACACCAAGCTGGTGAGAAACTCTACCTGACCCTGAGATATGCAACACAAAAGAAACAATGATTCCAGAAATAGTTGAGGGACTTTTTTCTTCCATTTGTAGCCTTGCACCTGCTCCATAACACACAGCTACACTTCACAGATGCTTAAAATATTGTCATTATCCCTGGAGCTAGAAGAAATTAGGTAGGTGTAAAATAATCAGAATGTCAAGCACATTAAATGTCAAGCATAAATAAGAACCAAAATTGGAATCTTTCAACGATGCTGGTACTCCCACAGTTGGGCAAAAAGTGTTAACTTCAATAACTGCCACCATTTGGGACTTGTATTATTATACAAACCACAAAATTCTCTGCCTTAATGGCATCAGCCTGAAAGATGATTTGGCATTAGAAAGTAGAAGTAAATGTTATCCAAAACATCAAGAAAACTTCCTGCCCCAAAATAGATTTTTATTTGAGACTCTTCAATTCAAACACTCTAGGGTATTGAAATTAAAAAGAGAAATGAAAAATCCAAAAGGCTTTGCAGGAGAAGGGAAGGATGAGTAATACACGAGCCTGTGTTACGTGAGATGGCACCAAAAATATAAACTGCAAAATAAACTGCCGAGTTATGTTCCCTCAACCAATAAAACAAAATAACTTCTTCAATCAACTTTTAGTTCCATAATCCAATCATCATGAAAATTAAAATCAAGCACTCTTTCCCTAGTGAGTATACACTAACTAAATATTTTAATGTGAAGATACCTAAAAACTAAATTAGATTGGAAATTCTTTCAAGAGAGATTTGCTTTCATCTAAGTTCATAGAATCCCAGCATAAAGCCCAGAAATCTAAACTGTAGTTAACTAAAATTTAAGCTTGAAAAAAATAATATTAAAACCCACAAAGCACATTATACCATGCTTAGAGAGCAGCACCTCTTGTGAAATGTCCAATGAAATCCACACAAGTGTTTTGGGATTTTTGTCTGGAATCAACATCTCCTTTTCCTTCCACATTTCCTATTTAACTTTCTACATAAACCACATGACCAAAGCAGCTTTACAGGAGATTCAGAGCTTGGGAATGGGCTTTGGGGGCTTCAGATGGGAAATTCCCTGGAAAAGAAAAAGACTGGATGTGGCACTTGGTGCCATGATCTAGTTGAGGTGTTAGAACATGGGTTGGACTCGATGATCTGAAAGGTCTCTTCCAACCTAGAAATTCTGTGATTCTGTGAAAAGTCTGGGGCCATGGAGAAGGCCATAGAGAAGGTCGTGGAGAAGGCCATGAGCCCATCACAGAGATGTTCCCATGGCCAGAACACAAAATTCTGAGTATTTGGATGTTCACGTGGGAGAGATTCACACTCTTGGACAGAGGCAGGATGGAAACTTTTCTCATCCTTTCAGCCTTGGGGCAAGAGCTCTTCCCTTTCTGGGGAGAGCTGGAGCAGAATCCATGGACTGACAAGAGGATCCAGAGGAGCAGGGCTGAGCTCAGCAGAGCATTTGGCCTCAGCCAGAGGAGGCCAAGGACAGGGGAGCAAGGACACGGAGCTAATTTGCAGCAAGAGAGCATCAAGGTTGGAGCACCTCCACAGAACCTGAGGAGGGAAAACACCCCAGAGAACTGAGCTTCAAAACCCTAATATTCCTGTAAAGCTCCAGAACACCCCACACACGCCATACCTCACCAGCATGGGTTGTGCTGTGCTTCACATTTCTGGAGCCCGAGGGAAAACGCTCAAACTCACAAACTTCTCCAATTTTACAATGAATTGATAGAATTAGGGCAAGACAGATTTACTCCCCTGCTTTAAGGAATCAAGGCTCTCTGCACTGTTTGGGACTTGCTAACGTGCACTGCCAGGATTACCATGCCAGCTTAAGCCTCTGCTTCAAATCCCAAACTAACAAGAAAATACAAAGTATAAAGGTATTATTAACTGGAGCTTAAATTACATTAAAGGCTTTGCTGGCTTTCTTCATTGCCTTATTAAATAGTAAGAAAATAGAAAAAACAATCCAAAATTTTATAAGTAAAATGAGGCAGTGCCGTATAGGTGAGCATTCTTCCTTAAGGTCTTCATGAAAATAACACTTTCTCTTCCTAGAGAGTACTGTGATCCAGCCACAGACTCAGGCAACTGAAGTACATGTTCACATTTAAAAAAAATAATAAAATCAAATCCTCTTCATGTTCAAGAACACTCTCTAAAGCACTTACTCTATAAAAAGAAATCTGAGAGAGTACATACACCTGATTTATTTCAGGAGCCAAACAAAAATAACAAGAGTGCCACCTATCCTTCATTAGGAATATGAGAACTTCCTGTGGACTGACCTTGCTGCTAAAAACCCTGCACAACAAAACCTGACAGCTAAGAACATATAAAACTCTCCATCTGGGCAGAAACTTGAGGGAAAAAATTGCAAAGGAGTGTTGCATGGAAAAGCAGGATTAAAAAGAAATACAGGAGGAGGAGGAGGACTTGGGAAAAATAAACCTGTTAGGTATCAAAAGTATAAAATCCAAAAGATTAAACCCAGGAAAACTCAGGATGTTTTACAGCCTGAGGCCACATTTAGGGTTTCAGTAATGACTTTTTGAAAATAAATTTGCAAGGAGCAAACTTGGTGTAGAAGAAGCTGCTGTACAGAGGTAGCAGCTGCCACTGAACAGGAGACAGGGAATATTTATCCAGTGCAGACAACTGGAGCAGCAGAGAGGCGGAAGAGTCATTATTTTCTCTTTTTTTAAGTTATAGTAGATATAGGAGTATTATATACTATAGCAGATATAGGAGTATTATGTAGTAATACATTCTATATATTGTTCATACAGATGAGCAATCCCAGCACATATACCAGGAAAATCAAAAGAAATTATTGTACCTAGTGATAAACACATAAATATATTTATTATATATAATAATTATGAATACATACAAATATATAAATTTATATTTCTATAAATATATATTTTCTATTGTTTTATATGTTTTTATATTTTATATATTTATATAAATATATTATATAACATATATACATTATAAATGCTATATTATATCATATATTTTAATATCTTTATAATATTTATAATAAATATATTCTATAATATATTTCTTTTAAATTATATTATATAATATATATAGATAATAAATAATATATTCTATAATATATATTTAGATAAATATATTTTATTAATAAAAGAAGGAGAAAAGTTTTCCTTTCTGGTAAAGGGAAGTCATGGCTCAAAACCTGCTACACGTGATGAGGGAAAATCCATATATTTGCATCTATTAAAATCCAATAGATATTTGTAGGCTTTTCAAACTGTCACCCACAAAGGGAGTCACATGAAAACTAAGGCACTATGAGATAATACAGAAGGCCTTTGCTTTTCAGAAAAATCTGTGAAAATATCTGGAGAACCAGAGCTCATTTCTCCCTGCAGAGAGAACATTGCACATTCTCCAGGGAATGTGAAATGGAAAAGGGAAGAGCAGCAGAGCCAAGGGAAGGGGCAAAGTTCTTCCTGTGAAGTGAGGAGGAGCAGCCATGGAGAAGAGTGAAAAGGCCTTTCCAGCTGTGGGTGGACATTAAGGCAGGAGATGAATTTCAACACAAGTCCCCACAATACAATAAACACCTGAAAAAACAAATTTACTACATTTACTGCTCAAATAGGGGAGCTCTGAGCTGATCCCCTCCCCAGAGAAGTGAGGCTGGGATAAAATGTGACACGAAACATGGCCTGACATGGGACAACACCCCCGTCATTTTCACACAACCACACAGAGCAAAAAACAGTCAAATATTTGTCACCTCTTCTATGGGGACAGCCTGGAGAAGGCTCCAGGGAGAGCCCAGAGCCACTTCCAGGGACTAAAGGGGCCCCAGGAGAGCTGGAGAGGGACAAGAGGGAAGGGCTCCAAACTGATAGAGGGCAAAGGTAAATTGGATATTGGGAAGGAATTCCTGGCTGTGAGGGTGGGCAGGCCCTGGCACAGGTGCCCAGGGAAGCTGTGGCTGCCCCTGGATCCCTGGCAGTGCCCAAGGCCAGGCTGGATGGGGCTTGGAGCACCCTGGGATGGTGGATGGTGGAGTGAGATGATCTTTAAGGTCCCTCCCGACCCCAACCATTCCTAATCCACAATCCGCTGCCTGTAGGTTGGTCAGAAACCTCTCGAGGGTGAAGCAATATTTTTAAAATCAAGTGGACAGCCAATGCTGACAGCTAAACAATCATCTGCACTAAATTTCCCAGGAAACCAAGGTGTGAGACACCAAGCTCCAGGAAGCATTGCTTGCCAAGCAGATCTTCCTCGGAGACATGATTTACAGGATAAACAAAATGCAGTGTCGTGTTGGAAAGTAATGGAGGTTACCTCAAACCTGTCAAAATTCACAGCTTCAACCTCCCCTAAAGTACTGCAACTGCTTCACCGTAGGAAAAAGGTGGGAAAGAGTCCAAATGAGAGCTGCAACCTCTCCAAAGAGCACAATGTGAACTCAAATAAAAATCACTCCATCAAGCTCCCCAGCAGAAGCTCCACAGTGAGAAGCCCTTATGGATTGATTTACACATAAACCAGCAAACGATGGTTTATCTACGGAGGGAGCTTTGCTCCAGTGGTTTATATAATATCAGTCCCTAAGTATAATTACAGCTATATAATCAATCAAGGAGTGCATGTTATTTTACTCTTGTACAGCTCTGTTTGGAATCACATCCAAGACATTTTAGATTGTACTTCAGTTACAGCTTAAAAAAATCTGCTGTATGGTCTCATCAGAGAAGTTTCAGAAGGATGCTATTAATAAGTATTTAGACAAATACAAAGAATGGCAAAAAAGCAGAAGTGTGAAAAATATTTCCCATTAACATGTGCATATGGTTTCACTCAAAACAAGTTTTCTTGCAGGAAACATGTTTATATAACAATATTAAGTTGTTACATTACCAAACTGCCTGTAAGTTTATAATGGGGCCGTTTTGATTTAGGCACCGTAAAAATTTCAGCTGGAAGGCAAAAATTTCGAATGGATATGGAAATAATGGAAGTAAAGTCCTGGAGGAAAACTATTTGAGAGAAAAATGATCCAGACAAAAGAAACAAAGCATTGTTTCTGAGCTCTGATGCCAAAAGCCCAAGGAAGGAGGAGGGAGATTGGGATTCGGCCTCTACCTCACACAAAGATGCTTAAGACAGTTCTATCAATTGTTGCCGGTGCAGTTAATCTTAAATTCTTTCTGCAAACTTTTGGTTTTAAGTGATTTTAAGAAGCCCATCAAGCAGCACGGGCCACCTGTCCCCAGGCATTGTTTGAGCACCCAAATCCTTGTCAGCCTTACCAAAGCATTATTTGAGTAGCCAGCTGCGACAGGATTTTTAGGCAATTTTTAATCCAGCTCCATGCTTGGATGAAATAAACAATTTTTATAGAAGATTCTGTTGTAAATGTCAAATTTCTTTTCTTGGCATTGACTTGCTTTTGGGATATGGATTAGCTTTCATGCTCGGCAGGACTGAAGCGGAACCGTTACGTGATAATGCTAAAAACGTAATAATGCAGGAATTTCTGTGTGTGAGCATTAACGGTAGAGACTCATCCAGGGAAATGACCCAAACTCTGTGAGTTTAACACTTCTCATGCACCAAAGGAGAGACCAACACAGGTATGAACCTCCCCATCCTGGGAAAGTTGGGAGTTACCTCTGATAGAAGAACAAAACTCCCTGGGCTGGTTGGGTGGAGAGGCCCTGGCACAGGTTGAGGCTGCTCCATGATCCTGGAAGTGTCCAAGGCCAGGTTGGACAGGGCTTGGAGCCACCTGGGATGGTGGAAGTTGTCCTTGCCCATGGATGGGGTGACACTGGATGAGCTTTCATGTCCCTCCCAAGCCAGGGAAGCTCAGGGGTTTTAAAGGCACCTCCCTGCTTGGACAGGTAAAGCCCAGAACCACAGGCTGGTGTTTAAAGCCCTGCCCTGAGGTGCTAACCCAGCCTTGTAGCAGTGGAATTCTGTAGTTTATGGCAAATAAGGAAAGAGCAGGTGGGAAATTGAGGCAGTGGCTGGGTAGCAGGAATGTTCTTGGGGCTGGGGATTGGAGGAAGCACAATGGCACACCCACGCTGCTCAGGGCAGAGTGACACTCTCTTTGGGCATGCTGAGAAAAAGTCAAAGAGAGAAAACTCTCCAGGAGGAAAAGCTGATGCACAAACCCTCCCAGCAGGTGTTCAGTGCTGGGAGAAAGACAGGTGCTCTCAGCATTGTCTTCTACCATGGGTAAATGAGATTGCAAGAGCATTTTTCATTATTTTCAGAGATTGAGAGGATAAATATGAAACCGGTGTGACAACTTGTTACTCTGGGAAACAAAAGGGGTACATTTGTCAGCAGTTATATGTGTACATTATCATTTCAGCAGTGACACATTAAATATGGATTATTATGCTGGGAAGGAGCAGCACCATCCTGCAGCACCATCCATATTGAAGCCTTGCAGGAGGGCATCTGAGTAACTGCAGCCAAAAATTCATAAGGAAAAATCCAAACCCATTATATTCAGTATTTATACTTGTTTATCACATTAAATATTTACTCTTTGCTCTCTGATTTGAAAATATCAGATGCAACGCTTGTTGCTTCTTATCTAGCAAATACATAAGAATAAAAATAGATAAGATAAATCCCTCAATAGCACCCAAAGCAGCTAAAGAAAGAGGACAGACTCTCCATATATGTAAGAAGAAGCAGGCACAGAGTTTAAAACTCTCCCTCTCTCTCCAACTCCAGTCAAAGGAACTGAAAAGGCCACTTGGAGGAGGGAGTCCCACATGAGTTGATTTGCTCTGTGGATTGCTGTCACTGTCATATTTTCTGAAAAATCCCCTTGCCCACCAGGATTCTTCTCCTGGGAAGATGAGAAGCCTCAGAGAAAAAGGAAAAACAATATTATGTCATTTTTCTTCTCCTGTGTTTTGCTTCTCTGGAACATAGTTTGGAGATTGTTTATCCAGCAGGTGATTGTTTGATAGATTTCATGTGAATTGTTTTGACTTAATGACCAATCACAGCCAGCTGTGTCAGGACTCTGGAAGGAGCCACAAGTTTTCATCATCATTCTTTGTAGCCTTCTGTCTGTATCCTTTCTCTATTCTTTAACATAGTTTTAGTATAGCATTCTTTTAATATAATACCATAAAATAATAAATTATAATACAATAAAATAATAAATTAGCCTTCTAAGAACATGGAGTCAGAGTCATCAATTCCTCCTTCATCCTGGGGACCCAGAAAATACCACAGATTGCAGGAAGGTTTGACACCATTTCCCTGGAAAAGCAGGGCACTCTCCCAGCCCTGAGCAGCAGCATCCTCCCAGAGAGCTGAGAGCTCTGCCATCCTCAGTGTCAGCCCAGAGTCTGACCCTGGTTGTGGTGCTTTTCCAGCCTTTGTCACCGCGGGTGTCTAAAGCAGCACATCCTGGACACCGCAGCACCAGCAGTGTGTGAATAACTGTGATAGATGAGTTTAAAAGGTTCTCTGCAAAGCTTCCTTGAGACCAAGGCAGTTTTCATTGTCTCCTCCCTCTCTGCAGCCATTTCTGTGTGCTCTGCAGCTCTGCAACCCTTCTTTCCCTCACACAATTACCCAAAGCCACCAATAAAGCACCAACTGCTCAGTGAGCTGCTGCAGATTGCTAAATGATGGCCTTGCACACAGCTCATCAGCCTGACTTGGATATTGCAATCACCAATAATCATTTAGATATTTCATGCAAAATGCCATCCTGTTCCTCTCTCGGAATTACCAACCTTCAAAATCTCCTTCCTAAGCCCATCTGAATCAGTCAGAAATAATGGGTTCATTTCTTTCCAATTAATCCAACCTGGCTTAGGAAAAAACCCCCAGATTTTATTTGCCTCTGAAACAGTGGCAGTTCCAGATTTCTTGTACTTGAGTCTCTGTACAAGTAATAATACTTGCCCAAATGTCTATTCCTTTAAAATTAGCACCTAAAATTAATAAAAAACATCTTCCATATCCTGCAGGATTTTCCTTATCTCCTAAACTCCTCAAGGGTTTGCTGTAAATGAGGTGAAGAAATCTAATAATGGGGCATATGAAAAAATAACCCTCCTGACCTTGTTCCAGGAGGAAAAGACTTTTAAAAGGTACATGCAAGGTACAAAAAGGCACACTGAGAGCAGCAGTGGGAGGTGTGTCATCTCCCCCAGGCAGGACAGCCCAGAGCTGTGCTCTACCTGCAGGGAGCAGACAGGAAGGTCCCCAAACCATCATGGTTAATTTATCCCCAGCTGGCACATGGAATATCCAACTTGGCACAGCAAAACCAGTGAGAACCAGGCTGTGGCTTTGCCCTGTCCCTTGCAGCCTGCTGGGAAGAAGCTGCAGCTCTGTCTGGGCACAGGAATTCCTGTGGTTATCAGCCCAGCGTGGCTGGAGAGCAGGGAGAGTGTGACAGTGGTCACAGGGGTTTTCAGGTGAGGGAAGAGATGAGAATGCTGACTCCACGTTCAGAAGGCTTGATTTATTATTTTATGATATATATTACACTAAAACTATAGAATAATAAAATAAATAATAAAAAAAAATAAAACTAAAAAGAATAGAAGGAAAAGTTTCATCTCAGAAGGCTAGCTAAGCTAAGAATAGAAAGGAAAGAATGAAAACAAAGGTCTGTGGCTCTGACAGAGACCGAGAGCCAGCTCTGCCATGACTGGTCACTAAATCCAAACATCCACACGAGACCAATCACGGATCCACCTGTTGCATTCCACAGCAGCAGATAACCATTGTTTACATTTGGTTGCTGAAACTGCAGCTTCTCACAAGGAAAAATCCTAAGAAAGGATTTTAATGAAAAGATGTCTGTGACATGTCACCTTTTTTTATTTAGTTAAATTAAAAAGAAAAGTGTTTGTAATTTTCTCTGCTATGCACATGCAGAGGAAAGAACAAACACTTGACAGGTTATCTGTTGCAAATCAAAACCTCACTCAAGGGCTGGTGTGGAATGAACAGGGAATTTCTTCACCTGTAGAACATAAAATTCTATCATATCACTAAAACAATCTTACAATATAAGAAAATGCAAATACAATGCAAAGAAAATTCAAGTCCGAACAGCTGAGTTTCAGGATAAGTCCATGGACTGAAGATGTTCCTCTTTGCCATCTCTGAAACTCCTTTTTGGTCCTGAAACAGGCTTGCTGCAGAAAAATCCATCAGTAGTTATCAAAAGTTCATTGACAGTCATAAAACAATTTCTAACAATTTTGAGACAACTTCTGGAATGTCCTGGCCCCAGTCCTTTATTGAACAACTTGAGCTAATTTTTGGCCCTTCAATGCTTCAGAGCTGCCGCCAGCTATTTCAACCCTTTTTATTTAAATTTTTTTTTTCTTTTTTCTTTTTTTTTTTTTTCGGAAAGAGCAGCAGCAGCAACAGCGGAGCCAGAGAAAGGCCCCGGCCCATGTGGATGGTGGCCCAGGACCAGAAGGGGGAAGCAAAACCCCCAAATCCATCAGGAGGCCGGGCGGTGGCCCTGGCCCAGGAACCCGAGCCCAACAGCCCAGGCCCAACCCGCCAGGCAGGCTCTGCCTTGCCACAGGCCTGCACTCTGCTGCCAGTACAATGGCAGAACGGGTGGCCAAACGCTTCTTTCCCCAAAATCACCAAGAAATGCCAGCAGCAGGGGAATAGAAGCCATCCCAAGAATCCTCATCTC
>JAWWMS010000031.1:17874450-17917912 GCA_035048045.1 Chlorospingus semifuscus | reverse complement strand
GCAGAGAAAAGAATGATCAAAACAATTCTTACCTCATTTGCTGCTCCTGTGTTGTTCACAAGTGAAATGCATTGTGGAAGATTGTTTACCTGAACGGAATTGGATTCTGGTGTGAGTGTTTTGATTCACTGACCAATTGAATCCAGGAGTGTGTGTTAGGACAGTCACGAGATTCTGTGCAGGGTTGAGTGCTTGGCAGATTCAATTTAGATGTGATGTAACATGGTGTAATATAATATAGAATAATATAGTATAATAAAGAATAATATAATAATATAATAAATAATAAATATTATAATATATTATTCTTTATTATACTATATTACTCTTGACTGACTTCTTATTTCTGATAAGATGGAGTCCTCCTCATCATTCTTCCTGGACATCGGGCAAAAATATCACCTATAAATACTGAAGAGATACTGTATTAAAGATTACTAAAGAGATACTATACTAAAGAGATACTCAAGAAAAACCCATGACTGCCTCCAACCATCAAAACACAGCTTTTACCCAATTGGCCAATCAATCCAAACAACCCTCACCTTCAGCAAACAATCTCCATAACACGTTCCACATATGCCAAACAACAGGAGCAGCAGGTAGAAATAAAAATTGTTTTGTCTTCTTCTCTGAGCCCCTCACTGCCTTCCCCAGGAGAGAAATCCTGGGAGAGAGGGAATTATAATTACCACAGACCACAGTCTTTGCCGTTTACACCACAATCCCCCTTGCTGAAGGGACGTGGTGGTGCCAGGTGTTTGTTTTCCTGCTCCTCCCTGCCGTGCCTAATGAGATCCTGGCTCCACAAGCTCAGAGTTGACTTTTTCCAGCAGTTCCTGCAGCTTGGCCACATGGCCAGGGATGAGACAGTCTGAAATCACACGGGGAGCTGTGCCAGAGCTATTTCTGATTGTGTTGGTGCCACGCTGGACCCATCTGCTGCCTCTGAAGGGCTGCTCACAGAAGAAGTGCAGGAGATGGAGACTTCATTCTTTCTTCTCGAGCAGAGAGGCTCACAGCCAAGGGAGGGCTGTGCCTCACCTCTCAGAGAGCCCAGGCTCTTGGGCACCCATCCATGATAAATCAGTAATTTTCCTCTTCCTTCCTCACTTTTTTCTTTTTATTTAAGAGCCACATCCAGTGGCTCTCTGCAGGCAGGAATCTGGGTGAGCCGACAGGACAGTTTCCCAGGAATCCTCTCCATGAGTAGATGCTGCACCAATCGAGCCCAGTGCTGTCCCAAAAGGGACAATGCTCACTCAGGCAAATTTTTGTCACACTCCAGGTCATAAAACTCATTTCCTGGCATCAGACTTGGAAAACAACACATTGAGGGCCATGACATTCCTAGCTGCCAACCAGCACAGCCTTAGCAGGACTCAATATTTTGCCCATGTCACTGGCTGCTCCCACATGCAGTCCAGCAGGAGCCAGAGGTGGATGACAGGGAAGTTCTTTTCTCTTAAAGAAATGCACCCTTGAAACATGCTTGTATTCACAGATCTTGTCCTTTTTGGTCTGCCTGTCACTGACGCTTTTGAAATGAGACCAAACCATCCAGCTGAAGTTGAAGAGGCTCAGGACACTCAATCAGCATCTCACATTGCTGCTCTCCACCTCTCCCCTTTGTGCTGGGTAAATTTATAGATCTATAAAAATGAGGGATCCCACATACTTTAGGATACCTGACCAGCAATGTGAAGAAGAGCTCTCATTCGAGGAGCTCTCCATATTCTATGGAAAAATTCCATGTTTTCTGCAGGCTTGCAACCATGGAGTTCATCCTGTAGTGCAAGGAAAAGCAGGATGCCTGTTTAGGGAAAACCCTAACCCTGAACCCCATATAGTAAGAAACCATAACTTCTAGAAGCAATGAAAAGAGCATCCCTGAGGGAGTGAGGGACAGTGGGGACAGGCCACAGAACTTGTAGACACTCTAGGAATAAACAGTTTTATTATTATTATTATTATTAAAGAAATACTAGGTTTTTTATTAAAGAAATAAAAATGTTTTCTTCTTTCTGTTGTAGAAGGAAGATGTCTCAATTTCTTCACATCACAATGAACAGGGTGCCCAGAGAAGCTGTGGCTGCCCTGGATCCCTGGAAGTGTCCAAGATCAGGCTGGATGGGGCTTGGAGCAACCTGAGATGGTGGAAGGTGTCCCTGCCCATAGCAGGGGGTTGGACCTGGATGGGTTTTAAGGTCCCTTCCCACCCAAACCATTCCATGATTTTATGATAACAAACCCTTTCCCCATCAGTTAATATCTCTGATGGCCAATGCTGGGAACAACCAGGCTGACATCTTGGTTAAATATCTTGGTTAAACATCTGCTAACTCCTCACCTCATGGACACATCCATCACCTCAGGCCGATCCACCCTCTCCAAGCAGCTCCTTCCCAGCCCTGCTCTGAGATGTTCCCACCAGGAGCATTGTCACTTCCAGCTTTCCCAGCAGCCCAGGAAGGACAAGGAGGACCCCAACATAAATCAGAACCCACCAAAGCTCTCCATTCCCCACCTGCAGCTCTGATGGGGCGGCTCCAGGCATGACCCTCCCTACATAGTGGCAGTGCCTGTGTCCCCAAAACTGGCAGGAGTTGTCTCCTAGAAAGTGGAAAGTGGCTGGCAGGAGACCAGGTGTTCTTGTCCTGATTTCCTCACTACTGACTCTTCCCCAATTAACATGATAATTGTTACCCTGTGGACCAGACATGATTAATCAGTAATTTTCCTCTTCCTTCCTTAGTTTTTTTCTTTTCTTTTTATTTAAGAGCAGCTGGGAAATGTCATTCTCTCTCCTTCAGTAGAGTTTGAAAGCTCCTCCATCTGGACAATCAAATTCCCGATGTAAACACAGGGAAAGGAGGAGGGACCAGAAGAATGGGGATCCCCAGGGAGCCTCTCCACACCCCTCCTGTCCCTGCCTCAGGTGACTTTCTCCCCCTTCCCTCATTGTCCTGGCCTTTAGGAGCAGAGCCAGCCACTCCACTGAAGGGGAACTGAGTAAGTGACTGTAAATTAAAATTAACATCCAGCAGCAAGGAGTACAAAGCCATGATTAATGGCCTTTTAATGCTCCACTGTTCCACACTCAGAGCACTTTGTTTTAATGGTGCATGTGGGGCATGGAGGATGAGGAGTGTGTGGATGTGAGAACAGAGCACATCTCAGGAATTCTCACCTTTAAGGAGAGATAATCCAGCTCTCTTTAGCTTAGAATTGCACAGAGAAGCCTCATATCCACCTCATCTCATCAAGTGCATCACAACTAAAAATGGAATGGAGCAAAGTCATTAAAAGAAATGTCCTCTAACCAGCACTTACCCAGATAATTGTTTTTCTGCTTTGGGTTTAATTATAATGTGGACCAATTGATTAATTGAGTAAGTTTCTGTAACCTCCTCCACCCTTGCCCTAAGGAAGGCTCCAGTCAGACTTGCTGAATGATAATTATTTGTCTTTCAGCCTGTTTTAAGAGTTACAGCTTCTTCAGGGCTGTGTCCATGGGTAACACTTCCAGCTGTTCATCATCCCATGTGTTGAAATGTGCCAATAATTATCCACATCACTTTGCCACAGGAAAACTTGGAAAAGCCATGCAGGCAGCAGTCATTCTTAAACAATCCTTTTTTTCTTTTTTTTTTCTTTTTTTTTAATTAAAAATTGCCTCCTAAAAGCATTTTCAAATAACTTCCATCCAAGAACATGATCACACCGCACTCAAGTTTATCCAGTGTGACTGCAGCCAGCACCTAATGACATGTTGTGATTTTCAGCAGGGATGATCAAGGTCAAACTGGATGAAACTGTGATCAAGTGAGATAGTTATTAGTGAGATAGTTATTAGTGAGTGAGATAGTTATTAGTAAGTGAGATACTTATTAATGATCCCCTCAGCTCTTGGAATAGCTACTCCATCTGCTGTTCTGTGATGCAGAGTGGACCTTTCCTCATGATCCATTCTGGATGACTTCTGGAAAAATGAATCAGGTTCTTCAGGCATTATCTTGACTGTAATAACTCAGATTACTGATTCCCCTGGAGCAGCTTTTCCCCTTTGGGAGGAAAGGGTTGGAAGAGGAGTTCATGTGGTGATGTCCACACGTAGACTCCTGCAGCTGCTGAGATGAGCTCCGTCCTTCCACTCATCAGAATGCTAGCTAAGAATAGAAAAAGAATGAAAACAAAGGCTTGTGACTGACCAGACAGTCTGGACAGCTGACTGTGATTGGCCATTAATTAGAAACAACCACTCAGGCTGACCACACGCCCTTTGGCTTTGGGAAGAATCTGCTTAAAAACCCTCCTGCTCAACAATGCACTGCAAAAGGTCTCTGGTGCTACAGGTCCCTGCATCAGGTTCTTCAGGCATTATTTTGACTGTAATAACTCAGATTATTGATTCCCTTGGAGCGGCTTTTCCCTTTGGGAGGAAAGGGTTGGATGAGGAGTTCATGTGGTGATGTCCACACGTAGATTCCTGCAGCTGCTGAGATGAGCTCCATCCTTCCACTCAGGCTGACCACACAACCTTTGGCTTTGGGAATCTGCTAAAAAACCCTCCTGCTCAATAATGCACTGCAAAAAATCTGGTGATACACATCCCTGCATTTCCTTAGGGATAAAGTCCTGCTAAAGGAATAATCTGCATCAAAGACAGACTGTTAGAAAGAGAGCAGCAATACAACAGCATCAAACTTGGCAAGTGGTTCCTCCAGGAAACCAAAGCATTTTGAATTTTACAGCTCCCCACCACACTGACCTTGCTGAGGTTTCTGGGTTTTATTTTGCAGGAACAAGTACAGGGAGATTTATACCCGGGAATATTGCTTGACACAAATTGAATGGTGGGTATAATTATGTATAAAAGCTCTCTTGTTGTAGAAAAAAAATTTAAAAAAATCTGGTTTGTGGGTTAAAAAAAGGAAAACAAAACCAGTCTATTCCACAGTCAGACAGAGGAGATGTTTGTTAGCGCTGCTATTGATCAGTAACTATGGCAAAGCTCTAATATGAGTTTAATACAAGGAGCAACTGAATCATCTCATTGCAGGATTCCCGATCCAGAGCAGGATTTGAGCTGCTGATGGTCAAATCTTTGCCCTCCTCTGCTCCCCTTGTAAACATCTCCTGGCAGAAACTCCTTGACAGTCTCTTGGTGCAGCTGGTAGCCCTGGATTCCCAGCTGGTTCCCCTGGGGAGTGCAGAGGTCCAGCTGGTTTTTCTGGAACAGAAGCTCTTCTGGAGCATCCCACGTCGTTCTGGATGGCAGAATGTGCACAGCACTGCTTCCATCCCAGCTAGGAAAGCTGACAGCACTGGGAACTCTACCAAGCACAGGAATAGCAAACAGGATGCTGTGATGGCTGACAAAGGCAGGGAAATATCCAAAGGAGGCAAATCACCAGCCCGTGTAGCCCATAAACCTGATGGCACCACAATTTTGGAATTTTGGCATCAATAGTTCACCACCACAGGCTATCTCCCTACAAAAGCAGAGCACATTTGGGATCTACCTGTGGCCTCTTCAAGGCTCAGTGCCCTGACAAACTTTTTAAGAGATTTTGGGTTTTTAGGAGGTTTTGGGTTTCTCCTTGGGAAAACTTTGGCAAAGCAGGAGGACACACATTCCATGAGTGGTGTTATTTTCATGGCAGTGCTGCTGATGGTACCAGGAAGGGTTTGCAAACAGCAGAAACACTTGTTGTAGGGTAAGAGGCTCATCAGTGGTTTGATGAAGCCTGAAAACACATCCCATGTCCCAACACACTGCTCAGGAATCACTGGCAAGGACTGAGAACAGCTTTTCTCTGCTGTGCTCCTACCAAAGCTTTGGGTTTTTGGAGTAAAATTGTGATTCTCCCCCCTTTTTAAGATGGGGAAGGCACCTGTGCCAGCTCACTGCTGCTCTCCCTCCATCTCATCCCATTTATGCTGATACCACTCACTCACATCCACACACAGATGTGATCCTCACAGTTTTCCCTTGTGAAAATGGAAAGTATTCCAAAATGGAAGGTATTCCACCTGGGAGGCATGGGATGGATTATACCAGTCTGGCACATCAGATCCTGATGACTGAAAAATGCAGAAGACTCATAAATTTCAGAATTCTCATGCCTGAACCATTCTCCCTGCTGTCTTGATCAAGATCTCTGGATGTTTTGGAAGAGAGACAACTTGCCAAAGTGGAATAATTTGCACTTCAGTGTGAGCTGAATTCATCCTGAGTGCTGCTCTTTCTCTAATTTTCCTGTAAGTGTCAACTCCATCCATGTATTTATGCACACGAGTGATCTTCCTGACAGAAAATCAGCATAGTTAGAGAGATGGAGGATGCTGAGGTTGTGGAATCATGGAATGGTTTGGGTTGGAAAGGACCTTAAAGATCATTTAGTTCCAACTCCCTGCCATGGCGGGGACACGTTGCACTATCCCAGGGTGCTCCAAGCCCTGTCCAACCTGGCCTTGGGGACTTCCAGGGATCCAGGGGCAGCCACAGCTGCTCTGGGCACCCTGTGCCAGGGCCTCACCACCCTCACAGGAAAGAATTTCTTCTTAAAATCCAATCTAACCCTATTGTCTGTCAATCTAAAGCCATTCCCCCCATCCTGTCCCCTCTGCTCTTGCCCATCACCCCCTGCTCTCTCTCTATCTCTACAGGAACCACCCAGTCCACCATGGCACAAACCTTCCTGTGCTGCTCAGACCCTGTTTTTCACCTCTGCCTTAACTTCCCTTTTTATTCCAGCCCTCCCCTGCTGACAAGGGGTGTGACCGTGTTCACAGGGGTCCCAGGATGAGGGAAGAGATGAGGATCTGACTCCATGTTTCAGAAGGCTGATTTATTACTTTATGATATATATTATATTAAAACTATACTAAAAGAATAGAAGAAAGGATTTCCTCAGAAGGCTAGGTAAGAACAGAAAAAGAAAGGAATGATAACAAAGGCTCTGCCTCAGACTCTCTGCTTGAGCCAGCTGACTGTGATTGGCCATTAATTAGAAACAACCAACATGGGCCAATCACAGATCTACCTGAGCATTCCACAGCAGCAGATAATCATTGTTTACATTTTGTTCTTGAGGCGTCTCAGCTTCTCAAGAGGAAAAATCCTAAAGAAAAGATTTTTCATAAAAGATGTCTGCGACAGTCACACACCAGGGGGATATAGAGTCCCTCACAGGCAGTTCCAACAGCAACTCAAGGATTTTCTCTTGAAGCAATTCCATTTTTTTTACAGAGGAAGTTTTGGCTGGAGTAGTCAGGCCTACATTTCTCTGCAAAGGATTTATAGCTAAGAAGGAAAGGCAGGAAGGTCATGAAGAAATTCTCCTCTGGTGAAGGTACCCAGACACTAAGCAGCCCTTTGGAAAGCAGAGAAAACTGAAATTAAATTGAAATTCCTCCCAGTGAGGGTGTAAGGCTATGGCTGTCCCTGGATCCCTGAAATGTCCAAGGCCAGGTTGGACATTGGGGTTTGGAGCACCCTGGGACAGTGGAAGGTGTCCCTGCCCCATTCTAGCATTCTATATACTCTATATATTGATTCTATAAACTCCCCTCCTGAGCAGGAACATCTCAATGCCAAGATTTGCCCTAAGAAGGAAAATTCTGTTGAGGAGAAACCTTCTCTCATCACCATTTATTGTCCCTAACTCCATCCTGCTCTCAAAGTTTGGACCCAGAGACGACAGATTTCAAATAAAAGTGAAAGCTGTAATGGAAATAACCCTTTGTAAATGATGGATGTGCATTACACCCTGAAAATTATTCTTGGAAAATGACAGACAGCTCCAGCTACAGTCTGAGGCATTGGATGGATTGTGTGAGTGCTGCCCAAGTGCAGAGAACTCAAAAGGTCAGGACAAAGGCCTAGAAGGAAGACGAGGAGGCAATCACATTCCTCCTCAATTTTCAACAAAATGAGAATTTCTAAAGTACATAGGATGCATTATTAATTTTCAACTTAAAGACCATGCAAACACTCAGGAAAACAGGTCTAGTAATAAAAATCATTTTGCTCTTCAGAGCATTAAAGCAACGAAACACTGGAGTCCTCCTTCACTGCTGCCCCCAAGGAGCCCTGGGCCCAGCTTTGCTGGCAGAGCTGTGTGGATTTAGTCGTCACTGCTTAAACCCTGCTCAGCCAAGTGCAGCCCAACAGCCTCATGCTGGCAGCTCTGACCATCCAGAACCATGAGTTAGGCTCTGTCCTAACCCCAACACTCACCTGGAGAGCAACCTAAAACATTCATTTTATTCAGAAGATTGTCTTAAAATCACTGTTAAAGTCACTTAATGCAAGGATTATTTTTTAATGTGCTCCTAATTTTCCCTTGTCAAGGTCCTAGAGAATTATTTCAAACAATTGTACAAACAGAAGCATCGTTTATTTAAAACTGGAACAAAATTGACAAAACATTCCCATCTAATTGAGAGTGGCAGGAATAACCATCATGGAAAGAAAGCAAGGCTTGGTTTGTTTATCAGTAAATAAAGCAACTCACCAAACATCTGAAAACACAAAAAATGCATTGGGAATGCTACGAATAAAATTATCTTAATTGAAAAATAATGGCTTGTCTGAATTTTATTTTCTTTGCATCTTTTAAAAAAAAATTCAGACAGCTCTGCTCTCACACTGAATCTGAATATAATTGCAGTGGATCATGATGGTTCTCACAGCAGAGATGACATATCAGTGGCAAGCAGAGCCTGATGTGGATCAGGATAAGGGGGAGAGCAGAGCTCTCTCCTGCACACCATTTTTCATGCACGCTCTACATCCCCACAATCAAACAGCACAGTCACCTTGCTGAATAATGAATGGCAAAATGAAAAGAAAATTAAGGAGCAGCGAGCAAAGGAGAGGAGATTGAAGCTGACATTTGCAAGGAGAGGAAGTCACAGAGAGGTTCCCAGTGGCTGCTCCAGATGGCTGCAGCTATTTTGGCCAGACTACCTGGCCAGGACTGAGCTGAGCACAAGGGGACAGGAGGAAGGGAAGGAACAAAGGGACAAAAACAAGCACTGAAAATGGGATTTGGAGCCTGCAGGCCACCTAATTCTGGAGCTTGTGAAGAAGAGAAAGTTACAAAATAAAACAGTCACCATTTAGGAAAAGGAAACCAATTACCACTCAGGATTAGACAGAAATTTCTTTTGGCCACGGTATGGATTCATTATCTCTCCCATGCCTGGCTTTCCATAAACATAATTAAATTGACTATTTCTTATGAGTAAATCTTACATGTGCTTTAGGCCACATAAAGCATCTTGCCATCTAATTGTATTTTTCATCTGCACTTCCCCCCATCGACCTCCCTTACAGAACTGGGAAGTAAGGAAAAGCTCTTCTGTATAGATTCATCTTTTTTTTTTTTTTTTGTTTGTTTGCCTCAAGGTCCAATGCATATTCTAGCTGTCAAAAGTGATTTCCCTGCTCACTGAACAAATATTCTCAACAAGGATTTTCTTTTTTATTTCCTACTATTAAACAATGATTTTACAGACACAGGTAATAGAAATGCAGGCAGGTCAGAGTGCATCAAAGATTTATCTCTGGGCAGGAAGTCAAGTTTCATTAAATATAAAAATGATGTTTATGTAAGTGGAATGCAGGGTTGCTGTGAGTTGGCTTTGGGACATAGGTGACAAAGTTGCAGCAAAATGATGAAAAACACAACAAAAGACAGTAGGAACCTCACATGACACCAAGCCTGTATGGTAGGTGAATATTCCATTTCCAGAAGACTGTTTTAAACAAAATATCAAAATATATTTAAAGACCTGAAACTGGATTAAGTCTTAAGTCCTGATGCCTGATAAAACCAAATCTTTTGTACTCTCTAGCATTGGGCATAAGATGAGAAATAAACCGCAAAGAAAAAAAACAAGTGAAGCAAGTGCAGAAGTGGTGTAAAGCAGGTTTGTGGCTGACAGCAAGGTGGGAGCTGTGTGCCAGTGCAGGTGAAGCCCAGGGCAGAGCCAGGGATTTGTCTCCAGAGTGCCCAACCCAAGGCCCTTCCCCAGGGCTGTACTCAGGGTCCTGAGTGGAAATGGTGCCAGGGTTCTCACAAACCTGCTGGAGCCCAGACACAGCCTGGCATAAAAAATGGGTAAAGCCTTGGGTAGCCCCTGCCAGAGCAGCTGATGTCCTGCTAAGAGGCGTCCTGGTGAGCAGGCTGATGGTGGAACAGCATTTACAGAGCTGAAAAACCCAGCACATCAGAGTTTTAAATTATCAAAGCAGATAACAAGGACCAGAGGATTACTGCAGAGGCGAAACTGAGCTGGAGGATATTCCTGTAAATGCAGCCAGGAGAAGCTCAGTCAGGTTTTCATTTAGGAATTCAAACACTTGTGGCCTTCAGTAGTCCTTAGGAACCCAATACTGGAAACTGGGGATATTTAGGTCCAAATAAGCACTGATTACCACTTCAAAAAATCCCTTTATTTCTTATTCTGAGCACCAGGTATCAGCATCTGATGTAGCTGAACTCCATTACCTGTCACAGTGTGGGGTCCCCAGTGCAAAACCCCCCTAAACTTGATGTATTTTACAACTGCTAAATGTACATGAAAGTTAATCAAGAGAGAGGCTTTTACAAAATGTCTAAAGCTTCTTTAAAATCCCTGCAATGTCTGAACAGTTGTGAGTGAACTGCTAAACAGAATTAAAATTCAAGCAAGATCAGATACAGGAAGGATTATATTCCCTAAAAAGGTCAAATGGAAAACTCTGAAAAATTTCAGGCAACTGCTACCATGTTCAAAGCACCATGACAAAACAATAAACCAGAATATGGAAAGCAAACATCAGGAGAGTTTAGGAAATTGAGGATAGAACACGAAGACAAACAACTTGTCAAGCAACAGACATTTCCCCCATGTGAACAAACCTCCAAACTCCATGATGGGATGCAATTTGGAAAATGTTTGGATGTCAAAAGATACCAATAAGTAGGAAATTGGGTGTTTGTTTGTTTAGCACCCATTGGATATAAGAGAAATGCCATCCCATCACTGGGAAAATAATGGTCTAAATACAAGAATAAGGAAAGCACACATCAAACATGGATAATTCATGGCTGCTGCCAGTGTGTCAGAAATGTGAGTTTAAAAACACGGCTTTCTGTTTCTTTAATTAATTAAAAATAATTAATCCATAAACAAAAGCCTGAGAGGTTTTTTGGTTTTTTTTAATTAAGCCATGTCTTGGGGTTAAACAATTTTAAATACAAAACAAAATCAAATCGGGTTTGTCAAAAGAATTATAAGATATCTATGTTAAAAATGAAAAATAACAAGGCTTCGTGTTTTCTGTTAATAATGAGAAAATGAAGGGGAAACTACAGAAGAAGAAAAGTTGCTTCCTGATAGACAAAAGAACTATTAGGATTATTAAAGGAATCCCAATTTATACAAAAAACAAGCTTTTGCAATTAAAGGCCAATGTGTACTTTAGAGCCCATGGATTAGATAACAAAAGATCTGGAGTAAGAAAAAGATATAGGAGAATACAAGACAAAGTCCAAGCTTTCAATGCAAAACCAAGTAAAATTCTGATTTCCAATACTGTCAAGATTTCCTGATTATTAGGGAAGATCCAGACCTTGCATGGCTCTTGCTGCTGAGGACACACAGCTCTGCACTCTGCTGCCACAGCAGCACAAGTCCAAAGAAATCAAGGCAAGCTGAGTTAAAACTTCAGGCAGACAGGAGTGCCAGTGATGAGAAGCCACTGAGAAGGGACCACGAACGGAGAATGGCTGCACAACAGAGAGGGGCAGAAATCAAGAAACCCCCTCTGAGTGGCTGAGCTAATGAAGCCTCGCTGGCTTCTCTGCTGTCTAATCGTATGCAAGATGAAAATGGAGCTTTCTTCCCCAATTAGTGACATCTCAGGAGATCTGATTCCCCAGCAGCTCTTTGGTATTCAGCAGGGATCATCAGCCTTTTTTTTTTAGGGCTTTCTTTCCCCTCAGCCTGGTCATCTGCTCTGCCTGCTGGCAGGAGCTCCCTGCTCTCTGTCCCTACCTGCCAAACACACTGGCGCAAGGACTCGGGAATTATTGAACTGTGGGGGGAGAAAAAACAGGATGAACGCAGAGACACACCAAGAGATTTGGTCTGAATGTTTCCAAAGGGAGCTGCTGCCAAATCTTGGCAACTCCTCCTCAGTCACTTCAGCTCCTCAGGTTTGCATTTTCCCTTCTCCTTCCCCCACTCAGAAGCTCCAAGGCAGGAGAAGGAATCTGGGTTTTGGGAATGAATCACCTTCTCAGCACTTCTCTTCATGAGACTCTTTCCTCTTTGGAAAGTCAGCAAGAAATCATACATATGCAACAGAAAACCCAACAAAGTCGATTTATTTTAAGCCCAGGAAAAGGGAATTAAAAGACAAACACTTTGCAGGAGTTAAAACTGAGCCATTTGCTGGTTTATTAGCAATGAGGACAAAGAAGGCAAATGGTCACAATGAACCTGTCAAGCCTTCCCAGCACCTCCTCGTGGGGGAAGCTACCCTACTTTCCTGAGCAGTTTTCCTCAGACTCATCACTTTCTGCTAACAGATGGGAAGCTGAAGATAGAAAGAGGCATAGTTTATGCCTAGCACCAAGGGGAGGGAAAAAATTATCTCAGCAGGAGATTCTTTAAAAGAAAAAAAAAAAAATCAGCAACTGTCCTTCTCTTTAGAAACCAGGGAAGGGGGAAGTGTTGAAGACAAAGGATCACAGACTTTTCCTGGTGCTGCCCATGTTCTGAATGCCAAGCCCAGCTCCTCCAGCCTCTTCTGATATCCTTGCTCCTTTTCCTAACCACCCATCAGTGCTCACATGAGAGCAGGAGGACAAAAAAAGCTCCTTCAGAAGTCTAACATAAAGAGTTCTATGGTCAAAAAGGCTTCTTCATACTCCATAAAATTGGAAATATATTTTTTTCTGTAAAACCTAGAACTTTTCAGCTCATCCCTAATCCTGAATTCCTATCTGGATTAATTTCTTCACCAAGCAGTCAGGATTTCCCTAACTCAGAGATGGCAAAACCCTCTGTAATGATCCAGCAGCAGGGCAAATCCTGGATACACATTGAAATATTGTGCAGTGAAATGCTGGGATGTACACTAAAATAGACTCTTTGAGGCAGATGGGAGTTTATAATTTGCCATTGAGACCTACAGATTTCCTGAAATTGCAATGATACAGTAAAAATGTCACTGGTCTTAAGTCACTTAATGTTTTCTTCCTTTCCACCACTCTGGAATTGTGAGAACATTCATCAGTAGTGGTATTAAAAAGGAAAAAAAGCTCAAACACCATCCCCACAACAAATTAAACTGAACTAAACCCCTTTAGATTGTGATACCTTAATACTCAAGGGGAGAAAGATCTTCTACTAATTCAGCAAGCTTACCTAGTGCTGGAAAGAACAAAGTGCTAACAATTTTTAGCATCATTTGCATCATTTTCTAGATGCCAGCACACATTCCATTTACATTTGCATGTGTTTGTCATGCATGTTTGCCTTTTGTGTGGTTACATAAAATGCACTCACTTTTTGGGGACCGTGGCACCAGAAGCATTAACACCACATTATCTACACACAACTTTAAATTCAGATTGGAACCCAAACCAAGGAATTTGGGAGTGATTATTTCATTTTCCTGTCAGTGATTTACCAACTAAATTGAGCAGGAAAGGGCTGGTTTGCTCCAGTGCTAACATTCATTGAGCAACGCAAGTCTTGCCCAAACCCTCAGCAGGTCGGGGCAGGAGGAACAGCATTTGCACAATACTGATTAGATTTTTTTTAGATTTCTCCCCTGTGAGGGTGGGCAGGCCCTGGAACAGCTGCCCAGAGCAGCTGTGGCTGCCCCTGGATCCCTGGAATTGCCAGGTTGGACACTGGGACGTGGAGCACCCTGGGACAGTGGAAGGTGTCCCTGCCCAGAGTAGCATGTAGAATGAGATGATCTTTAAAGTCCTTCCAACCCAAACCATTCTGTGATTTCTCTTTAGTTCCAATTTCCAAAGCTAGCTGAAAGAATGCAGGGATTAAAAAAATTATTGTGCGTATAGTTCTTCAGGGGAAAAGCTTCCATTTCTGTCTTCCCTAAGAGAAAAGAGGTCACCAGAATCAGGGTGAGAACGTTTCCAAGGAGGTTTGCCTTTGACAGGGGAGGCATGGAATTGCATGAGTGATTCTTACACAGGAGTGTGAAGATAATAATCAAGCTCTAAGAAGGCTGAAATTCCCAGGAAGTCTATACACACGTATAAACCCTGAAATAATAAAAGATACAGGTTTAGTGAAAGTATCAATCCCTCTGTTATTTCTGAGCAGATCCCAGGCGCTTAATAGAAAAACAGATTACAAATATAGAGCCCCACACACCCAGTTACACACAAAAACCAGAAGTGAACCAGAATGGTTTATGAGAAACATCAAAATATCATCAACTAATTAAGTGCATCTTCTCCCTTTTGGGAAGATAACTGCAGCCTCTGTAGACTTGAGAAATCTACATGGATTTGGATAAATATGGAAAATGGAAATTGAGCTGCCTATTTAAATGCTGAGTGATTATAGGAGGGTACTTCTTTGGGGGTTTTTTGGGTCCATAATGTGACCATGGAAGAAACTGCAGCACAGCAAGTTCCCTGCCATGGGCACCAAGCACCATTTTACCTTGGAATGTCATTAGACCATCAATTGAGACAAGCACTGACTGAACAAATCAAAGAGAGCTATTTATCTACAAGCAGTGTAACAGATTAGGCTACCAATAATTACAGATAAAAAATCATGCAGACTAGTCTACAATGTGGTTTTGTGAGCTTCTATTTTGTTGGAGTTCAATTTTGCACCATTCTTATAGAGTGTTCTGTAGTGTCATCATAAAGAAAATTTAAACCAGTTTCTGTCATTTCCCTAAATCTTCCTGACTAGCCTGATACATGCCTTGATTTATAAAGTCTGTGGTTATTTACAGATCTGCCCTCCATCATTCTGAAATGAATTTTCCTTGAACATTCGTTTCCTGGCTGAAATCTAAGAGAAAGTAATACAGGGAGAACTTTCAAGGGTAACCTTGGCTATGAAATAGGTTAGGGAGCCTTTAGTCCAGAGGATCCTTGTTCAGAAACTACTACAGGTGGCAGAGTGATGAAAACAGTGAAAGAATTCTGGACAGGCCATCAAGAAAATGCAAAATGAGACTCAAGATGAGTTATCCTCATAGTAAAGACAGGCCTCCCATCCCAGATTTCCTTTGCTTCCCCTCAAAGTCTCTGATTTCTGACTGCCACTATCACAGCCTTTGATTACAATGGTTTTGTGGGTGGCTGGAACTTCCCCAGAAATGTTTCCAGACCCAGCTGAGCTCCCCTGATGTGTTGTCATCTTATTGCAAAAGTTCCATATCTTCTCGGTGATTTCTTATGGGCATCTCCTCTCAGCACTGACTCCTCCTTCTTCACAACACAACCAACAAACTCCAGCTCTCTCCTGACCCATCTAACCCACTCTTTTATAGCACTCCTTTTTACTGGACACAGCTGTGACCTATTAAGGGCAGACCTGTTCCCAATCTTTGGTGATTAGTGCAGATGCAGCTCCTCAGGGGTGAGATTACCTTCTGCACTAGCTTTATTTTCCTACATTCTATCCCCCCACACTGGTGCACTGTTGATAAAGTGGTTATTGATGGGGAACCCATGTGCTCAGTTATCAGCGAGAGCCCTGCAAGCAGCAGAGCTGCCCCAGCCCTGGCACTGCCCCTGTGCCAGCCCTGGGTGTCCCAGCGAGCAGAGCTGGCACCTCCAGGCTCTGCGCACTGGCACCTCCACACTCCAACCTGCCTCATGAACGCTGACCAAAAACCTGTGCCTTCCTTTTTCACTCCATTTAAAGTTCACTTCCTGCTGGGCATTCAAAACAAGCCCGAAAACTGAGGGTGTTCCATTCTTACTTGTTAAACATAGGAATGGGCACCACACAGATTTTTCCTCTCTCAAACCAACCCTCAGCTCGTGACAACTCGGTGCTGTCTGGGTGGCAGGACTGTGACAGACACTGGGGGTCAAGCTCCAGCAACATCACGATTAGGTTTACAAAATTATTTCTTATTAAAATTATTAAATTAATTTCTATTTCTAAAAAGCAAGAAAAGCCTGATGTGATTTCATCTGACCAAAGAAGGATGCTTGATATGCAGATGTTGTTTGATTTCTGATCAAATGAAAATTGAGCTCTGTTAAGGTGGGAGTTGGAAGATAGAGCTAACCTGAGTTACCAGCACCACCAACCTGAGATAATTTCACATAAAGCTCAAGGAAATTTTATCAAAACTATGAAAAGAAGATTTAAATATTGAAAACAAAAAAAAAAAAAAAAAAACTTGTTGGCTAGTCTGCCATACCTTATGTTCCAGTGCTTAGTTTATATGTTAGCAAAACAGAGGTAATTAGGTTGGCATTAAATTCCAGTACATAAAAGCTGCTGAAATTTTCATTTGCAGAGATGTTTAACCATCATTTTCTTCACACTTTGAAAGTGAATATAGACAGTCTGCCTAATGTCCTCTTATGTAACATGCACCAAATGCAACAGAAAGCAATATGGAATAAAACGTATCTGGGCATTTTCAATTTTACTTGTATTTCATACATAACACATTTAACCTGACATGAAGAAAGGTAATAAGAATAAAAGTCATCAATTTGAAATAGTATTTTTTGGTTCTAGTCCTTAAGCTATGAAAGGAAGTCTAAGTTTCCATGGAAAATGTTCTATTACTAAAAAACAGACAAATAATATTCAGATAATAAATCCTGAGCAATAGACTTTTTAGCTGCTAGTAGGTGAAAAAATACAGCTGTCAAGTGACTAAAATAAGCATTCAATTCTCTAACAGTCTGAAATATAACAGATTTCACTACAATATCAACGTGCACTCAGGTACATGAAATACATGACACAAAGGACATCCACAACCACATTAGAAAGATTTTTAAATTTACAGTCCCAATAATAAACCTCCTTTTTCATGTGCTTGATAGAGAGGGCAGATATATGGAACTGCTGCTCCTCTGCAGCTCGGCACAAGCCATTCCCAAGAGGGAGAAAAACCAAGATATTGGGAAGTGCTGTTTAGAGTTCTGGTGAGAAGCATTTTTGTCTGTAATGTAGTCACCCTGCATCACCAGAGGCACATGCAAATTCCTAACACCTCCGTTCCCTTAAATAAATGAGAATGTTCAATATGGCTATACAATAAAAAGGCTTTTTCCACTACTGAACTTGTATGCCCAGTTATGGGGATTGGAGGACAAACCATAAAAATATCCAGCAGATTTGGCTGCTGCTGGACTGGGAAATTTGCCTTTCTGTCAGGAAAGTGGGTGCCCATTTCACCCATTTCAGGACAGACTCAAGAGGAACCACAGCAAACTTCCACACTGCTAATCCTGTAGCAACATCATCTCCACTTGTATCTTCTAAAGTCAAAGCTTGCCATGGAAAATGGATATTCTTTAGGACATGATGTATAAAAAGCCATTTTTTTACCATTTCTACTCTGGAGAAATACCTGCATTGTCCATAGCACTTTAATATATGTCTGCCTACTGCCTTAAAGATACTTTAATAGATTTACTAGCAGCTATCATACCTGGATTTGACTTATTTTAATTTCCAGCCTCAAAACCAAACTACAATAAAATAGCTGTTGGACCTGTCACAGCCTGAACATAGCAAGAACTAAATGCCATGTTTTCAGCTAGTCAGAAAATTCTCTTTAAATAGAGAGATGATGATCATACCAGAAGACATCATCAGCTTTCATAATTCAAAATTCCTTTGTGTTGGTTGCAGCATATTACATGGCAAAACAAGGGGGGATAAGTATAAAAAAATATATGTATATAAGAATATATATATGAGTTAGGTCTGGAATAGAGTAGCCAAGGAAAATTCAGGAAGACATAGAAGTAAAAGGAAGCCCTTTTAAGTTAATTTACTATTATTTTACACACTCCCCTCCCAGGTCATCCTGTCTGAAAAGTAAGGTGGCCTCAGGACCACACTTCCAAAGCTGTCACAGACTAAAGATAACTTGACAGCTGACAATTTACTGCCACTAATTTTAAAAATATCGCATAGATCAGCTCCAAGAAGAGTACCATGACCCACTACAGGAATGCAAAAGGAGGCATGAAAAACAAAAATCTAAATTCTCTCAAAATATATCTCAGAGTTCCTTTTTCTGTACAATAAAAAAGCTGCCAACTTGTTTCTTCTTAATTTTTTTTTTGTTCTTACTTTTGTTTCTCCTTTTCTTTCTTGGCTTTGGATATTCAAGAATCACAAAGAAGAAAAGAAAAAATATTAAACCGCATATAAAAATAAAATTAAAAAACACATAATAATGATTTTGAAAATATAATTTTAAAGCCAACTTAACGATATTTACAATCACACTTGCAATATTCATTTTCCACGCTGGATCTCCCAGCACTTGGATCTCAACACCACTATTGGTCCATGCAGACATCTGCAGAGAGTATTTTGAAAAGAACATATATTTGATTCTGTCTGTTGCCTCAGGATGGAGAAGACAGGAAGGTGGTGATAATTCCATTAGAAACACCAAACTTCCTTGTTGCCACATTTCTCTTCACAGAGAAAAGCAAGGCACAATTCTTCCCAAGAATATTTCTGGGTTTCGCATTCTCTGAACCTCAGAGAAAGGAACAACAATTCTTATCTCATTTGCTGCTCCTGCGTTGTGCCAAAGCAGAATGCAACATGGAGATTGTTTACCCAAAGGGATGGGGTTTTGTTTCCTTGGCCCATCAGGGCCAGGAGTGTGTGTGTGTGTGTGTGTGTCAGGACTGTGGGTGACAGTCACAGGTTTCTGTGCAGTGTGTGCAGTTGAGTGCTTGGCAGATTCAGTTTAGATGCAATGTAATATAATGTAATATAGTATAGAATAATATAGTATAATAAAGTAATTAATTAGCCTTCTGATATCAATGGAGTCAGATGCATCATTCTCTCCCCCTCGTCAGAGGCAAAAATATCCTCTATACTTCCTCATGTGAAAACCTAATTTTTGTCTCTAAAATCTTGAAAACTTATCTAAAAAAGAAGTTGAAGCATGCATTAAATGCTGTTGCTTATCTCAAGGCCTGCTATGTACAAGCTGGTTTGCCAGTCCCCCCTCAGGGAGAGGGAAATGCAGTTCAGGAGGTGCCAAAACAACATTTTCTTGCACTCCTCAGAGTGGTGGCCAACACATTTGGGCACGCTCCCTTCCCCGGGTGACTGGCAAGGACCTGGTTGAGCTGTAATTACTGCTGGCAGCAGGAGCTGCCTGCTCCTCTCCACAGCTTTTGGAGAACCAATTCATTTCTTTCCCCTGGTTCAGGCCATAAAAGTGAATTCCAAGTATCCCACCTCCTGTTTTATGTTCACTGTCCGTGCGCATGGACAAAATCCTGACGTCCCGTTAAGGATCTGAGTCACAAGGCACAGGAAGAGGCTTTAGAGGGACTGCTTCATCCCTGGGCTCTTCCTACAAGTATTTATGGCAAAAGCAAGCTGCTAAAACGGTAATGGAAAAGGGAGGGATTTAATGTGGGACATAACCTAGGCAGTGCTATAACCACACCGTAAAAATTTCAGCAGGAGCCTTTCCTGTGCAGACGTTTCGAGGAGCCTTTTTTGGGTTCAGATATTTGCTCCAGCTGAAATATCAGGCACATAAAACATCGAGACAATGCCACCACCAGAAGCATAATTAGAGATTTGGAAGAAGAGCTTCATCAGTTGTCCATTTAATTCTCTCTCCTGGCTCCAAGAGTGGAGATGTACCAAATGTTTTGGAGCAAAAATGCTCCAAATAAGAGGAATCAGAGCACTCTGCAATCTGGTAAAACCCTTCTCCGTGGAAAGGTTCCCTGAACTCCTCTCTAGCTCTTCTTATAGAATATAAACAAGTCAAACTTTAATTACTGTAAGCTTTCACATACTAATGGAATATAAGGAGATTTAAAGAAATTTGGAAAGCAGCAATTTGCTTTGGAGTGATGTAATTTTACTTAATTGCTTCTAATTAAAATTATTCTACAAATGTAAAACAAAAATGTCTATTAATTCTCTGCATAAACTAAATTTAGGTATCAACTGAGTAGCTTATTCACAGTATTTACTATAATTACTGCAAGACTTTTGCAACTTTGATGATTTAAAAGTTTGGAGGCTTGATACCAAATAATGGTTTCTGCTGCATAAAGCAAAATAATCTTTCAAACTCCCAGTGCCTTTGTACTTTGACTGTGACTCACTAAATTTACATTGTGTGAAAGTACATGTAGGAGTAAAAGCACTTATGTATTATCAAGAAATATGACATTATAATCCCATGAAGTTACTACTTATAGAAAAAAATAAAACTGTTCCCATTCTCTTCCACACCTAAGTGTAAAGTGAATACCTTCCATTAATTTTACCTTGGATTAACTTTAGAAAGAAAAGGGACACTTAATATTTTTTGCACGTATTTTAAACTTCACTTTTAACACAAAGTTTTGAAATCAGCCATGAAACATAAAAATTGGAAACATCTTTCCAAGAAATTTAACTCATCTGAAAATAATTACTGTATTTTAAACTATCCTGTGATTTGTGTCAAATCTGACAAAAAGTTGCGGCCAAAGTTGGTGTGGAAAATTAAACAAAAAAATACGTGAGCTCATGATGCAAACTTTTATATTTTAGAAACAGACCAAATTAAGTCCAAAGACAGTTATTTTTTAAAATTTCTTTTCTTATCTTCCTTATTCTCTCTCCACGTTTTTGCTGCCTAGATTTTCATTCGGTTCTTCAAACAGCCCAACAAAGCCAATGCACCAGGGTCAATGTGCCATTTTGAGGTGAAATTTGCTAACATGAGTAAAACCAGTACTAAAAGCCATTTTCTTCTCCCAATTCTTCAATACTCCAAAGTCAGTGCATCACAAGAGAGCCATGCCTGATTTATTCTGTGGGGAGATTGAATTACCACCCTATGGAGCTCACCCCACCAACACCTGAGCAGGGACCTCTGACAGCAAACAGAGAATCAGGAGGAAACAACCAAGTTCAGAGCTCCTCTTGCTGTTGGAAATCATGGAATGGTCTGGGTTGGAGGGGATCTTAAAGCCATCCAGTACCACCCCCTGCCATGGCAGGGACACCTTCCACTGTCCCAGGCTGCTCCAACCTCCCAGCCCTGTCCAGCCTGGCCTTGGGCACTGCCAGGGATCCAGGGGCAGCCACAGCTGCTCTGGGCACCCTGTGCCAGGGCCTCAGAGGAAAGAGTTTCATCCTGATATCCAACCTAAATCTCCCCTCTTTCAGTCTGTACCCATTCCTCCCTGTCCTGTCACTCCAGTTCCTGACAAAGAGCCCCTCTCCGGTTCCCTGTAGCTCCTTCAGCCCCTGGAAAGTGCTGGGAGGTGTCCACACGAGCTTCTCTTCTCCGGGCTGAGCAGCCCCAGCTCTCGCAGCCTGTCTCCTTAGGGGAGGTGCTCCACATCCTTATCAACACCCTGGACTTGCTCCAACAGTTTTTATGTTGGAGGCACCCTCTGAAGACACTTCCAGAACCTGGAAAACCATGGAGTGTGGAAATCCAGACCCTGGCTTTGTTTTTAAATTTGGGGGGTGGAGAAGAAAACAGATTTCTGTTAGCCAACAATTTTGGCACTGTATTACCACTGTTTTCCTCCAAAAAAAAACAATTCCAAGAGTCTCCTAAGGAAGTCACAGGCTGCCACCTTTGGGCCCAGCTGTGTCACAGAAACATCTGTGCAGTGCAGAATTATCACTTCACCACTTCAGCAAGGTGGAATCTCTCCATCAGTGCAGGGGCATTCCCCTCTGCCTAAGGAAGTTCAAGCCAAATTACCACCAAAGCCCAGAATGAGAGTGCTGATGTCATGGCAAAGCAACAAGCAAAATAAAATGAAATTGTAGTGGCCACAGCACCCAGGAAACAATTTCTCAGAGAAATTTACTTCTCACATCACTCTGTGGCACTGACTACATCCCCTCACTGCATGGATGCCATGGGAAGCAGATGGTTACACATTTTTAACCCCAAGCTCACCAAGTCTAATAACAGGCTCTTAATTAAGAAAAAATCAGGGAAAATAGGCTTTAATAAACAAATGGGTTACACGAATACAAAATGCAGAGGGCATGTTTAAAAATTGGCAAAGACCAAAAGCAGGAACAATGAGTTAAATTACAAAAGCAGTTATTAAAATGTCTGGTTTGAATATCTAAAAAAAAAACCAAACTTGAAAATGCACTATTCCAGGGAAAATTCTGCAGTGGCAGGAAGAGATTCCCAGTGCAACTTGAAGTTTTTTCTTAAATTCAGCAATTCACTAACAAATCATCATTAAAGCCTTGATCCCCAGGGCATCCTAAAAGCACTTTTGCAGCATTAGTAATAGGCCATTTAATTCCCCCACTTTATTTCTAATTTCTAATTAGGCTTTAATTCATCATATATCTTTTCCTCTCATTGTGATAGCCTGTATTCCTAAGGAAATGGGAATTTATCTTTCTAAGCTAAAAGTTTTTACACTCAGGATTGCTGGATCATGGTGTTCCTTCTGCTTGTTTGCCATCTCCCTCAAACTATCCTAAAATAAATCTAAGTGTTTATTATTGAAATATCCTGCTTTCCCTTATCTGCTCATGCTGCTCAGCTGGCATTTTGGAAATGCAAGAATTGGTGACATTCCATGTATCACCACCTCAAACCACATCAAAAAGTCCTCTGTACCAGCAGCCTTGTCTTAAAATAACCTTGAAGAGCTTCACCATGGAACACTGATTAAACATCTGGTCCCACTGCATGTCACCCAGACAAGGGATGGTGCCAGGGGCTCCTTGTCCTGCTTGGATTTCTCCTACCTATGGATTGCTGCACTACTTGACTATCTAAAAGCTTCTACTGGACAGCTTCTTTTATTGTCAATCTGAAAAAAAACCAAACCAAAAAAAAAAAAAAAACCAAAAACAAGAAAAAAATAAAAACAAACAAACAAAAAAACCACAAACAAAAAACCCATCCTCAAATCAACTGCTTTTCCTTGTGACTCTTCCTCCATTTTCTCCTGCCCCAGGTATAAGGTTATCAGCATGTTACATCTAACTCCAAATTTTTTTTGTGATCTTAAGCAAAGTAGAAGAACTGGAATGAGGGTGGAGCAAGTGGAGTAGAGCAGAACATGGGGAGAATTGGGGTGAGCTCAGAGCAGAGCAGACCCGAATTCCTGCACCTGCAATGCAGCACATCCCAGGCTGCCTCGGTGACTCCAGCAGCAGCAGGAATCTGCTCAGGGGGAGAGGGATCAGCTGCACCTCAGGAATCACTTCTGCACCCACAAATTCTGACACTGGGGAGACATTTCAGGACCCTCCCAAGTGCCTGTGCTGGGAACAGGAGTGAGACCCCAGGAAATGCTATTCCTCTGCTTCTTTGTCAGTGGGAAACCTGAGTTTGTAGCTGATGCCCAACAGATTTTCCTGTTGTGGTTCAGTTTAATTTGTTTGGTTCTAAATATCAGCAAAAGATGGAGTTGAGAGGAAAAGGAATTTTTAAAAAATGTGTTCCTGACGTACAGCAGAGCCTGGGTGGGGCTGCCAGGTGATCCCACACTCAGACACTCATGCGAGGCTGAACAGCACTGCAGCATTGCAGGGTCTGCATTTCCTCCCAAACCCTCACAGCAACACCAGCACCCAAATCAATCCAGTTCCCTCTGCTGATACTTTCTGAAGGAGCAGCATGCATAGATCATGCTGAGAGAGAGGCTGCTTTTCTTTAGCCTGCTGATCTCATTATAGGCAAACACGAGAGCAATCTAATTTTATCGGCCACAAAACAAAGAGCGTGTTTAAATTTTAACATCCAGCCAAAACCTCTTCTGCTTATAATTTGAGTTTAAATTTATACAGCATGTTCATTACCATAAACAATCTGCAAAATGGCCAGAAAACAAACTCCCCCCTTGTAATCTGCTGTCAGAAAACCACAAAGAAATAAACATTGGCATCTCAGCTTTGCTTTCACTTTGCTCTCAAGGCTTTGGAAAGACCAGCTGAGAAGTTTTCCTTCCAAATAAACTGAAAATTTTAAACAAACCAAAGAATGCTTCCAGATGTTTTTTCTTTCAAGCATACCTTAATAAATGACCCTGAATAAAGAAAACTTCAAGGTAGATAAATAGTGTCTTGGAGGATAATGAATTAAGGAAGGGCTCTAAGTATTACAAAATTATACTCATGTTTCATCTCAATTGATTTTGTCCACCTAATCAGTAAAATCAACAACAATTTGACTTTCTTCTTTGTGAAAGGGAACAAAATACTATTTTAAAATATGAGATAATTTCAATTTAATAAATACTACATGCGCAGATAATGGGATTTCCATGAAAAATTCAAAGAGCATTGCTCTTCATCATTAAATTCAAGTTAATCAGCATATTCTTCTGCAGATTCAATTAAAAACCAATATTCTAAATTTATTACTCAGTTGTAAATATCAATTTGGTTTCCAAGCAAAACAATATGAATCTGCAGTAAACAGCTCAATCATTCTGGAAGTTGTCTAAACACCAACCCCAATAGCAACAGAGAAAATAAACAAGAGAAAAGCCACAACAGCAACTTCTCCAAAATCCAGAATACGTGGTACAACATACTGTACCTTAACAAACCAAGAGAACTGACAAAAAGTGGTGATAACCAACAGGAACAAAGACTGCTATTTGCTTATCAAACATTACAAATTATTGTTTTAAACAGATGTTCATTTTGAATGCCATATGGGAGATGGGAAGGATCTGTCAAAGCACAATCCTGATGGAAATCTCCTAATCAAACCTGACAGAAAACCAAACCAACAGATCGACAGCCAGGAGCTGCAGATGCCTCATTTCCTTTGGAAACCCAGCCTGAAAGGAAGGGCTCACTAACAACAACCACCACATCACTTCCAGAGGTGGTGGCACAACCCACAAACCCCAGCACGACAATATTTAATGGGAAAACAATGAATCCAGGGAGCACAACCCCCGGAGAACCCACGGGGATGGATCCAAGAGGAGCTTTGCCTCCCCTCCCTGTGTGACTGCCTCAATTCCCTACAGGGGTGTCCTGCCTGCCCAGGAGAGGAGCCCCCACAGCTCCTGGGGCAGTGAGTGACCTCCCTGGCATGGAGGGAAAAGGACAGAAGCACAAGGATGGGCACGGAATGAAGGCAGGCTGGGAAAACCTGGCCAGCTTAGGCCTGGCTTTCCAAAACCAAGCCCAACAGTTCTCAGCTCTGAAACTCTGCCATGGGGAAGAGCCAGGTTTGGCCAAGCTGGAGAGAGCAGGAGCTGAGGGAAAGCTGGAGAGAGGAGGAGTTGAGGGAAGGCTGGAGAAAGCAGGAGCTGAGGGAACATTGGAGAGAGCAGGAGCTGAGGGAATGCTGGAGGGAGCAGGAGATAAGGGAATGTTGGAGAGAGCAGGAGATGAGGGAATCTTGGAGAAAGCAGGAGCTGGGGGAACATTGGAGAAAGCAGGAGCTGATGGAAGGCTGGAGAAAGCAGGAGCTGAGAGAAGGCTGGAGAAAGCAGGAGCTGGGGGAACACTGGAGAAAGCAGGAGCTGAGGGAATGTTGGAGAGAGCAGGAGCTGAGGGAACATTGGAGAAAGCAGGAGCTGAGGGAAGGCTGGAGAAAGCAGGAGCTGAGAGAAGGCTGGAGAAAGCAGGAGCTGAGGGAACATAGGAGAAAGCAGGAGCTGAGGGAACATTGGAGAAAGCAGGAGCTGAGGGAATGTTGGAGAAAGCAGGAGCTGGGGAAACTCTGGAGAAAGGAGCTGAGGGAACGTTGGAGAAAGCAGGAGCTGAGGGAACCCTGGAGAAAGCAGGAGATGAGGGAATGTTGGAGAAAGCAGGAGCTGAGGGAAAGCTGGAGAAAGCAGGAGCTGAGGGAAAGGTGGAGAGAGCAAGAACTGAGGGAAAGCTGGAGAAAGGAGCTGTGGGAAGGCTGGAGAAAGCAGAAGCTGAGGGAACGTTGAAGAGAGCAGGAGATGAGGGAATTTTGGAGAAAGCAGGAGCTGAGGGAATGTTGGAGAGAGCAGGAGCTGAGGGAATGCTGGAGAAAGCAGGAGCTGAGGGAAAGCTGGAGAAAGCAGGAGCTGAGGGAACACTGGAGAAAGCAGGAGCTGAGGGAATGCCGGAGAAAGGGAACACTGAGCTCCACAGCCCGTGGAGGCCATCAGGAATGTCACTTCCAGGTCTGAAAGGTGCCCTAAGTAGTTACAGACTTCACTTTAATGATTCCCTCTCCTCTCCCATAAGTTCCTGTTCATTATTTTCATATTTTCTGTTTGGCATATAGAAACAGGGTAATTCCAAGTTTGAACTAAATTTCTCCATGACTATAAAAATATATTTGATTAAACAGATGTCAGCAAAATTTTATGGAGTGAAAATTGAGTAACAGATGGTGAGGTCTGTGGAGTTCAAAGAGGCTGTATTCTATTAAATAGGAAATTTGACGAAAAGAATTATTTTGCTGGAGATATTGATGCAGTGTTTAGGCAAATGTAAAAGCATTCTTACTTGATAGAAAACAGTAAGTTTGAAAAAAACTTAAAATAGATATATTCATACCATCAACCTCACTCAGACCATTAAAAGAGGGGATTTTATTCCAACTTCTTTTTACTGACTACAGTACATCAAGATTCTCAAAGAAAAATAATGGAGAAGAAAAAAACCCAGCTACCAAACCAAAAACAATGATGACCTTGATTAAGCATCCTGAGCAAAATACATCCTTTGTTTGATACACAAATATTGTGAAAACAAGTCCAGAAGTAAAGACCATGGTATAACAAACAGTTATACCAAACTTACATTATAAGCATTAAACAAAATTGCAAATAATGGCTTATGTGCTGTGGGAAATGAGACAGAGGGATTATAACTCCTGAATGCCACTAATGTACCACCCCTATTCCAGCTTTACTGCTTGGAGTGGTAGAAGAACATTGCCACCAGTGGAACATAGACAGAGAGTCAATGAAATGAAAAGAACATCATAAATGTAATTATTATTGCATAAAATGATTTCTCTCCCTATTCCTATAGCTCTCAAGCCTTTTCTTCAAGCTGATATTTTAAACATTTTATTACATCATTGGGAAAAAAAAATTCAAAGGGCAAAAGTAGTTTCAAATTCATGACCAGGCTCCTTCTGCATCAAAGAGAAAGCTACAGTACCCTGTGGAATAGCAGTCAGGGAGCTGCCTCACATGTCCAGGGGGAAGAACTGGAGAAATCCAATAGTTCCAGAGCACTCAGCCATGCTGAGAGCTGCCTGTTGTCCACAGCAGCCTTGTGCTGGATCACAGGCAGGAGACCCCTGTGATTCCCCCACAGGGAGGAATTCTGAGGAGGAGATAATTGGAGCTTTCTGAGCTGACAGAGCCCCTCTGACCTGCAAGAGGCACCAGCACAGCCCAGCTCCATCAGAGAGCTCTGCTCCTCCCAAAATCCTGCTGGGAGCTGCTCCTGCTCTGATCCCACCCAGCACAGCTCAGGGCTTGGTGCTCCCGTGGATCAGAGCTCCAAGTGCTGATGCCACCAGGAGTGAAACCATCACAAACACGTAACAGACATCTCTGAGCTCGTGTCTTCCTTTCTCAGGGACATTTCCCATCAGGTGTTTGGCTGTGCTGTCAGGGCTCCTGATGTGAGCAGCCCCAGGGCTGTGGGAGCTGCTCCATGCTCGCAGTGGGAAATGCTGCTGCTGCTTTTTCACAGAGTGGGGCAGTGAACTGAGCCCCCCCCCAGACTGTGAATGCACAGAGCTTACAGCACACCAGAATTTATGGTTTATTAACTAAGATCATCTCTTATTAGTGGGTTTAAACCTTGATACCAGCACCACAAGAAACATTTTCCCACAAAGACTGTATTTAGGAGAGAAACAGTCAGATAATGTTTGACAGACTGATAAAAGAACCAACTAATTCAAGCCTCCACAAAGCAAAATACCTTCCTCGAGTTTGCACTTCAGGGTTTTGAACAAGAACAAGCTCTTCAGGAGCAATGCTTAGCTCTACAGCCCATCCATCCTTCCTCCCTCTCTACTGATCCATTTATCAGTCACATCCAGGTATCTGGGCTGCTTCACAGGCTCCAAATAAACACATGAGATCCTTCCTGGGTTTATATCACTACCAGAGTAATTTAGGTCACGTTTAGCACAGCCCTGCAGCCTTCCCAAGGAAGAACTGATTGGATTCAAGCACATTGAAAGCACATATATGTTGTCTGAACTATCTTCACATGATTTTAGACCTAGAAATCCTGTATTTAAATTAGCAGAAAAAGGAACTGTTGGAGGTGGGTGTTAATTACTCCTATTTACAGGCTTTTTAGCAGTTTCCCATATTGGTTAAAACAGAAGCTGTATCTTATTTTCAGTGATTCAAAAATCAAGGCAAGAGACAGAAATTCATCAGAAAAATCAGAGACTACTTTTCCAGAGATATAAAAGAAAATGCAGCTTACACATCTCAGGCATCAGCCTTTAGATCTATCCTTTATCTTCCTAAGGCAAACATGATTATCAATCTATAAAAAAAATCCTGAAATAGTCACCAAAAACCTCCTCTTAATCTTCAGCTGTTCAAGGATTCTGCAGTTTTCAAAAGAACTCTTAAGCACAAAACATTTTGGGGTTTGAAGTATTCAGTGTTAAGGGCATGAAAAATATCACTCAAAATGTTTAAAAGGGATTTCAAAGCTTGACCCAAGTTGATAACCCTGGTTAAGATTTTCATTTCTGGATATTTAAGATAAAATGGCTGAGGACTTACAGAGAGCAGGAACCAGTTTTACAGCAGCATTTTAAGTTGTGATAAGATTCCTAAATATAAATGCCCAAAGCTGATGTGCCAGAATGTTCATTGGGTATTTTTTAAATGAAGGCACAAGGAATGATCTTAAACTTATATTTAACCTCTACACAAGAGGCAGTTCAGCATTCAGGGAGATCTGAAGGAAGGTCTTGTTCTCATCTGATCACCTTTCTTCAGCTTTGGAAGAAGAAGTGCTAATTTCCATTCTTCCATGTTTTCTGACGTTCTTTAGGACTCATTGTGGATGTGGGAAAAGAAATTATTTGACCTCTTGAATAGAAGGAAAAGGGAAGTGGGAGGGTCATGTCTGGAGAGAGATCTCTGCCCCCTATTCCATGTCAGCGTTCTGGGGCCTCAGGGAAATTTCTCAGGGCCAAACCTGACAGCTACCAGAGAGGTTTATTGTGAAATGAATGAGGAAAAGTACTCTTGGGATAATCTTATGGAACCCTCTTTTTATTCCTGCAGTGAAAGGCAGGAAAAGTCCATCTAAAAATACCAAATAATTTACAAATGGAGTCAGAAAAACAAAACAATTGTGTCAATATGCATAATGCTCCCCAAAGGGGTTAAACTCGATTAGAATAAAAACAGCTCGTTAGAATCATCATTCTAAGGTGCTTTTAAATACCTTTAAGATAATTGTTACCCTACTGGAGTAAGACGTTCCTGAGGAGCTGCCTATTGATCCCTTTCACTGACAAGTTACTGTTTAGATAAAATCTCATGCCCACTGTTGGTGCTTTTTTGTTGGTATTTTCACAGAGAATGCAGAACACTTTTTTTAAAATTATTTGGTTGACAGGAGGCTGCTCTGTGCCTTGGGAATGCCAATGGGTCCCTGAGTGGTGCCGCCTTACTGACACAGGGGTGACAAGGACACAAGGAGGGAAGGGTCTCCCCAAGCACAGCCTTGCACTCAGTGTCTTCTTTAATGCAAGCTGAAAGCAAACTGCTCCAGCTGATAACCAAAAAATAGAAACCAAACCGTTAAGGCCTGTCTGATTAATTGCTCTACTTAGCTAATTTGATAAGCCCTCCATCAGTTTTCCATGCCTCCTTCATTGGCTTGATCTGCTCTGTAAATTAATCTAATTATGAACACCTGCAATCCAAAGCCCATCTCTGCAGAAGTTCAACAGCTCTTATTTACACTCAGTATTTCTTTAAAGGTCAGTTCTGAGCCCCATCCTGCCACAAGAAGCCAAGGAAAGGGCACAGCAAGGGGAATATGCAGTAGAGGAACCACTCTGCCTCAGCAATGCTTTATTCCCTCTGTATTCAGCAATATAAACTGTGCTTTACAGGAAAAATCTGATAACAATTTACAGCAGACAAAAGATGAAAAACGAGTCAAAGTCATCACAGTGCCCACAATGACCAGATCAGCCTCACACCAGGAGGGGAATAATGCCAGCTCCAATTCAGGGTACCATGGGATCCCCAGAGAAACCAGGGACTGCACAAGCAAAAGGCCAACTGCAACCTGAGAAAACTGTTTTGAAAAGTTCAGCATCACCTAGAGTGAATATATGTCAGATAATAAAAGATTAACTGTGTGTTTATGGTGTAGATGCGTGGCTTTCCCTTGATTCCCTGAAAAGCCATTTCTGTTTGCACCAGTTCTTCATACTCTGCCAATAGAATCCAATCACAAAACTTGGGCTGCAGTATTTTCAAAAGTATGGACTGGTAACTGATTTAAAACCAATTGTATTGATAGTTTTAATTGATGTCTCTGATTGCTGCTTTATCCTCACTCATTATTGTGACTATAAATTAGAAACAAAAGTAAGCCCCAAGCAGTTTTATCTGGCTATAAAGATTTCTCGCCACTGGATTTGCAATTCCTTTTCACAAATTATTTTGTGGGCAGAATTTTTAATACTCTGTTTTAATCATAATTTTCTCCCTCTCAACATCATTACAGAAAGATTGAACATCATAAAATGTTTTTTTCCATCAAAATCAGGAAAAGTTATAGTTCAATTCATGTGGGGGTTTGTGCTAGCCTTGATAAAATGTATTTTTAAAAGACAAATAATAACGCTGTCAGACTTGCCTGACTCAAAAGCAATTTGCATTAGTAAAATTTAACTGTAAGCCCTTGAGAGGCCAATGGTTTATTGTATTTGTTGTAAAAAATATCATAGCCAAGCAATGCCAAGCTTGGGGCCTTCTGCAGGAACTATGGCAAGGAAAATGAGGAAGTTGTGCTTCAGAGAACATCTGCAGAGCTTGCAGGGGACCCCAAAATGAAGGACACTCCTAACCTATCTCAAAACACTGGTCCAATATTTTAAACATGAGAATATGAGGAAGTTATTGATGGAGCCATTAACTGTCTCTCTGGGGCTCCCAGATTAATTAAATTCAGAATCAGTTCTGGATCCTCAGAGCCTTTCCAAACCTCCAGCAAGCACCTGCAGAACTCCTCCAAATATCATCACGGACAGCACAATGTGGGAGAAAAGTCATGAATTACATGGAAAAGCTGCTAGAATGTCAGAAAAATGTAGAAAACTACACCAAAAAGAAAAAAAAAAAAGAAAGGAAAATGTTGGCATTAAAAGCCCTGACAGATGTTAAGCTTTTGTTCTTGCATCATCTCCCTTTGCAGAGCTCTGAGTAATTAAATGTGATGAGTTGCAATGTATTAGCAAGGGTTAGGCCACAGTGTGCACCAGCCAGCCTGCTTCTAAGTTTGTTATCAAAGCCTCAAGAATTCATCAAGGCTATTAGAACATAAATTGTACTAAATTAAGGAAGAAGAGGCTGAGAAACTGAACGCCAAGACCACAAGAACTAGATAACAGAGGACTGTGAAACACCTGTACTGAAACAAATCATTATTCTGAGAAACACAGGCAGAAAATGAGTAAAAAAGACAAAAGCACCAACCAAAAAGTGTGTACTTAGTACTTAGAATCTATAAATATGTGCATAATGTAAACAATAAACAACTTCTACTTAATCACATTAGTCAGCTATTCAAAAACCCTCAATTTCCCACACTAGTGATGTGCAACAGAGCAAGGGCCTGTCCTTGCCATGATCCCCAAGCTGTCCAGAGCCCCCCACCAGGGGAAAGGATTCCCCTGGGAGCTGGGGATGGTTCCTGACACCCCAATGGATGTCCCAGGATGCCACAGCACATTGATGGCTCCCAGAAACACCAGGAATCTCAGCTGGATATGGCCATTGATTGCCCCAACAGCTTCATGAGGCAGAGCCCAATGGAGGACTCAACTGAGGTGAACTGGGGAAGGAGATTAAAAACCCTAAAAATCCATGTCCCTTAAAGCCTTGGCCATTCCTCTGCCATCCCTAATCCCATCAGCAAGGGGAAGCTGTTTATTAACTTCTGCTCTCAGAGGTAGAGGTCATCAAGCAGCTCCAAACATCCTGAGGCATATGTAAGGGAGAATTTAGGAGGTAAAAAAAAATTAAATTGAGAAAAAAAGAACACTGGAGCCACATGAGGATCACTTACTTCCAGTTAAAAGCATGAGAGAAAATAATCAATTTAAAAATAAGTATCAGTAAACCCAGAAACACAGAAGGTGTTTGCTACTTAACCCCTCAAAAAAAAGACAAAAAAAAAAAAAAAAGCAAGCAGCAGAGCACTGTAGGAAACCATTTGATAAATGTGAGACCTAATCCCAAAAGCTAGTTTATTTGCATATCATTATAAAAGGGGCAATTTGCTAATATTTGGAGGAGAAGGGAAAGAGAAGGAACATGTGCTGCTGAGGAGCAGCACAGGGGCTTCTTTTGCCTATACAAAATGAGTTTATGAAATATATTTAACTGAGTTATTTTAAGAAGTGCCAAAAAGTTGGCAGCCACAGAGAATTCCTTAGCATAGCTAAAGAGCCTGAGGGTTTGGAACCAGGACAAAATGGGATTCACTGGACCCAGGCTGGGCCTGTTGTGTTGTTGTGTGCAGATCTCCTCATGGAGAGGAAATCTGCAGGAATTCTGATTCCTGGCAGGAATTCTGATGTCACTGATTACTTGAAACTACAAAACTGGCCCCATCCTGCCTTATCTGCAATTTTGACCATGACCACTGGAACTTTGAGGCCATTATCAGATCCTTCACAGGTTCTTAAAACTCACTTTGCACCGGATGTTGTAGAAAACTGGAGATTTGTCATTAATTCAGCAAAAAACAAAGACTAAACTCATTCCCATGTGTTTATGATGATTTCCAATGATTGGTTGCTAAAATAACATGATACCCCTTTGATATAATAATCCCTGGAATGACAACCTGGACAACAGGAGGAGATCAGGCTCACCATGAACATAGCGCACCAGGCGAGGAGATCTTTGTGTCACAGCATGCAGGACCTGATAAAAACAAAGAGAAAAACCCGTTTATGTTTTGGAAATTTAAATAATAATCATTATCATGAATGTGAAATCAAAGAGAAAGGCAGTTCAATCATTGGAAAGCAGCTTCATTTAAATCTAAATGCATTTATTGCACAATTAATAAAATTAAGCTCATCTCTCTTGTGTTATTCCATAACAAAAAATTTAAAAGTGACTCTTAAAAAAAATCAAGTATAAGACACCTTAAAAAAATAAAATATTACACACCTTCCAATAGAATTGAAGCATTTAATATTGCTTAATTCCAGAAAAATCTAACTAACAATGCACACAAAAGCCATCATGCTTGTTAGCACTTACAATTATTTTGTAGTAGCATTCAGGTCTACAAGCATTCAACAAAACTGATAACCTCAATTTTTCTCAGAATCAAATACCTTGAGGGGAAATGTTTACTAAATAAATACAAGCATGAATCAGGGCACATGAAAGTTTTCCTCTCTTCCTGTTGGAGATGAAAACAAACATCTCTTCCAAGAATTACATCAGGACAAACTCGCAGGTGTCACAAATCTAATGCCAGGACGAAATTTTCAACAAAGATTCTATTTCAAGCCCTTCTGGGGGTGATTTCACGTCAGCAGAGACAGAATCCTGTGTGCAGCACATTTGTCAAGACACAACTTGCCAAGCAATGAGTTCAGCAGAGCCCCTCGCGCTGCCTGGGGAACGTCTCCCTCCCAAACCAGCAGATTGATGCAGGAACACAGCAGTGCCAGCCCTACAGAGCCCCAGGACACAGGGATTCAACAGCAGTTTCTCTCCCAACCCCTCAAAGCACTTCAGAGCATCAGAGGGATGCACAAACAGAATGGACCTCGTGCTATTAAGAGCCAGAAAGGAATTCCCAGAGTCTCTGGGTTCTGCTGCGCAAATGCTCGGCCAGAAATTAAAAGGACAACACGTCTTATCTGGGAGCCAAAGCTGACTTAAGGAGATGGCACATCATGAATTAAATTGAAATCTGGCCAAAACAAAACCAAACCAAGCCTAACCCACTTGATTGAAGTGCCATGTAAGCACTACAAGTGATAAAAATATCTCTCTGCCATCCCAAGCTGACAGAAGTGCTTGCAGGAGTTCCAAGCCAAACATCTTGTTCCACCACCTGGGCTACCAACATCTCTTTAGCACATTTATCCCAGAGATTCCCCATTGTGGGAGCACATGAAAACAGCTAAAACCCAGAGCTCTCTCACTCTGGATTGCACACACAATGCTGGAGCTGAGCAAACAGCAAGTCCATCTTGTCCAGGAGCTGAGAATGCAATCCCTCTACTGGATGCCAGTCCCAAAAATCAGCAGGTGACTCCAGGAATCAAACTCCACAAAAATCAGCAGGTGACTCCAGGAATCAAACAGCAAACAAGGAGACCCAGCAGGGGGAAATACCCAAATACCCAAAGGCTATGGATTACAGCAAGACAAAACATCTCTGCCAGAGGGGATGGAAATGGTACAAAGTTGATTAAATGAGTGAAAAGGGGACTCCCAGCAGGACTGGATGCAGGCAGGGATGGGAACACTTGGCTCTGTCCTGGCTAAATCCAGTTCCAACACCGACCCTTGGAGGCCTAAGCTGTAAAAACTGTGCCCAGCAGCACAGGTGTGTCCTTAAACCTCCTGCTCTCCTTTGCCTCAGCAGTAAAGTTGTCCCACCTCTGTGAGATTGATTTTGTGTATAAATTCAAAGGATAACATAAAAGTGCTCAAATACTGGGGTGATAAATTAAAATAAATGTCTCATTGGTATTCTCAATAGATTTCTCTACCTCTGTAAAGACTCAACATTTTCAGCCTGGGAAGGATAACAAAACCAGAGTCCAGGAGTAATCAATGCTACTTTTAAAATGCATTTTTACTTTAATCAGGGATTACATAAACCCCAGCCAGATCAATATTTATTTATTCTTTCATCTGGCTTTCCCAGAGTTTTAGAAAATTACAGTTGTCAAAGGTACTGCCTATTGCTGTAAAATTCCCTGTGAAGGAGTTTGATGTAAGAAAGCCAGTCACTCATGAAAAAAAATTAAAGTCATACAAAATTTATAGTTAAATAAAAACCTTTGTGCTTCATTCATTTCCCTAAATAGCTTAAACCCTTGCTGGAGCAGAAATTCAGTGTGCCTGCAAATCTGTCATTTGCTGCAGCTGCCTAAAAATATGAATAACCATAAAGAAATGGATAATCAAAGAATTTGCTAGAAAGAAAAGAATTTTAGTGATTTTTAAGACTGGTTTTGATGAGGGAAAGGTTTCACCTTCCCAAAGTGAAGATGGAATTATAACAAAAACATGTAACAAAATTATAATAAAATAGATGAGTTCCCATTTCTCCAATACCCAAAAAATCTGGAAGAGTCACATAGGTGGCAATTGTGGGTTCTTCATCAACAAACCCATTTCCTATGAAAAGGAAAATAGATTCTCTTTGGGGTACAAGAGCATGGGGAAAACTTGATTAAGTATTAAAATAAACTTCTAAAGGGGGAGGGAAACAAAATGATCATTTCTCTGTCTGTCAGTCAGCTCTGGGATGCTCAGCTGCTGCCAAACATCCTGAGAATTTTTTATTTACTTCAAAAACAAATTCACAGACACTTTCTTTATATTTGGGACTGCTGGGCAGATACTTTTCTTTATATCTGGCTTACCAGGTAAGGCAGAGCAGCTCCAGCCTCTCCCAGCCCAGAGCTGCAGCCCTGCCAGGTGTTTCCACACAACCAGAACCCAAAGTGACACGAGAACGGAACTACAACAGCTCCAAGTAGAATCTGATGGCGATTGTTTGCTTCATTTTTCAACTGCTGATGACCAAGGTCTAGCAAATATTTTGTCATCTCTTGAGAGCCCACGTGCCATGCTGCAGTCAAACATTTTAAGTCAATTTTGTGCTGCCGAAATGGGATCGTTTCCCCAGGATTCTGTGGCAATTAGGAGCAGCACTCAGTAGGGTTATTTTTAGCAAGTGCACCTCATTCACACATTTCACAGTGCTGCTCAGGGATCACTGATCTGTATGCATGACTGCAGTGATAAAATCTGCAACACTCTTTAATAACTGTTTAAACTGTTCTAGGCGTGTTTCGAGCAACGTACAATTATTCCAACACCTAAAAAGAGCTTTTCCACTTGCAGGATTTTCCACTACTCAGTATGTGCACCCTTGCAGTTGGATAGTTAAGATTTTCCATTATTTCCTTTATTTGATTTGCACCTTTTCAGCCAGTGGACAAAGAAGGTGTCCCTGCCCATGGAAGGGGGCTGGAACTGGATGGAACTTAAAGGTCCCTTCCAACCCAAACTATTCTGCTCACAAAAGATACCTAAGATGGGATTTGCAAAGGCTGGAAGGAGAGATTCTTATCCTGATGCACAAATTGATGAGGGTACAGCTGGAAAATATGTCATTCATCAACACAACATTTATATAAATATTGAGAATGATCACTGTAAGGTCTGTATGATTTTGTTACATTTTAGTGAGTATAACGTATTTGGCATAACACTGAACAAAGCCAAAATTAAAACTGTAGTTTGGTCAGTTTTGCTGTGGTTTTCAATTTACAACAAATTCCAGAAACATCTTCACTGCATCACCACTGAATTTCTTTCTATTTTCTAAATGTCCTCAAATTCTGCTGCTGTACAGTACCATTTCTTAAGATAAACAAAACAAATTGAATTTATTAAAATGAGCATGGATGGAGATTTTGAATCAAGCATAGCACTTTTGTTAATATAAAAGTTGACAGAGCTTTGGTTGAAGCGGGGATAAATAAAAGTCAGCTGTGTTAGGGCATCTCCAGGAGGAAAAGTGTCCTGCTGGCCATGCTTCCATCCTGTGCAGTGCAAGAGACCTCAAAGCCCTGCTCCACCTGGCCCTGGCTTCCCAGGACAAAGTTTACTCATGTTTGAAGATGGAAAGAGTGTGGCATTAGCAAAAAGCCCATCATGAGCTGCCCAGCTGCAATTCAAGCTGGTGGAGAAATGAAGCCACAAGGGTTGAAAGCCAGAGACAGGACAACAGGAGAGAAACCACAGTGATACCTGGAAAATGCATCACAAATGATGCATGGAAGGAGGACAAATCACTGCTTTTAAATTAAATGGTCATTTTGAGGGCTTTGTCTTCCCCTAAACGCCCCTGCAACAGTGGCACACACCTCTGCCACACCTTCAAATGTTCCCAACTTTCATAAGGGCAGCATTATTCCAAGTTAACTCCCAGTGTGAAATGCATCTCATTCTCCCTGTAGCTCCCCAGGATTTCAGAATCTGTAATTGCAGCACAACAAAACAAACCTGACAGCCACCGTGGCAGTTCTTTTTGTCAGACAGAAAGGCAGCAAAGCCTGTCAGGGGCTGTGCCACATCCACTGTCAGCTCTCAACAGGTGGAGAGATGAAAATCAGCAAGACATAGCTTCCCTTGTTCTACCAAAAGATGTTCTTCTGAAGGGTTCTTTTGACCCTCAGTCAAGAGCTCACTGGAAATGGGAGCTGAAAACACAGCCCCACAGCACTCAGATTTTGGAACATGCAAACCTTTTATCAAACTTATTGACATTAAAGTAAAAGTGACATCCCAGGCACCTTGAGTCACTCTCGGAGCTAGAAGAGGGTTGTAGGCACCAAACAGACAACATAGCTCTTCTGCTTGGTGATGGAAGTTCTGGATGGTTATTTCAAACCATCCCATGTGTTCTGTTTGCACACTGAGGTGAGTGATGCCCTCCCTCACCAATGGCCTGGGCTGGTGGGAACGAGGGACCAGCAGAGCTGAAGATAAAAATGTCCTGTGCAATGTCCCAGCAGGGCCTCTGTCACACAGCAGTCCTGACTGACACATCCCAGTGTGCTGGGGACTTTCTCTGGGGAGCTTTGGTCAATGAAGGTGTTACTCTGATGGAGGAAAGGGGCAAAAAAAATTGGGATTTGGGTTTTGGGTTGGGTGGGGTTTCCCCTCTTTTTGTATTTCTTTACCTTGTCTTTGTTTTAGAGGTGCAGAGTTTGAATGATAAAAAAAGGTATTCACCACTTAAGAAACTTCAGTGACTTCAGTCCCCAAGTATTTCATACAATGACAATTCTGTATGTTAATTTAACGTAAAATACATGAATGAGCAACTCCACCAAAATCATACAATAGATCCAGACAAATTTGGTTCAAATTTCCTTAGGTACAGTGTGATTTAGATGTTGATCTGCACTGTGTTTGGTGTGGTTAGTGGCTTAAGATGTGCTGGTGTATCTATTTTATCCTAAGGCCATCTATTATAGATTTATAACAGTAAAAAAAGCAAAACACAACCATGTAAGGGTCTATCAGACAATAAATATTTTGTTCCCTCGAGGTATTCAGCTTCAAAATAAACAATGAAACAGGGATTTAAGATTTTAAGTGCTGGAATCAAAGCTATGTATTTCAAAGGACTCTGGGCGATGTCCAGCCTTCATTTGCCTGCACACTGCTCATATCCCAGGAGATGGGACTTCTGTTCTTCTGAAATTGTTTTGGTTATAAGAAAATGCAGTAGCTCAAAAGGCACAGTAATAGCTTTCCCTCAGTCATATTAGACATAAATTTTCTAAATATTCCCTTTATTTCGAACAAATGGGGCTGGATTTGTAGCAGAACTTGACTATCAAAGACTATGACACAATTATGACCCAGCTTATCTGCAAACTCCTTCACAGTTTGTATTTACCAGCTCTTCATAAACTGCAGTTATTGCCAATTCCTGTAATAACTTGGCTTTCTGATTCTAGGAGATTATCTGGGCCAGAAGAATCCTCAGATAATAAGTCTGTGATGTTACAGAGCTTTACAGCTGTATTCAATATATGTGAATCTTTTCTCCCAGAGATCAGCTCAGGGATCCAATAACGCTTTTGGACACTTTGAGGCTGTGCAATAAACACCCCATAAAAACTGATTCAAAACCAAATCATCTTATAAAATCTGAGAAAACATAAATCATGCTTGAAAAACAGGGGCGTTATTTGGGAAAACCACATCTTTTCCTAGATCTGAGAGCAGGAGTCAAGAGCTGACACCATGCTGCTTTTCCAGCATTCCCAGCAGTGATCCCTCGCTGCTGTCCCTGCAGAGCCCCAGGAAATGGGATTTGTGTGCCCTGCTTTAGGAACAGCACTGCCTCCAAGGCAGAGGCTCCTCCTGCGGGATGAGCAAACCCACAAAGCAAAGAACTTGATTTAGCCCAAAATACAAGTTGCTCGCTTGCATCAGTAAATGATAGGTTTAGCGAGCAGAGGCACCAACAGGTATTTGCTTTTAGGCAGCATTTTGGAATGAAACTGGCTCTGGGAGGGAGGAGTCCATCGTTCTCCCTCAGTGGCCTTAAACTCAGCAGCCAGGAACAGTTCCATTATCCCAGCCCTGTGCAGAAGCTGTTTCAACTCATTTATAACCCTTCAACATCTTCCCAAAGAGCAGAAGAATCACGCCAGAGCCCAAATACTCTTTCCACTGTAGCCATTATGAAATAGCAAATATTTCTCCCACCACTTGCCACTGGTACTGCTGAGCTTTAATTCCTCAACTTTCTAATGAACATGGTCCCGTTCTCTCCCTAATATATGCAAATGCACTACAAGACTTTTGAAAGCACCGAACAAAACTCGATATCAATTTCTAATTAGAAATCTCTGCAGCAGCTCTGGAAATCTCAGCCTCCTCTCTGTGATTTTGTTTAAAAAAAAAATCCACGTAAGTGGTCATAGAAATGTGTATTGTATGAATGTATTTTTTTTAATTTATTCATGAAGAAATATTTTTAAAGGCTGCTCGGTGACAGAGGATTTAACACAGTGTTATGCAATAACTGGTTCAACAGCTTCCCCCACCACGTACTTTTCTCTGCATTTAAATTTTTTGAAGTTATTTCTAAGGCAATAACTCGATATCAAAAGTTTAATTTCAGAGTATGACAGATGACAAATATCTTCTCCCTATTTAAGTGCTCCCCCCACAGCACTATTCCAGTCTGTGCAGAATATAAATGACCCACTAAGGCAAAATAATAAAAAAAAAAGCCAAAAGCATTTCTCAAGGTTTTTCATTAAAATCCACGTTTAAGAGAGAATTAATGAGGGGAAAAGAAGTTACCCTCCCTGAATGATGCTGATCAAAGTACATTTCTTCAGAAGCTTCAAAGATTTGCTGAGCAATACATCACTCATGTCCCCTCCCAAGGAAAAACCAAATTATGTATTAAAAATTTGGGTTAGCTACAGTTCACTGTAAATACATTTATGACACTGCAACAAAGGAATGCTGCCGTGTACACAGGAAGGAAAATTCCTGCAGCATTCTTCTTGTGAAAAGGACTGCACTGACTTTAACACCACAGTTCAGTGTGAGCTTAGGTGCTGAACTTGGCCACATCTCAAAAGCTTGCAGAGAAAGATGAATCAGCCTTAAATTAAGCCCAGAGTGTGCAGTGAGGCTGTGAACCTTCTCAGAAATGCAGAGAGAGAGGTTTCAGCTCACACAGCCTTCCACTGTGCCAGCAGGGACTTGGGCTTCTGCTGCTGCTTTTCCAGGTGTTAAAAAACAACAGGAATTTTCCTTTTTGTGCCTCTTTCTGCTCCTTCACTCTCAGGTGATGCACACAGGAAAACAACTTCATTCAAGAGGAAATCTCCCCGAAGCACCAGGGACAGCCGTGTGTTTGCTCTGAGCCAAGCCCAGCGAGAAAAAGGCTCTGGGTGTGCTCCCATCTCGTTTTGCTGGGCAGCACAGTGTGCATCCTGCAGTGGAAAGGGCACATCCACGGGCAAGGGCTGCCCAGGGCTGACCTGCAGCTCAGCTAAACAACCTCTCACAGGAAAGGAGCCATAAAAACACAGATTACAGCAGTTTGCCAGATCCCTACCATGAGCGCCTCACAGGGAATTCAGAGAATGAGCAGCACTCCCAGCATTTCCCACAAAGCTTTAACACTTCTGCTTTTTATTTTATCCATATCCCTTCCTTCAGGGGTGGGTACAAGTGCATCCAAACATCCTGGATCTGAGAGAGGGTTTAACACCTCCTTGGTCACACAGCTGTGCTTAAACTGCTTTTCTGACAAAGTTCTATCTGCAAAATCATTCATTTTCTCGATTGAGGCCTTCCAAAGCATCAGCAAAGCACAGTGACAGCACTGCCAGGCAAGGTGATTTATGCAAAGATGCTTTCCAACATTTTCCCAAACTAACTTCAAGGTAGTTGTCATGGCTGGATTGCCCATCACCTATAGTAAGCACACACATTAATTATTCATTACAAATTGTTACCAATTACACACGTTACAACTTGAACTACTGCAAGGTATCTTGCCAGGATAGTCCAGTTAGTTCCACAAGTTTGAAAAAAAAAAAAGGTCAATTTACATTTTCTCTGATTAAATAACATACTGAAATTATTTTCACGGCACATCCAGAAGTGGTTCAAGGTGAATTCTTTTGATCCAAAAGCAATTAGGACATTTTTTCAAATTCAGTAAATTCAAATATAATGAGATGCCAGCGAAAAAATTTCCAGGGAGTTGACAGGCAACTCCATTCCTAAACTATTACTTTGACCTTCAGTGGATGGACCTATGAAAAAATGCTTACAAGGGCTGATTGGAAAAAATATTGGTTTGTTACTGGGATTTTAAGTTGCGTCAAACTATCTCCTGCAAGATTGTCCTATAAGAATTCCCTGGAGCACACCAGGGAATTTACAGAGCAGGTGATCAGAGCCTGTCTAAAGGCAGAGCAGGGCTCTTTCAGCACAGTGTGAAGGAGAAGTATTTTAAACTAAATATTTTAAACCATTCCTTGGCTCCGGAGCCTTCTCCTGCACAGCTTTCCCCCACCCCATTGTCACAAAAGGCAGCACTGACAGCTCTGCAGGCTCCAGCAGGAGCCACCCACACACAGCTCCAGAAAAGCTCTGCCTGGCTGAGCCAGGCTCTCCTGGCCAGGCCCAGGCCCAGGTGACATCTCTGGTGGCACTGCCCCTGTCTCTTTGTGGTCAGGATGACCCCAAGATGTGTCAGAGTTTCTTTTCTCAGCTCAGCAGCTGAATAAGGAGTCAGGATTCTTCTGGTTTGGTTTTCAAAGTTGTCTAATTTCTGTTATCTATAACATTCTTTTTTTGACCTGCTGAGGCCTGTTCAGGTCAGTCTGTGGCACAGTGATCACCCTCAGGGCAGTGCTGTTTTTTTATACTAAAAACTACATGCAAATTATTTACAATAACTTCCCAATACCTATCACTTATGTTAGACAGGGAGTTTCTACTCTAAACTAATCAAAAAGTGCCAACATCACCTAGAAGATGGAAGCTAGGAAGAAGGAGAAAGAAGGACAAGGCACACCCAAATTCCTTCATCTTGGGCCTCCGAGCTCCTATCCTAAAAACCCCAAAATTCTACTTTTCACCTTGTGGCAAATTAACTATCATTCTACTTAAACTTTCGTGGCTTGTAATTCTTCATATAAGGTTGGTAATTTTTTCTGTGGGTCAAAATGAAAGGCACAGGGGTCTTGGCCTCTGTGCCAAGGGCTCTGAGCCCCCTGGCAGGGGCTCAAGGCATCCAGAGGGATTTCCTGGGTTCCAACACCCCTGGAGCTGCCCCTGAGCCCAGGATGCAGGAGCAGGGCGGCTCCAGCTCCTTCCATCCTGCTCCAGCTCCTCCCTGGCTGCCCCTAAAACACATCCTGCTCTCTGGAGGTGTTCCCAACGTGTCCCAGCAGCCAAAACAACTGTGCTGTTTCCCCTCTGCTGGGGGTTTGATATATATAAAATATGCATATTTTATGATTGGTTTTCTGCAAATATTCAAATGAATATTATATTTGTTATGTTAGAAAGTTATGCTGTATTAACTTTCTTAAGTAGTGTGTTAAATATAGTTTTAGGTTATAACATAAGGTTAAAATAGATACGATGCTATGTAGGATATTTTTTTAAAGAGATGACTTGCACCAGATAGCAGCCACAGGACACCTGAATCTTTCAGAGAAAGAGAATTTATTGCTCTCCTATCAGAAGAAATGAAC
>JAWWMS010000031.1:17846339-17856859 GCA_035048045.1 Chlorospingus semifuscus | reverse complement strand
AGGGTGCCCAGAGCAGCTGTGGCTGCCCCTGGATCCCTGGCAGTGCCCAAGGCCAGGCTGGACAGGGCTGGGAGCAAACTGGGACAGTGGGAGGTGTCCCTGCCCATGGCAGGGGTGGAATGAGCTGAACTTAAGTTCCCTTTCAATCCAAACTGTTCTAACCTCACCTGGAAGCGACAGTAGATGCACAAAACTGCAGCACGTTTCAAAACAAAGATTTTTTTCTCTCGTTGTAGGGGTTAAATGGATCTCCCACTTGAAGTAAACGAGATTTATTAAAGCATTTAATATTTGGAGTAGCATTTATGCTTTCACCTTATACATGATATTGACATTCCAATAAGACAACTGAAAGCAACAATAAAACAGAAATATAACTGCATTTTCTTATCTGCACTAACACAGAAGAAAACTAATGTTGCCATCCCTGACACTCCATAATGTAATTTTTTAGTGTATTCCTTTGGTTTTAAATTAATAATGATGCTTCCTTTCAGGAAAATCTACCCATACAGAAAATAGGATTTTACAGACATTTTCAGATACTGAGTATATTTTCATTCTAATTTACGTACAGATACAGTAAAACAAACTTGCCTATAACAGTAATAATCAAAAATGCATCAGTGTGATGTCTGGGATCTCTAGGTGCCAAATCCAACTGGGGACACTGGACAGAGCATTTGGCTCCTCCCTTGGAACAGGACAGTGCATTTGGATCTAACTGCAGTTCTTTGGAGGTGTCTGAGACTAAAAGACCACAGCCAGTGGCTGAGGATTGTGCTGAAGAGCTCAACCCCTGCTCAAGATTCTGCTCACAAACCAGCAGCTCCTCCCTGATGCTCCGTCACACAACTTCTGCAACAAAGGGGATCCTATCCTCAAAAGACCTCTCAACTTTTCCTTCTTCCCAAACTAAGGTGGTCTGAAACACCAAGGAAAACAGTTTTTAAAAAATGAAAATTTCTGTCAGAAGCTCAAAGAAGTCAATTTTTCATGAGCAGAAACCCACATTTTCTGTAACAAAACATCCTCTGGAAAATGTTTTGACTTTTGAGCAACAGCTGCAAGCGGGGAAGATGTGAGGGTTTCATTCTGGACTGCAGGATCTGGGGGGAGCACTGGGTGACATTAGCAACTGGATTTTACACAGATTCTATTGTGAGTGCTCACTCCCCACCAAGCTGGGCTCCCTGCTTCCTTCCTGGCCCTGCTTTCCAAAGCCAGCACTGCCATAAGGAAGAAATGAAGAAGGGGGTGGTGCTCAATCAGGATGTTTTTCCATGAAGGGAGTAACAATAGAGCTATTTTTACTTTTATTCATTTAATAAAATGTTGGTAATTAAGAGAAATAAATAATCAAAACCAACCACCTTCAGTGACATTTTAGATGAGTTAGGGACAGCCACTCTCTCTCTGCTCACTTCATCCCAATGGTAAAATTACAGATTCTGTCTCAGGAAGAGAACATTGTTTGGAATGTTTCCTTTCAGCAACTCAGACTTTTAGCCAATACAATAATAATTTTATTTAACTTTTTTTTTTTTTTTTAATGAGAAAGAAAACAAGATTATGGGCTAAAACACAGCAGAAATAGGGCTGTGAATACAGCTGGGCTGTGTTGTGCTGCTCATGGTGCTGTGTCCCCCCAGTGCTGCAGCACCCCTGGCCCAGGGAATGACTCTGCCCTGCTCCATGAGATGTCCCAGTTTTTCAGTCACTGAATGACTCATTTTGTCTTTGTGGACAGGAGTGAGTCCCTATTTCTCAGAGCTATTGAGGCAAGATGTCACAATATTATGGGAGTCCCATAAATACTGGTGCAAATAGCACAAAATACAACAGAGTGCTAACACATTTCCACTCCAGGGTCTCCCAAAGGATCCAGCTCTGTGCTGGAGAACTCCCTAAGGAATTCGTTTCAGTTTTCTGCAGAATTCCACTGCAGGAAATTTTCTCTAATTTATTGAGGTACGTGGTCCAGCTTCCTGAAAGGGATGGATTGAGCTGGAGACAAAGTCACAAATTCCATTGTGGACCAGGCCTAACCTCAATGAAATCCAGGCCTTCTTCTAAGTCAGATCCCAGATACAATTCTCTTGTTTTAAAAGCAATTATTAGACCCTCAACAAACATATTGTACTCATTTTTACATTGCCAGAAGTCAGAACCATTTGAGTGCCTCCTGCCTGCAGGTCTGCCTGAAGCCATTGCTTTTTGTGTGAGTTTTAAAACAAAAGTGTCCTCTTCATCTCCCCAGACCTGCTGAATAACCATTCTTTTAGAAGTTTTTGCATCTGTCCAGAAGCTTGCCTTTATGCAAATAGGGTGGTTATGAAAAGGTCTTTTACCTAAATGATGCAGTCAAATTATCAAAATTATCTGCACACCTATTTTATGTACATGGACTGGTGGCATGAACTGCCTCAAACACTTCTAGGACCCAGTGATGCTGAAAGGAATTGTGTCACATTTTTCACATTTCAGGCTGATTCTGAAACTACTTCAGAAACTACAGTTCCATATTATGTAATGGCCCCTTTTGGAGACTTTTGATGTTTATACCTACAATACAGAAAAAGAAAATAAAGCTCATTTTTTGGATCATCTTTTTAACGCCTTTGGCTTCGCACACTTTAAACGCTCAAAGTGTAGTGTGGAGGAAAAGCTCAGAGAATGTGCCATGGCCAGGAATGCACAGGATTAACACAAGCACTGCTAAATCATGCCTGCCAATATGTTTCCAGGGGAAACAGCTCTGAACAGACTTGACTCAACCTTCAGCAGCTCTGCTGTAAAATGAGGTCCTCCAAAGACAAAGGACAAGCTGTAAAAGCAGCTGAGACAGTCACCTCTGAAAACAGCAACTCAGCGTTCAGAACTGACCTTCCTAGGCTTGTCTTATAAATCCTTTTGCCTCTGGATGCCAAAAATCTTTGGATTCAACACCTAAGGGTACCTGCTGTCAAGGAAGAAATACCAACAGCTTTATGAAGTGCAGTGTTAAAAGGGAATTCTCTGAAATGTCTCCTAAAGCTTCAGAGCAGCGAGTAAACAACCTTGTTTCACTGCTTGAAAATCCAAGGTACAACCCCTGAATTTGAATATATTATAGTCACTGACTCCATAAGTAGATTATAAACAATTAGAATCCTTAAAATCTATTTCAACTAACTAGTATTTGTTTAGCTTGAGACAGAAAGGCAGCAGCACACCACATGCAAAGCATGATGTGCAGGGAGAGGAAATATCTTTAGTGAGAAGAAATTATACACTTGGAATATAGGGTACAAGTATTTTTCCTTTCAGCTGCTGATGAGACATGCAATTACAATATCAGTGGGGATTTTTTCCCCTCAGAGGGGAAAGCAATCAATGGTTTTCCAACCAGATCAAAGCAAGGTTCATGGTATTTCAATGTTAGCGTTCAACTTCCCCAACAAGAGACAGGGAGGAAAATACAATTTATGAAAAGAGAACTGAGAAGGTCAATTTGACACCATATTTCTGTGAACTGCACTCAGACCACTCCCAGCCCAGCACACCCCCTAGAAAGGGTTAATAGCAGACAAATTTTAAGCCATCCAGTGCTGGTTTTATCCAGCAGTATTAACAACAAATACACAAAATATATATTACCCACAACGAACAGCAGTTTCTAATGTTCCTGCATTTCAAAAGAACAGGGAAGACATTGTTTTGGACAATAAGCTAAGCCTTCCCAGTTAAATCTAAGATTTGTGGGAGAAGCATTAGCTACTGTACAAAACTGGAGAAGGCTAAAAACAAAAACCAGCATATGCCAATTAATCTTGCAGCATGACGACATAGTGCTAAAATCAGACCACTAAGACACAAGTGTAGGCAGAGAAATAATTTTTCTTCTGTGCAGAGGCTTTTTTTCCTTGGGGGAGGGAAAAAGGAGAAAGAGATGCAAGAGCCCAAATAGAAAAAAAAAAAAAAATCTTCCCATGCCCTTTTCATCCAAGGTTGGAAGTATCCCACAATCTTCAAAATAAGTAGAATCTGCTAGCATGAGCTAAATTTAGTTGCATATGTTTTTCACAACATATGCAAGTACCACTTCCCCCCTTCCTCCTGGGGGCACACACTTTGCTAAGCTGTGGTGCTCTCATTAATCCACACTCACTGCAAAACTCCTGAGGAATATTCCATCATAGGAACAGAGAATTCGTCTGTGATTAAGCCTTGGAACAACACTCAAATCAAGAAAGCACAACCTTTCTCCTCACTGTGCCCATGACTTTCCCACCCTGGTGGGAATCAGGATCAGAAATTCCCTGAGATTGCAGCTGTGGCTGAGACAGGGCACAGGCACAGCACAAACCCCTGTCCCTACCTGCAGGATGATTTCTGCTGCAATTCCACTTCTCACTTGGCATGAACCATTTCCCTATTCCATCACTCAATAAAGACAATTAGTATTTCCTTCTGATATTTGCTTTCTGCCTTCCAAGGATAACAACAACATAATTATTCATTCTCCCCTCTTTTCCAGGATGTTATTCACCATCTTTTTTAAACATGAAATTTGAATTCTACCTGTAAAATATTTCAACTGCATTAATCAACATTACTAGAATTACAACAACACAAACTTCTCTCTCTTTGACTTCTAGCTCTCCTTACCTCTTTGTGATTTCCTGCTCTTGTCCCCTGTGTTAATGAAACAAAGCAAAGTTTCACCTTCTGGAACCCCTTCAGTGCTGTGTCTCAGCACAGCTCCAACTGTCTCAGGGTTTCAGTGCAGCATCACCTTCCCCTGGAAATGCTGACACAACCAAAGGCAGGCAAGCACAACTCCTTCAAATAAACCCTTCCGTGGACAGTGGGGGTTGAACTCAGTAACACCAGCGTGAGTAAGAAATCAATTTAATCCAAAAGTGACTTTCAGAGCTACTCAAGAAAGCAGTAATTTTACATCATAGTCCCACTGCCATCATTGAAAAAAAATATATTTTCTTTACACAATCATGGTTTTGCAAGATAATAATGAAAAAAAATAAGGAAATCAGCAGTAGCAGCAGCTATGCTTACCATTGTCAAGTCCTACAGGTTAAATTTGAGGGACTCCATGGTAAATACAACAGAAAGGGTACTTAATTAAGACTAATTTTAAGCAATACTGCACATAATACTCATCAATGGGATCATACACGAAAACAGCATTTGAGAAGATGAGACCATAACCCTCACTGGCACTTCAAAATCTTGCTCATAAGGAAAAAATTTCTGCCCTAAAGAGAACAAAAAGATGCAAGCAGTAAGCAGTGAAAACACAGGCAGCACTGAAAGCCTTCAAGGTTGCCCAGCTGGAAGGGAACCCCTCCTGATCCAAGGATTCCACCCCAGAACTGCAAATCCGTGCTCAGAAAGAACATCACTATCAGTACTTTATGCAAGGCCAGTATTTAATGTTGCAGAGCAGAGGTGGAGCTGCTTTCCTATCATTACCCATGCTAGAGGAGTGCATTTGTTTTATTTGTAAATTCTGCAAATAGTAAAATAATTCTGCTGGGCCTCCTCCATATGTACAATATTGACATCACAGCTTTCACAGCAAGGTTGGCACAAATCTCTGCCTGCCCCTTCAGGCCAGTCTGTGGTGTTCTTTCCTTGGATTCTTGATCTCAACTCACAAGCCAAGAGACCAGAAAAAGTAAAATAAAGTATGAGGAACACTCAAGCTTCGAGGCTTGACTCAATCTCTCAGCCTGTTAAGCACAGCTGATACGAGTTCACATTTTATCCACAAACCCTTCCCCTTTCTAAAGATCCTTTCCCCTTCCCTTTCTCTTTCACACATTCTCTGGAAGTGAAAAAATGTTATTAATGACTTCTGAGTGCTCCCAGTCAGACCAGGTTTCTCTGACCTCACAGAAGTGCCCTTTAGATTTACAGAATTATTCAGGCTGGGACAGACTGTTTCCATCTCCTGCAGAGAGCCAAGGAACGAGGTTAATGTGCAAAATGTACCTGGGAGCGTGGGGAAATGCAGAAAAAGCAACAATTTCTGCTGCCTCTGTGGCTCCTACAGCACAGTGACCAGAACAAAATTAACCATGTCTAAATACCAATTTCTAACTGAACTCTACAAATTCAGTAGAATTCAATTCTCCAAACACACAGTTTGGGAACACCACCACAATCAAACCCTCCTCAGTTACCCAAAGTGAAAACTAACCCCATTCCTGCCAGTAATGCACATTAAAACTTGCAGGTCTGAGCCAACAGGACCCTCCGAGCTCACTTGTAATTAAAAGTACATTTTCACCCCACATCCAATAAATAAGACTACTAAATTTGTGTCCTTTATGTTCTAGTAAGGAAAAAAAATGCCCAAGTAGGAAATTACAACGAAACAATAAAAAGATGGAAAGAAAACAAGGATGCAAAGAAACAATAAAAAAATAAATAGAGCTGAAATTGAGTCCTCCACATTTCAAGTCTTGAGGAAATATCACCTATATTGCAGCCTAAGCTGTTGGGGTTTCATTTTGTTTTGTTTTCATTCAGACAACTGCAAAATCTTTGTTTTGAATATAGTATGGTACAGAGTCTGGCTTAAACACAACCTGTGTAACCTGAAAGTTGAGATGAATTTTTACTTAACCAACAAATATATTGCAAAATGTCTAAAAAAAATTATTAAAAAAGCCCTGTTGGGAAATTTTCTTTCAACTTTACATTTTATTTGTAGGCAAAATTTTATCTGCAGATAAGAAGGCACTTTTGCAATTTTATAGGTTTTGGTGTCTGATGTTTATAGGTCTCAGACACTGGAACAGAAAAAGTATCAAAAAATTTTTGAGGCCAGTATTGACTCCTTTGCAAAAGAGATTTTGGGAATTGTAGGAAAAGAGGAGCATCTCCAAACAAAGAGAGTTTAAGAACAGCCATAAATAATTTGCTGTGAATAAAGGGAAAATAATCTATGTGTATATGCACATACAAAATATTTAGACCATACCTACACAAGCACCCACAAACAATGATAACGAAAGCTTCGGGAAAGACAGTAAAAGCTTTGTCTCAGAAAGGATGAGTTGAAAATTAAAACTGCAATAGCCATTCATCTGCATATTTTATTAAACCATCCCCAAAAAAACTCTTTTTTTAAAAAATTTTCTATTCTAGTTAGGAAAGTCACACCAAAATTAGTCCTGGACTGAATGAAAGAAAAATCTAAACATTAAGATATTCATTGCAATTGCTTTCAGAGAACTACAACGGAGAACAGTGAAGTCTTTTAATATTCCCAAAAAGATCAGAAAATTTTGAAAAGGAATACCCAGAATAGCTGTTTCTGTTGTTATTAGTTTTAACCAAAACAGGGAGTCTATAAGGGTATGTGATTTGCAGACCAATTAGGACAAGCTCAAATGAGAAATGTTATGGGACAGCAAATGCTTGAGAAGATTCATTTTCAATAATGCTGACCACACACATCCAGCCCTGGGCTTTCTGCAATACTAAATTTTTTCAATAATAATTACAGTTAAGAAATATTATCATCATTAACTAAGAGTAAATACAGCCCCCACACACATATCAGAAATATCTTAACAGAATAGATAATTTCTATGGTTCTTGCAGTGACATCCCAGCGAGGTGGAAACCAAAGGAATCATAAAATTCCAATGTCCTTTAGCTGAGCAGCAGATCCCTGATCTTTCCTCACAGAGAAATGAAAGGTTGTGTAAAACAAGGAGATTCTGCCTTGCTCCAGAGACACCTTGGAAAAGCTTCCCTCTTCCCTCAGAAAACGCAGATGATAAAGAGCAATTGATATTATTTATATAAAATTACAGATAAACACTTAAAAAGCTATAAATTTGCTTACTGAGTGATCTATCACTGTTTATCAATTATTTTTATTGCCCTCTTCCATCAGCACTCTTGGCAATTTATTTCTGACAATGTCTTTAGGAGGAATGTGACACTAACAGGAACAGGTGGTGACTTATATGGTGAACTTATATGGGCTAAATTACCCCAAAATGTAATTTAGCCTGAAAAATCCCACACACACCTTTATTATTACTGGGGAAATGCCTCCTCCCAGAATTCATGAAAACATTTCTGCCTCACAGGACTGATGTACATCAAATATATGGAAACGATTTATTCCTTTCTGATATATATTGATATTTTTTACATTTAAATACCTCTGAGATTGCTGGCAGTTCCTACTTGTGTCCACAGCAAACCCAGAACACTGATTTTATTTTTAATTTTTCTTCATTTAGTTCATTGGTTGGGGTTTTTTTCCCCAAACTGTTACCCTCCACCCTTGCCAGACACTAAATGCTGAATATTTCCTGAGCCCCCTCAGAAAACTGGAGAGAAAGCATTCCTTTGGAAAGTCTGAAAATTCCAAATGGGAAAAAAACCCCTATAAATATAAAACAGCTCAAGATTGCTGCCTCAGAGAATTCCAAAGGACAAAGGCAATCCACTCACAGAAATGCATTTTTCATACATATATTTTTAACTACTGTAAAGGGAAAGTAGCACATTTTATTTAATGTTGAACTCTCAACTCTTAGCATTGAACCATGTAAAAAACATAAATAGAGCTGAAATTGAGTCCTCCACGTTTCAAGCATTGGTCTTCTCACTGCTTGCCATTCTCCAGGGGTGAGGATCAAGGACAGCACTCGAGCATCCATTGTCTGCAGGGTTTGTACAAGAACCTGCTGGGAACTATTGCAGGTTTTACAAAAGCCCGAGGAGCACCAGGCAGCTCTCAGGAATGCAGAGACACTTAGAGAACGACAATCAATCTGTGCCCATCCTCTTAACACCAAGGGCACATTTCCACAGAGCTGATATGTTTTCTTCACGGTCCTAAGTTTGTCTTTAAGATAATTTGCTGAGCACAAAATAAGAATTTTCTATTTGTTAACATTTTGCCAATCATCGCCTCAGTCACTGCTCCAAACCAAAATCCCCAGGAACAACTCCAAATATTGGGCACTTGTTTCCAGGAATAACTCCAAATATTGGGCACTTGTTTGCTCTCTCCTCCTCCCTGTTCCTCTCTTTCTCCACGAGTCCCTTTCCTTCAGATGCAGCACGCGAGCAGGATTATGCTGAATTTAACAAGATCCCTGAAAACAGATTTTTCACTTGGTCCTAAAGCACAACATGCAAAGGCAAAAGGCCAAGTCTGAGTCGCATGAGAGATTTTAAATGTGAAAGTAGTAAACATAAGGGTAACTTGAAATAAATAGTTTACTTTGGGTCGTTAAGCTGTCTAATTAATTTTTGTTTCACATTATTAGTATATAGCAGCAAGCAGCCATTTAAGCAGCTGCTTAAACACAGATCATACAAATATATGAGTGTAGGCTAATGGAAAGAATGGCATATTTATTTAGATTAAACATTCCTGAATGATTTAAATTAAAAAAAAAAACGCTCAGATCACGAGAACTGTGTGGCTTTCTGAAATATGCTGCAGAAAAACCTGGCTTAGCTGCTTTGCACGAGGGAGAGCAGCAAATGGAACGTGGTGAGTCCAAGCAAGATTGTGAATTTGTTATAAGCTGTTAACAGACCTCATTTGAAAAGACTTACATTAAAAATAATTCCTCAGCTTGCTCCTTTTTTTAAGTACATAACCTTTTTTTATTACTCAGACTAATTTTCATCACCGAAAGGCATTGCAGCTTGCTTTGATGCTGTGTGATGCTGCTCCTTTCTGTTAAGTGGTACATAATTATATTCCTCCCCTTCCCCCAGCAGAGATCATAAATTCGTTATCTCCTGACAGCTTCAAACAATTCAGCTTCAAAATATGCAGGTGAGGCAGATGGGTGAGGAGTCATGTGAAGCTGCTAAGCTCTCAGATGACAGAGGGGGTCTGAGTGTTATTTAGTGCTTAACTCCAAAGCTCTGAAGATCTGAGCAAAGTGTCAGAGCCACCTTTGGTTACTCCAATATGTGGAGACAATCCACATAAATCTGAGGCAATATCAGCACTCAACCCTCTGACCTTTCAGAGCAGCAGCAGTGTGAACAGACTCAGAGAAACCTCACGTGGATCTGCTGTCTCATCATGTTGGCTTATCTTGAGTTTTGAAAGTGAAATAACACAACTGTTGGATGCAACAGCACTTCTCAAATCTGCAGAGAACATTCTAGATCTGGGTAAAATCCAGAGCATGCCTGAGGGTTTCCCCATGCAGAGCCTGTACAGGCAGGAACAGGGTGCTCAGATCTGTGGGGACCTGTTTTTGTGCACCAGTAAGAAAGACAGAGGGGACAGAGGGCTCCCACCTCCGGGAAAATTCCTTTTCTATTCCCTTCCTCCCCTCAAAGCCCACCCCAAAATGATGGCAGCAAAGGGGCCATGGAGGACGTGCCAGGTGAGGTTTGCTTGTCACAGACACGTTTTCTGAAAAATCCTTTCCTTAAGATTTTTTCTCCTGAGAAGCTGAGAGGCCTCAGGAACAAAATGTAAACAATGGTTATCTGCTGCTGTGGAATGCAAC
>JAWWMS010000031.1:17825030-17839230 GCA_035048045.1 Chlorospingus semifuscus | reverse complement strand
CTTTTTTTCCTCCAGTGTAATTGGAAATACAAGCAAAGACACAATTATGTGCTTGTCAGCACCTCTCCAGTCAGAGGCATCATTCCCCATTGTTCACAGAAGGAAATCACCAGCAGCACCTGTGACCCTGTCACTGCTCATTCTGTCAAATCCAAGGGAATTTTCCCCCAGCATCCCAGAAAAACCAAGCTCCTTCTAAGAATTATGGAATAATGGCAAGCCACTGATGCTCTGTGGAATTAGAAATAATTTCCAAAAGACAATGGGAGAAAAATGGGACAGAGAACAGCATCAAGAGCCTTCACATCATCCCCTGATTCCTGTTTAGTATTCACCACACCAGGGTCCCTAAATGCCTATCAGAAATATGTACATCAAATTAGAACCTCCAATTAACGCTTCATACCTAAGTGAAGCCAGCACACAAAATGCATTTTCATCTGTAAAAGCAGGAAAACTTCCTTCCATATTGCTGAAGAGGAGGTTGCAGCATCCTCCATATCCAAAAAAAACCTCATCTGAATTGTAACACAGAATTAAAACATTCTGTGGAAAGGAATTTAAACCTCCTTTATTGAGTTTTAAATAAAATACCTGGGAAATATGCCAGGTCTTTAAAATATCTTACAATGTAAGAATGTGGGGCAAAACCAGACAGAAAAAAAAAATTAAAATACTATTTTACAATCCTTTAAGAGAAAATTGGTGAAATTAAGTTTATCTGATGGAGCATGTTTTGCAGCTATTTGGTTTAGATGCTCTTAATTAATAAAAAAAATATTTATGCAACTGATTCTTAAGCAGTCAAGGAAGATAAACTGAAGAATTCTCAGCAAGGCAAATTCTGCAGAATGGAGGTGGCCAATCAGATTTCAGGTGCAAGGCACAAACCCAGGGGAAAATCCAAATGTTCACAAAAGTCACATTCCTCTGTACTAAACATTATTCTAAACATTATTTCTCATTGAATCTGAAGCACTCCAAGAGTAGTTAGATTTAAAAAAACAATTTAAAAATTCAAACAAAGCAGCCCAGGACACTGAATATCCCTAAAAGATAAAAAAGTTCTACCTGATTAAACCAAAGAGTATCAGGGGGATTTGGAAGAACACGCTGGATCTATTTCTGACTGCTTTAAAATTAAAGACTCAAATTATACTTGACAAATATTTTCAGATTGGAGGTATTTCAGCAATATTCTCCATGTACACCCTCCCCAGTGAACACTGAGCACTGCCCTCTGTACCACAGGCACTGTGCGAAACCACAGATTCCCTTCCAGCTCCCCAAATCCCAATCCCACAGGAAATCAGGGGAGAGCATTCAATACCAATTAAGACAATTAAAAACCATCAGTGTCTTCATGTTAGTGAACTTACTGTGGGTTTTGAGAAATCAGGAGGGATGGCACAGGGCTGGATTTAATGCCATGTCTGTACAGTCCCCAGAGCAGCAAGACCCACTATTTACCAAAAATTTCAATTTTGCCCCCTCACTCATCAAACTTGGAAAGGAAATAATTTTTTTTTAAATAAAAAAAATAATAAAATTTACCAGACCTTTATAGCTAGTAAGAAAATAAAATATATCTGGTTTGGCCTTATAAGTGTCTTGTCTATGAGGAAAAAATTATTGCTTCTGGTGTTTTTCTACCAGGTTGGTTTCTAAGTGACTGAGGTCACAACTTCTTACTCATTCTGGAATCAGCTTTTCAATTCTTTGCCTTCAGCAAGCTCCCAAGAGCTCTGCTTGGTTTCCATGCCCTCAATCTCTCCCTTTAAAATGGAAATCAGCTTGGAATTTCATCCTTCCCTGTGACACAGGCAGGACCATCCTAACATGCCAACAGAATCATTATTAAACACAAGATGCTGGCTGCTCGCACAGGGATGCAGCTTTAGCTCTCATTTTCCAAGCTTTACGAGCTATACTAGAGAAAGGGAATTATGGTTTAAATTTCAATTTTAAATTAAATTTTAGCAACCACCAGTGACAATTCTGTTCTCACCTCCATGTGTTCCTGAGCACATCCATGTGTAACCCAGGAGCTGGGACTCCTTGTGACCTCTGCCCCTTCAGCAGAAATGCCCAGCTCACCTGGCTCATTGAATTACTCTGAGATCTTTAATAAACAAAGTTCTCTGTTATCCCAGCTCAGGGAGAGCAGCAGAGGGGAATCCCATCAGGAATTGTCTGCAATGTCCCAGCTGCACTCAAGTTCCTCCTCTGGCCCTGGCAGAGCTGGCCCTGCCCTTCAGCCCTTCTCTCCCACCCCTAAGGACAATTTACATGGGTTCAGCCAGGAAAAAATCTCCGTGGGGGTGGCACAATGGAAGCAGGAGCTGAGAAAGAATTAAAATTGATGCTCTCCAAGTCTCCAAAGAGCACAGCCTCAGGATCTGAGTAGGAGACTAGTCTGCTAAAATGACATCGAAAGCTCAGGCTCAAAATTAAAATAGGTGCAGTAAATGGCTGCCCTCATGCCAGATAGCTCCTTATAACCACAATAAATCTGCCATTATTGTCATTTTACCCTGTGATGGAGAAGCAGCTGAGCCCTGTCACACCCAGCTCAAACAGGGGTTTCTCCAGTGGCCATGGCTCATCAGTCCCCATCCCCTGCACACTCCAGCACACACAGCAACTCAGAACCTTTCACTGAAGGCTGAAATCCCTTCACACTCCAGGAGGTCAAATTAAAGTCAGTCATTTGTACAAATCCTGCAGCAGGCAGGCAGAGAGTGGCTGCCTGTTAATTAAAATGAATGGCTGTGTGGGCAGGGGGAGCAGAGCTGAGCACAGGAGGCAGCACAATGTCCCCTCCACTGCCACAAAGGGACACAGCAGCAGGATTCCCCTCAAGGGAGGCAGGACAGCAAGAAAAGCAATGTTCAGTCACACCAGCCTTCAGGAAACACCAAAATCCCACCCAGCAGCAGTGGGAGCTGCTCAGCCTGGCCAGGCCGTGCACTGCAAGGCTGAATTAATCTCAATTCCAGGACACTTTTCTCTGCAGTGGCAATAAAAGCAGATTTTAGTAATTCCCAGGTGTAGTTTGCATGGCAAGGTGTGAAAGCCGCCATAGAACTGGAATATTTTTTTAGAGTATGCAGAACTAATGCAAATTTTTATAACTTTGCAACCTGTGGTTGGGAGGTAAACCACCAGCACACCTTGACAAATCATCCTTGTCATCTTCCTTATCTCTGACCCCCACTCTATTCTCAACATTTTGCTTCTCAGCCTTATTTCAGAAGCATGTGAGGAAAATCTCTTCATTTTCTTAAGGTGCAGTTGATCACTTCATTAAACCTGAAGGGTTGGCACTGTCCTGTTTCTCAGGCATTTTAGCATCCCTAAAACTCAGTGATGCAGAGTCAGTGAGAAGTGCTGCAGGACACCATCTGGGGCCAAGGAAATGCCCTACAGGTGCTTTTGCTCAAGCCAGACCTTCTTGGTAGCTTTGCCACCACTCCCAGGTGGGATGGAAAGTGGCAGTGCCATCACTGGTCACTGACCTTGTCTCTGGGAGTTCCATATTCCCATTTAGGGTTGAATATTCAGCTTTCTCTGGGGTTTGTGGAGGGTTACCAGCTGCTGGCTCTAAAGTACCTACCACAGGAGAAGGGACAGAAATGGCTGGTGTCTCATGAGCAGCTCTTAACACTGAGCAAGAAACAGAGACTCTCACTGGGCAATTTCTGTTGGCCAAACTGATTTTATCACAGAATCATGGAATGGTTTTGGTTGGAAAAGACCTTAAAAATCAGCTTATACCATCCCCTGCCATGGCAGGGACCCCTTCCACTATCCCAGGGTGCTCCCAGCCCTGTCCAGCTCAGCCTTGGGCACTGCCAGGGATCCAAGGGCACTCACAGCTTCTCTGAGCACCCTCATTGGGAAGGATTTCTTCCCAATATCCACTCTTAACCTATTCCCTGCCAGTGTGAAGCCATTCCCCCTGTCCTGTCACTCCAGACTCTTGTAAAAAGTCCCTCTCCGTCTTTCTTGTTGGCTCCTTCAGGCCACAATTCAGTCACCCCTAAACTTCTCCTCTCCAGGCTGAACAAACCCAATTCTTTTCTTATTTTGAACCAAGCATTAAAAGCACCATTAAATTAAGTGAATAAAACAAGAAGAAATACAAGCAACACAAATTCTTCTCCTCCAAACTTAGTGCAGCATACAGGCTCTGCTTGCACACAGCCATCTGTCAAGCCTCAGAGTACAATCTTTGGGCTTAACATGGTCCACCCAAAGATAAGTTTAATTATGACAGAACAAATCAAGCATATCTGTTAAAGGGGGAAAAAATATATCAGAAAAAAAGTTATTTTTTCCTACTGAAAAAATAGCTCTGGATAGATATATCAACTGCACAGCCCTGCAACCTCCTCCACCTCAACTGCAGTGTTGGCAGCAGGCTAAAGGTTCTCAGCTAAAGCAGCAGATTCTGTCACTGCAAGGCTTGCTTTGATTTGGATCATGTAAAGGAGTTTGATCCAATGGTCAGTGAAAGGGCAGCATTACCATATTACAACAGCTCCAGCCACATTTCTCCTCTCAACAGGAATAAACACAAATGTTGCCTCACACCTCAGACTCAGCTACGGCAAGTTATCATGTTCTGCATTCTTCACTTGCATCCACCAAGGGCTCAGGCATACCAGGAAGACTCAAGCTGTCAAAATGCAGGAGTAAAGGAACAGGCTTTTCTGAGGAAAATATCATAAGACATCTAAAAGCCTTAAAGAAAAATGCATCTTTGTTTATTTCTTCCATATTTAAAACAATAAAACAAAGCAACCAACCTCTCTATGTAACGCTTGACCTTGATGAATAATTCCCATTTCAGAAATAAAGAGGAAAAAACAGTGAAAAGATTGCCTGATCACCTAATAATTGTCTCTGAAAATCCCTACCAGTGTGGCTGCATGATCCCAGCACTGTTCATTAATGTCAAACAGGTCTGGGAGCACAAGTGCAGGGTAAGGAAGAATTAAATCCATTTAGTTGTGCTGTGCATATTCTGATGAATGTTTTTAAAGAAGCTAAACAGTGCAGAGGTCAGTCAGAAATAAACAAAACATTAGGTAAATAACCTCTTAAAATAATAAGACAGATGAATTTATTTAAAATAAAGTTTAAAATAGATGGCTTTTCTGACTACTGCACTTGCTTTCCCTGGCAAAGGAAATGGGAATAATTAATGGATTTGGCTGCTTCTCCCCAGGGACAAAGATAATCAGTCTGTGGGGGAAAGCCTTTATCTAGCACAGAGATAGTGCAGGAACAGCAGAAGGAAGAGGGGGGAGAGGTGTTGGAGATCTTTTCCTGGCACACCTTCAGAGCTGTTATCAGCTCTTGCTGCTCAAACTAACTCAGCTCCAGGTATTTGAAATGCTGAAACGTTGCCAACAGAAATATTCTTTCTTTCATGAACCAGAATGAAAGGGGGGTGTCCCTATTGTTATTACAACAAGCAAAACCTCAGAATTAATCCAGGAGCACTAAACAGACTCCTTGTTCCTTTCTGGCAAATGCAGGTCTTGAAAGCTCTTGAAGGACCTTTTTTATTCTTTGTTCATGTATTACTGGAAGGTGTTCCTGCCTGTGGCAGGGGGTTGGAACCAGATGATCTTTTCTGGTCCCTTCCAAACCAAACCCCTCCACAATTCTGTGCAGCTACAGTAGGAGTGCAATCATTGCCTGACAACACAAACTGCAGGTTCATCAGAATTAAATGGGTTTGGGTTTCAGTTATTTATTTTACAATAGCTTGGTTCATTATCTACTCCACAGCTGAGTAGTTCTTGAAACACAAACCTCTTTTTCAGTGCACAAGAGATGCAAGTTAATTCATCCCTGCAGGCAGGGAGCAGTGGGACTGAGAGCTCCAACCTTCCCACCTCTTCTAGAGCCCCAAAATCTGCACAAACCTCTAGGAATGATCATTTCAGAAACCTCATTCTCAACAATTTTTCCAATGGTTTGACACTGTCTTCAATTTCAAGACTGACATTTTCTTCATTTTCTGGAACAAACTAACAGCCACTATTTTTTTCCCCAAAAAAAATCTTCATTATTTAGGATTAAATAAAATAATTGTATCAGCCCAAAATGAGCTCAAAATTCACCCTTCGTGTTTGTGATAATCTGGCAGAAAAAGAGGAACCATAAAAGAAGGCGGTGGGGTTTTTAATACATTCTTAGATAATCACATGGCATTGCTCAAAATAGCATGAGTTGAAAACCTCTGAGAACACACAGGAACTCACAGCTTTCCCAAAGTCATTTTAAGAAAAAAATTAAAATACCTTGAAAGGAATCAGATTCTCCAGGAACGCAGAGACCTCCTTCCTTGGAGGAGGACAGAACTGAGCTTATTAAAATCACTGTACAAGTGGCCTGGAACCCAACCAGGAGAGCTACAAGTGGCTGAACAAACACCACCATAAGGAGCCTAGATTTTCACAGGAAGTTAAACACTGCTGATCTCCTTTCCAAATTACCATCTAGCTTTCCCTTGTGAGCTGGGGGGGAGTAGAGTGTGACAGTATTTCATCTATCACCAGAAATAATCTGGATTCCCACTGTCAATCACATGGTGCTGATTAACTCAAATTATTTCAAATCAGCACAAACAAATGAAAAGCTCCTAAAAAAAAAAAATCTAGTCCTACTGGTTTGTCAGAAATATGGTGACTTAGACTAATGTGGAAAAGAAAACAGACACATGATCTGCCTGATGTAAACAAGAGTTTACTCAGGAAAGGTCAGGTCCTCACCTCACACAATTATGAGAACCAGCAATGGCTGAAAGCTCCATAAAATTTGGAAAGAAAACAAAATGGGAAGAGGGGTTGTTCTGTGGTGCTTAGTCTGTATCACAGGGTGAATTCTGCAGGAAAACACGCAGAAAGCAAACAGAAGTACTCAGAAATGCCTTCTTAACCAATCCAAAATACAAAATTTATCCTTGTGGTCTCCCTTATCTCTGACCCCCAATTCCATACCAAACGTTTTGCTTCTCAGCCTTATTTCAGAAGCATGTGAGGAAAATCTTTTCATTTTCTTAAGGTGCAGTTGATCACTTCATTAAACCTATTGTCTCCAACTCTTTCAGGAGCAGATAAATTATTTAGCATCAGGCAGCTAAAAATCAAAGTTTGGTTTAACATTTATTCTTGCAGTACATCATAACTACATGCTCAAATCTCCCTGACTTTCCAGTGAATGTTTCAGCAATTGAATTCCAAATTACACTTACTTTTCTTCCTTTTTAGAAGTAATTAGAACAAGAGGAAAATATTCTAAGTAAAATAAAATTTCAAGTCTAGATCTCGACACGAATAAATTGGTTCATTTGGGGCTAGAGAGAAAATTGATTTCTGACCTACATAAGGATGAGCTCTGGACAGGAATGTCAAACCACCCTGATAAAATTCCTGCTGTCAGCACAGTGATTACACCAAGCAGTGTGCAATAGTGAATATAATTTATATTCCCCAAACACACCAGGGTTTAATGTCCCATCTCTGGCCCTTCTTCCCCCTTCCCACATGGAATTCTCTCAGTGACAGCACTGCTGGGGCACAGCTGCAGAGACTCCAGCTGCCCACAGGGACAAGGGGAAAATAAAGTGGTTGGGTTAAAATAAAGTGCCCTGTACAGGTGGGAACACCCTGGGCACTGCAGCCTGTCCCTGTCACACACCTGCACACCCTGGGCACTGCAGCCTGGCCAGGTGACACACCTGCACACCCTGGGCACTGCAGCCTGGCCAGGTGACACACCTACACCCCAAAGCCAAGGAAGCACCAAGTGTCCATCAGAGCAGCTGCTGCTCCACAGCACCAAGCAGACATTGCTCAGTGAATAAACATGAAGGTGTATTTCATGAAATCTGGAAAAAGGACATTGTCCACCCCCAGCACCATTCTACCTTCTGGGCTGAAAGCAGCCTAAATCAAGCAATTGGAAACCATTCTCTTCCCAGGGCTGAAATCATCTGGATTTAATGGGCAGTTCAGTCATCATTAAGTGCTTTATGAAACTTGGAAGGGCAGGGACAAAGTTCAGCTCAAACAACCATTCATCTCCTCCTAAGCTGGGTAAATATTCCATTGAACCAGCTGTGCTCAAGTGCCACTTGCTGCGCTCCCTGAAACACCCACAGGAGCTGCACGATCCCAGATCCCATCCTCATTTTCCATAGCCAGGAAATGCACACACACCCAAAACAGGAGCAGGAGAGGGCACAGAACCCTGGAGTTCGGTGGCTGCAGGAGAAGTGCAGAGGGCAGCAGGCACATCTCACCACATTCTCTGGGGATTTTGGGGCAAGATTTAACACACACACCAGGACAAAGTCAACCCTCTCAGCCCACTAAACAACTCATGTGGAGCTCTCCCCTGGCAAAAATTCCACACTGAACTAAAAATGGTTTCAAACATTTCAGTTGTAATGAAAGCACAAAAAAATTCAGTATTTGATATTGGATTTAGAGCACTTAAATTACACGGGAAAACTAATGGCAAAATGCAAAGTCATTTTCAGAGTAACAAAATCATTGCCACTCCCACCTTTAATTTTTATTCTTTTTCCCTCTCTTCCTGCCATCTCAGGCTTTTCAACAGACATTTCATGTCACATTTTAAACAATATACTTAGGCTGACATTTAGTTTTGTGAAAACTCAAATAATTAATTGTTGGCTATTGGAAATAAACTACTATATTGGAATTTATTACCACATTTGGAAATAACTGTGTATGGCCTTTGGTTGATGTCCAGCAGATATTCCAGAACCATCAACCCCCCTCTTTGAATCTCCAATGCTTTTCTGCTGTCTCCATTTCTCATCTTGATACTACAGAAAATAAAGCAAATAAAGAAATCACTTCCCATCCCTAATCTCCAGTTTTATTTCACTAAAACACTACTAGTTTGGACCAAATAAATTACTTTGAGAAGTCTTAAAATGTTCTACTTTTTTCCCCTTTACATTTCCAATATTCTGAGTCTGTTAAATGAAATTACTCTGTGGCCTTCAGTCATTCCCATGTGAACATCAACCCGTGGGAAGAACCAAATTCAGTCACACTTAGGGATACTCCACCTTTCCAAGAGCACTGGAGATCAGACATTAATGGAACAGGTGTCACCAGCACAAATATCATCTGCCATTTACTAAGACATCACAAATTATTTATCCAGCCTGCCAGGGAGCTCCTGTGATCTACCCAAAGACTGAGCATCAGCAGATTGGGGGCAAAAAATACACAAAATATACAAATGAGAACAAAATACTCATAAACATTAGAGCCAAACAGTTTGGCTCTAATCCAGCAAAGCGTTTAATTATATGAGACAATCTATCGCTAAGCATGACTTCAGCACTTCCATAAATATCTATTTTTAGTGCCTACTTTTTAATTTCCAGGAATAATTAAGCAGTTGATTTCAAAATAAATAACAAGTATTTAGAAATCTGATATTATTATCATAATTATTTCTTCCAAACACAGGTTCAGGAATTACAAAGCTTTTTGCACAGGCAGGTTTTGAGTGGTGGTTTGATTTAGGGGTTTTTGTGGTTACTTTTCCTCCCCACAAAATAATTCCCAATTCCACACAGCCAGTAAGACACATCTCTCAAGTCAAATTAAAAAAAGCCAAATCTATTTCAGTACAAGTTTATTCAGAGTGTCAGTGGCTACAGGTACTTATTTGGAAAGCTCTCCTACTGCATTAAATTTCCTGGGAAAATTACCATGTTAAGGCTGAGAAAAGCTCAGCAGAGCAGCCCACCTCTCTCTATATATACATCTCTCCATGGCCCATCAGAAATCAAGACAACTTCCCAGTCAGGATGCAGAAGCCTGTGCTATATGCAGCTCTTCCTTGCTGCCTGCTGCATGCAAATGCTCTGGCTATTCTCTATTAATATTTCCAATTACCATATGACCTATTATTCTGACAGCTCAGCAAAAGGCTGAAGGACCAACAACAGCAAAAAAAAAAAAAAAAAACCTCACAAAACAAAGGAGGGGGGAAATAAAAACAAAACAATGATTCCTGTACTGTTAGCAAAGGCTCTCTCTTGGTATTTCACTGTCTCTTCTACTCTACATATAAACAATTCCAGGGTTCTGCTCTGCTGAAGCTTCCACCAATCATTGTTACAGCACTGCTTAAATAACAATTCTGCCTCTACAACAGAGCAGAAGTATCATTATTTTATATGAAAGCCCTATCATAAGAAAGATAAAAACATCTATGGTTTTCTATTAAGTGTAACTCCAAATAAAACAAATTTTTGTCTATTTATTTGTGCCCATATATATAAAGGCACAATCCCATGACAAGGTTTCAGAATGTTTCTTTCCAAAGTCACACCTGGAGGAGCCTGGCACACACCAGGCCATGAACACACAGAATTCACAGCCAGAATGTTCCAGAAAGCCAATACCCATTCTCTTGGTGCTTTAGCCCCAGATCTATTTTGGTTTGGGTTTTTTTTTTACATCTTTCACAGACAATGTTTCAGACACCATCTTGCTTCATAATGAAGACCTGAATTGCAGACAAAGCAAAAGCAGCAAAGCAGAACAAACAGCTTTGATTATCTTCTTCAAATATTGTTATGTTGGCATAAAAGTGTTTGGCTCTCACAATGCCTTTTTTTATTGTTTGAAACATGAATGGGTTCGGAGGAGCAGCAGCACAATGAGGACGATTCAGGACCTGTTTCACAGAGACACAAATGCATTGTCAGAGCAAACATTGATTTCTGCATTCACCAGAGCAGAGGTCGAGCAGGAGCCCTCACTGCAGACACCTCCCCTGCCCACAGCAGCAACCACCACTATTCCTCCAGCAAGAAATCAGCTCAAAAGGAAAAACCAACCAAAAAAAAAAATTGCATATATATATATATACACACACACAAAATGATGTTGTCTCCTGAATATTTATTCTGTCAGCACACACAGTTTAAAACAACAATCCCATAAAACAGCAGGCATTTGCTTTTCTGGCTGAGATGGATCCAACAAAAGCAGGAAAAAGAACTTCTCAATTTAAAAAATACTGCGCAACTGGTACCATTAAATTTGTTTATTAGAAGTCTTTGAGGGATTAACAGGGAGGGAAGTACCAGGCCAAAATTCACAAGAACATTATAAACGTGTCAATTGTATTTTGCATTCTGCTGCCACTCATTTATTCAACAATGCAAGAGGAAAAAATAGTCTTTGACTAGGGCATTACATCTAAATAACAACAACAAAAAAATCCATTTTAAAGGTGCTTTCTCTCTTGATTGACCAGCTTTCCTTTATATGGTGTGTGCCAGTTTAATCCTACCAGTTTGCCTCAACAGCTTTCTAAAATAATTCTGCTCCTTGCTCAAGAAGAGCTCTGTGAGTATCACACGTTCCCCGCAGTGCCCTTGAAATAGAGCCTTGCTATTCCATCTGAGCAGGAAACCCAGAATATCAAAGATCCTAAACTGCAAGGGAAAAGCAAACACTTGGGTTTGCACCACTCTGATCCAAGGGAAAGGGAGAGCTTTGAACAGCATCAAAGGGATCCTGATGATCTCTTGCCACTCGGAATCTTTGGCCAACTGAAGTGAGCACATTTTAAACAATGTTTGGTGTGTTAATGCTCATTCCAGAAATGGGCAGGTGACAATTATGTGACCCCTGGAGCACTGAGAGACGGGCCCAGAGCCCAGGGAAGATGTGGAAGTGGAAATGGCAGCCAGAGCTTTGCCAACCATTCACCTGCAGTGCTTCTCCCCTGCTCTACAACCAGAACGTGGCTTCCTAAAATAAAAACACAACCCCCAGCATAACAAACCTTCCCCATGTCCATCTGCCATTCTCACACTTCAGGCCAGGAGTTCAAATACAATATTCAGTAAAACACAGCTAAACCTGCACTAATCCAAAGTGTCTCTCTTTAAGTCTCCTTCAAGGATTTATCTGTGCTCACTGAGGAAAAATAAAGAAGCATCCATGCAGCACAATTATCTTAAATATCAGTTACCATCCCCAAAATGTACTACTACTGAAACTTGACATTTCCAGGAAGGAAACTGCTTAACTAAAATTGTTCAGCTGAAATATATACACTGTCAATACAACAAGTTCTCTGCTCTGGGAAGATGCCAATTCAATTCAATCATACACTGCTCCACTGCTGCAGGAGATTCTTTATTTTCCTAGGGGAACAGGAAATAAATAAGCTGAAAGCTCATCTTTAAAGTGTTGCTGGAATTCCTGTATCTAGTTCCCTGACTATGAGCTCTGCCCCATCTCACCAGTCCTGACTCCACTCCACTGTTGGAAATCCCATTTGTTAGAGACATTTGACAGAACATTATTCACCCACATTCATTTTTTATCTTCCACTGTGCTTTACAAAAAGACTAAGTAGATTTTGACAAGGGATGAGATGGCACATCTATTGATCCAACACACAGGTCCACTCCTCTTTAGTCTTCTCCATTCATAAGAAATCTTTTCTAGTCTCAATTTTTTTTTTCACAAGCGAGCTTTACAAAGAAAGATTTTAAACAATTGCCTTGTCATACTTCATGCACACTCGTAGAGATTTTCTATACATGACATTCCTTTCTACAAGGGATTTTGAAGAAATGGGGGGTTTTCCTACATGAAATAGTAGAAGCAGGTGACTCAGTCAAACTCCAAGACATGAGGTCAGAAAATAAAATATTTTGTACTCCAATAGTGATTACTGGGAGCTGGTCAAAACAAAACGCTGATGTTACAGCCAGAAAAAGCAAAACTCTAAGCAAGAAAGGTGATCCAGCTTCTCCAGTGACAGAAGACTTCACGTGTAAAGCAGCTGGAAATTTACTGCCTGCTGGTTTGGAACCTGAGGAGTTCCCACCACAGCTGACTTTGGCATTTTCATCCCATTGACAACAGTGTGGCTAAACAGTTACAAACACAAAAATACAGGCACAAAGATTGGCCCTCCCAAAAGAGTCTGTGCCAAAACAGCTTTTTAACAATACACACAAAAGACTTAAAACTTGGCAGGGGAACATGAGGAAAAGGTGAACATTTCTATTCAAATGTCCAAAACCCCAAGAATATTCATTATTCCATGACAGAAAGAGAAGCAATAAAGAAGTGGAAATTAGTTAAACAATGCACAGGCTGCAGCCAATTACCTCTCCAAAATGAGTTAGCAGCATCTATTATATTTTTTGTTAATATGTATTTTCTTCCAGCAGTTCCTAACTCCACTCAATGTCAAAGCTTTCCCAGCATCTCAACCAAGCACCACAAGAAAAAATATGCACATTACTACGAGTATTTCTTTGCTCATTCTCAAAAGAACATGGCCAGGTGCAGACTGTGAAAAAATTCAACATGCTGAGCCCTTCCCTTAAATTCTCATTTCCCACTGCCTACCTCAGCACCTGAATTGTCCACAGAAAATCATCCCACAGTTCTAGCAGCCTTTCATAGCAGGTATTACCATCTTTAAAACTCTTGTAGGGAAAAAAAAAACCACCAAAATAACAACAAATAAAGAAAGAATAAAATATTTACAAAGGTATCCTTTCACTGCTGTGAATTTTTAATCACTGAATAATAATTCAGGTCTTAAAAAGCATTGCCTGACAAATGATCGCTGCCCACTACAGAGCCTCTCAAGTGTCACATCTGTTAAAATTTCATGGAGGCAGAAGTTTTAATGATGGTTGAAAAATATCTATTTTTGAACACCAAGATTAAATGGAAAAAGAAAAAGAAAAACATTATGAAGAAAATTTGGAAAAAAGAATAATTTGGAAAAGGGGGTGGATAAAATCCAAATACCCTCAATAAGTGGGTATTACAAAAGAACGGATGGAAATGTCCATTGGTGACCTACAACTCCAGCACCAGAGCTGCCATCCTGCAGCACAGCAGCAGAACTCTTCATGCAGAGCCTGCTGGCACCAGCTCCTGCTGCAGAACCAGCTGGAGCTCTGTCTGTCCACAGGGACAGACTTCCCTCAAAGACATTTGTTTGTCTCCGCCGCTCCTGGCACTAAAACTGAAATCAAGGACTTTGTGATGGATGGTCACAGGCTGGGAGAGCTGGGGGTGCTCACCTGGAGAGGAGAAGGCTCCAGGGAGAGCTCAGAGCCCCTGGCAGGGCCTGAAGGGGC
>JAWWMS010000031.1:17781233-17813117 GCA_035048045.1 Chlorospingus semifuscus | reverse complement strand
TGTCATTGGAGAGGTGACACTGTCACCCTCCAATCCACTGTCACTTTTGGAAATCTATAAATGTTGGAGTCAGAAAAATAAAGGTCCCTTTTTTACCTTGGAAAGAGCAGCGATTCCACATCATGTTGTTTTATGTCCTATAGTGACATTTCCTACCTCTACACAATAGATTTAAATTAAAAGAGAACATAAAACCATCAAGGCTTTAAAATTGGAGATAAATAAGATTAACCTCTCATTTTAAAACAAAATTTAAAAAAAAAGAACTTTAAAAAAATCCTGAAGCCAATATTCTCTGCAGAATGCAAAGAAACCCATGCACATGCACTGAGAGACAGAGCTAGGCACAAATCCTCTGCCTGGAGAGAAAGCAAACTCAGGAGCTGCTTCCAAGACATCCAGGAACATCCAGCAGGGAACCTCGGCCCTGGCTCAGGGAGCAGAAAGCAGCACAACTCCAGGCACAACCTGCAAAACTCTCACTTGCTTTAAAAGGGATCACATCACACTTTGTGCTTTCCTGTAGAGCTCCTTGGCATGGGAGAAGGAGCCCTGCAGGATTCCAGCATCCCTGTGCCCCTGGCAGGAGGGGGTGCAGGAGCTTTCAGTCACATTCCCCTGGAAAAAGCCTCACTGGATCCTCACACCCTGTGACCAAAGCTTGATGGAGCAAATAAAAGATATTTCTTCCTCCACCTGGAGTCTGAGAGTATGTGAGAGCTCTGCACCAGGAAGATCAGACCCTGTACACTTCTTTTCTCTCCTCAGCCTGGAAACTTTGGGGATTAATGGTGAAGTCATGAAGGAAACCTTAAATAGACTCTGTTTTCCACCATCACCAGGCTCACTTTCTCAGATTTTATCTGCTTCAGTTTCCCACTCAAATCTTATCTTAGATTTTTTTTTCCTCTTTTTTCTCCACCTCCAAGCTTTTCCATTTTCTTACATAATACTGAATAAATATTTTATAGCCAAAGAGGATTTCTACCTGTTATGTAACTCACATTTTTGGAGGCAGCTTCCCATCTCATTTTTACTGACAGAGCCTTTGGTGGAACCAGGAGCTGTACTGATGCAAACAGAATGTGCCTAAACTTAAACAAACAGCTCTGTTTCTGCCACATTAAAAATGCTAAACGGGGTGAAGTCTCATTTCATCGACATGCACAGGGGGGTGACAACATTGAGGAAAATATTACCATATGTATATAAACATCAACAAAACTATTAATTGTCACATAATGAGGCAGCAATTTAAGCATGCTGAGCAGATGCATCACAGCTAAACTGGAAGGAACAATCACATTTTAATTCTGAACCAGGCTGGGATCCATGGCTGGCTTTTGGATGTCCAGTCACAGATGCTTCCCAGAGCCAGAGAAATTTTTGAACAATCCCCTCTAAAAACTGCTCTGAGCAGAGCTCTCAAAAACCTTGGATAAACTTGGCAGATCTTGGACAACAATATCTGTCCAAAAGCTAAAAACTTTCTTTAGCGCTGGCTACAACTTGGAAAAAAAAAAATAAAAAGAAAAGAAAGCTAAGTCCACCTTTTTCTAGCCACCCACCTGTTTGTTTACACTATAATGGTGGATATGGCAGGAAGGTGCCTCAATTATCAAAAAATGTCTGTGCTTATCAATAGACAATCAGGTCACCTGCAGAGGATGGCAGCAATTCTGCGTAGCAGAATGTTACACACCCTCTGTAACTCATTTCACATTCAAGAGCCTGATGTTTCCAGCCAGTAGGTACAGAAAGAGAGCAAGCTGAGAGCAAATCCATCCTCTTCTCCTCATCATGAGGAACACACTCACTGTTTTATCCCAATGGGATGCTTCATTTCAGAACTACAGTTTTATGATGAATAATAGTTATTTTAAAAATTTAAAATCAGTTGGTTTTTTTTCACCCATTTTAGTTCAGAATTATTAATGCAGTGATGGACCCTGATTGATAACATTACATTACAAAGATTGGCTTTAAGTTTGATAACAAGAACATTACAAAGAACACAGGTGTTACACTGCCATCAACTCCTCCCAGGACACGTCCTGATTGTGGAATTTTTTAAGCAATGCAAAGAAGACTCCATGTAAAGCTATTGAGTTGTAATTGGATTTAATGTGATCAGCTGCTTTCACTTCTAGTTTTATGGTAGAAAACAGATTATAGAAAAGAAATGTTCTGCATTCACTCAGTCACTTGAATCACTTCAAGGAGACCATGGAACAATCAGAAAGGCCCCATTTCTTCCTTCCATATGGCATTAAATCAATGGCAACGCTGGGCAAAGCAAATTTGGGGTTTCAGCACAACATTGGGACAGAATTCTGGAGCTTGCACTCTACAAAAAGAGGCAGAAGCTCTTTGCTCAGCACTAAGGGCTTTATTACATACCAGGAAAAGCAGGTGTCTGGGAACCTGGGAGGTTACCACCACAAAACACTGTAAAGGTGGTACCAGAAAGATTTATGAACAGAGCAGGAGGGACCTTGAAACATCTTTAATTCTGGATTCCTCAGAAATATTCCCTTCCTCCGGGCACCCAAACCCCCGGCCTTGGGGTCACAGCTCGGCCACCCGAGCTCGGGGATCGCTTGTGCTGGGGGGAACCCCGAAACACAGAGGGCCAGAGACTGCAGCCAGTGGGAAAGGGGGAGAGGGAAACAGAGAGAGAACGGAGTGGGAAAACGGGAGTGGGAAGCAGAGAGAGAATGGGGCAGGAAACGGAGAGGGAAACGCAGAGAGAGAAAGAGAGAACGGAGAGAGAGAGAACGGAGTGGTAAATGGGGCGAGAGAGAGAGAGAGAGCGGATAGGGAAACAGAGAGAAGGAGAACGCAGCGGGAAACGCGGGGAGCGGAATGGGGAACGGAGAGATAACGGAGCGAGAAACGCACAGAATGCGGCTGTGCGCGGGTGGCAAAGGCGGCACTCGAACGGCCCCGCAGCACCGGCAGGAGGGAGAGGCGGCCGCGGTACCCGGAGGATGGGGCAGCACCCAAAGGAGCCCGGACCGGGGTCAGGACCGGGATCGGGACAGGAGTCAGGACCGGGATCGGGACAGGGGTCGGGACCAGGGGTCGGGACCGGGACAGTCCCGGGGCTGCTCTGCCCGCCCGGCGCCCCCTGGCGGCCGCGGGCGGTGCCGGCCCCAGCGAACCCCGCGGGCTCCGGAGCATCCCCGGGAGGGGACGGAAAGGAGCTCATCCATCCATCCATCCATGGGCAGCTGCGGGGACTGAGCTCCCCTGGGCTCCCCCCGAACCCAGCGGCGCCCCAGGAGCAGCAGAGCTGGGATTTGCCCCGCTGTCAGTAGCTCAAACACTGTCTGTGCTCCAGCACAGTGAGCAGTAAAGCCACAGCTGCTGCAGCCCCCAGAGGAGCAGCATCCAATAAACGCTGCGAGCCCCAGCAGCATTTAAAACAGAAAAATACATCTCCACAGCAAATAGTACAGGGGACAGGCTGCTGACAGAGCCTGGATGTCTTATCTTCATTTATCCTGAGCAGATCGCATTATCAGCTGCTGAATGAATTCTACAAGAGAGGGAGGTTTAACATCCAGTCTTTTGTCCTGGATCTCAAAACCTCCTTTTTAACAATAATAGCTCAAAAGACATATTCCTTCTGTCTTAAATAGATGTCAACTCAATAGCTGAAGTTTGAATACAGTTTTCAATAAAAGGTAATTCAGAGCTGAAGATAAGGCAAAGGATGAGGGAAGTGTTCAGTGCCTCCGTTGCAAGTGCCCTATCACAACACAAGGACTTGCTTGAGAAAAATGCCATTAAATGGAGAAAGGGGAGTGAGACATTTATTGGCCCTCACACACACAGATATACATAAGGAGGCTGCTTGGCTGAAGAAATAGATTTTAACAGCTCAGAAAACCTGGCCATCAAGCTCAGGGACAAAACCTGTTCCTAGCCTGTTTCTTTAACCCGAGGTTAAAGGAATGACAAACATGCACCAACAACCAAAAGTGTGATCACCCAGTGCACAGGAACTCATTGGCCATTGACCACTGATGGTGAGCACAGACACACCAAGACTGGAGTATCATTAACAGGGATTTGGAGCTTCAGTTTCTTGAAGCCTCAAAAGTAAAAAAAAAAAATAGAAAGTAGCCCAAGTTTCTGTATTAGTTTCCCACTGCAGAAAGAGGATGTCTCCAGCCTCTGAGCAAACACCAGCATGGAAACAAACCAGACAGTGCTGATGGACTGAGCCAAAGTCAGCACTGGGTGGGGTGGCACCAGTCTCTCACTCGGGATGGGTTTTTTTCTTGTAAAGGAAGATTTTTTCAAATAACTTTGAGCATCTCTAAACAACAATTTGTAATCAAGTGTTGAGACTGCCTGTGCTGCAGCACAAATCAGAGCTGCAGAGTTCAGCACAGATCTGATAATCTCAGCTGGCTCCTGGTGCCGCAGCCTTTGCATCTTACGTCAGCACGAGCAGAGCGAGCTTTCGTTGGTCCAGACACGCATCCAGGGATTTTTGGGTGCTGGCTGGGGCAGGACAGGCTAAAGCCATGGAGCAGAGCCAGCCCAGCACTCCAGGCAGCAGTGCCAGCCCCAGGGGTGACAGCTGGGCACAGGCTCTGCCTAAGAAGGGCAATGTCCAGGGGATCTGACAGCCACAAATACAAAAACAAGTTTGGTGGCATAGCTCTGTGCATGTGAGTGTAAAAAACCTCTGTGGTGCATGCCTTGATAGCAGCTGGTTCTGCTTTCTCACACCACAGGTGACTCTTCTGTACCAACAACTGCACAGAAATAGAAATCAACCTCCCAGCTCAGCAAAGATGGGCTTTGATTACTTATAAACAGTCACTGGTGCTTCAAGACAAACTTTACCTCTTCAAACACCTTTTGGTTCATGCACACAGAGAGCCAGGCAGCTATGGTTGATAAAAGTACTGATGTGCAACTATAACAATAAAACCCCATTAACTCTTCACAGAAAGAGCTAAATATCATTTATATCCCAGGGAGTGTTTGGTGTAAACTCCTGCTCACCCGGTACCTTTTGTAGGCATCATAAAAACACTGGAAAAGCAGCAAATTCAGTGCTTTGAATTAGAATTTCCCAGGTTAGGAAGAACACTGGGAGGGAAGTCTCAAATTTCACAAAGTTGGCAAAGTTGGTACATTACCACTACTGAGCAAAATGCAACAAAGATTCTGACTAGTCATGTGTATAAGTCTTGCACCAAAGAACTGGAAGCTCATACAAATGATAGTTTGGTCCTTTTTAAGTGCCACTTTTTGGAGTTTTCTTCTAAGAGAAGACAAACTGCACTATAACTAAAAATGTTTGGTCCAAAATAGAAATTTTTAGAAGACCAATTATAGCTAAAAGTCAAGAAGAAGCATTTAAAGATCTTTTAAAGCTACAGAAATGAGGTTTCTAATCTTCTTTCTTGCTCTACTCTGCTTCTATGACAAAAAAAATATTCTAAGCATGAAGTGTTTCACAGACTATACTCCTGAGAATTAAATTTTCCTCTGGTTTTTTTGTTGGTTTTTGGGGTTTTTTTAAGGCCAACTCTGTGCTCTATTTAGTTTTGCCTTCCCACTCACACACAACACTTTAAAATTTACAAGTTCCAGTGATACCAACTGCTTTCATAAAATTCAATCCTTCTCCTGACAGATTTTGCTGTTCTTGAACCTCCAGCCACTGCAGTTCCCATAAATCCCCTGCTCTCAGGTTTCTCACACGTCCAGCAGAGTGCACAGAAAAGGTCATTTTGAGTGTTTCAGGAGCAGAACAAAACCGGGAAGTGCTGCCAGCCCAGCAGGGGAAGCTTTGCCCACGAGATTTCAGATTCCAGGACTCACTGGGACCTCTCAGACCCAGCAGCTCCTGCAGCCAGAAACCCCCAGAAAAGGCTGCTGGAACTGGCACTCGGATGTTTGGGCAGAAAAATTCAATTCTTGACAAGGTTTTAAGGGTTTTGTATGGGAAGCTGAGGTGTTAAAGTGAGATATTTGTGATGTTCATATCTTGATGTAAAAGCAGTGCAATCCCAGCTTTCTCCAACCCAATATTCCCACAGCCAGACCAGAGGAGATCTGTAGGGCAGCACCCTGAAATCCCACACTTGGGGAAAAGGGACAGAAGAGGAAAGGAGTCAAGACAGAAAAAGGCTTTGCTTTCTACTTTTGCGTTCCTGAAGTATTAATTCTGCTCTCCAGAAATTACACCAACAGGCAGCTTGGAGTTGCCCTTGTGAAATGTTGGCTAACTTTGGGACAACAGGACATGCTATAAAGTCAAATGAAATTATGCCCATTTACATCAAAAGTGAAATAAAATGTGCTATTTTAGGGTTTTCAAGCAAATATTTGGATAAACTGATTTACAATGATGCAGTAAAAGACAGTATAAAATAACAACCCATCACTTTGGTCACCTACAGTATCCATTTAAATTATTTCACACAAATAAAAGTGCCTGAAAATACCTGCAGCAGCCCTTGCTTAGAGGGGTTTGAGACATCCATAACCATGCAAAGTAAAAAATATTTACTTTTTTCAGACAAGGCTCCTGCATTATGTATGGCCAGTAGAAATACCTTTGCCTGAAATCAATTGAAACCATCCATCTGGAGCAAACAAGAAAATTAAGCACTCAAGAAAAACTTTACAGCTTACCACCCTCAACCCAGGGAGCCTAAACCTTATTTTACACAATAATTCTCAAGTATTAATGTTGTCCAGTAGCATTCTATAAGAGCAACTAATCTCCTTAACCGAAATCCACTGAGTGGAAACATATTGAAAATACTGTGGGAACAGCCTGAAATTACAACCTAAGCTGCCCAGGAAAACCATGGCAGCCCCATAAAACATCCTGGGGGCAGAGAGCTGGACAGGAACAGCACGGGCTGGACCAACATGAGAATTTAAAAAGTGAGTTTCAGGAATTTTAACGCTTCCTGGTCATCTCCCATCCCTTGGGAAATGGAAGATGGCATCTTCTGCACATCCTTCTTTCACCTTCTTCAGCTTGCACTCAAGCAGCTCCAAGTTTTGCCAATTCTTTTGAAATGGCCACCAAAATTGGCTGCAAATTCTGCAGGCTGTGAATGACTCTGCTGGAGCTCAGCACAAGGGCTGCTGCTCAGGGTCTGCCCCTGCTGGGTGCCAAAGCCTTTTCTCTCCACTGAGAGCACCACAAACAGGAGCAAGGGAACCAGTGGGAGAGGGAAAAGCAGCCTGGGTGACATTTTGAGCCAAATCAACTCAGCTCTGATTGATTTAAATCACTAGTGAGTGAAAGCAACGAGCCTGCTTTCCTGTTCTAGATCACTCAGTGAAATAAAATCTTTTATCATCTAGATGTGAAGAATTTTGGAGTGTTTTGATTTTTCATGGCAGCTCCTTGCCTCAGAAGCCAGATATGAGCACTGGTAGCAAGTGCTTGCTCGTGTATCAGTGAATAAACACATGGCCTGCCAAACACTGCCTCCATGGCTTTGCCCTGGTGTTTCAAAAGTTATTTTTCCATGTTCTGAGCAATTACCCCTCTGATAGACCCCAGCAGCTCACCAGGCTGGTTTCTGCTCACCATGATGACTCAAATTCCTGTTCTAGGGAATTAAAGGCAAACCCTCCCCAGGCACAGGTACTCTCTGCTTTAGTGCCCTGGCTGACACCTGTGTGGGGCTGGGAATGCTGCTGCTCCCTGGCCATGCCCTGTTTGCTCTCTGGAGGACATCCAGGGAGCATTTCCAGAGGAGCACATAGCACTGCACTGCTGCTCTACCTGCAGCTCTCTCCCCTCTGCCCAGGCCTCACCTTCAATCTGCTGCACAGAAAACCTGTTCAGTCACAATACCTTAATTACTGCTCCTTTTCTTTAGCATCCTCAGTTTGCAAACAATGGGGTCAGCTGAGAGCACAGCATGGCCCATGAGAGACAAATTAAACCTAATTTGGCTCTGCCTTCCCTCCAGGGCAGTGAGGGCTCTCAGGTCTGAACTCTCAAACACCCCAACCTGTGTCTCCCTCAAGTTCAGCATCACTTCTCCACTACAAAATAAAAAACATTTCAACTGGAGCTTCTGGCTGTCACCCTTATAAAAATACCGCAGTCCTATTTGTTCTTTGTAGGAAGAGTAAGGAAAGCTTCAGTATTTGTAGGGTTTGAAAAAGTTTCCCATTGATTGTGTGAAATCCATCTGGATGGATGTGATTAAACTCACAGCTGATGGCACTGAGGTCAGCACTGTGGGATCAATGCAAATAAACCTTTCCTGCCTCTGGAAATTGGTCATATCTACCCAAAGAGAAAAATGTTCAAGGCAGAGCCACCAAGTGATTTATAGCTGGTGGCATTACTTCATTTAAATAAAACACTCATCTAGCATCCCAGCAGTGATTCTTTCAAGCTGAACTTACTTTTCTGTAAGAATTATTAACCAGATAAAACATTTGCCCCCTTTAACCATACTGCCTCAATCCACTTTTTTATTTGTATTTTGTTTCTGGTGAAAAAAAATTCTCCTATAGACTAAAATTGTAGAAAAATGGAAATTTTCCTATAGAAAAAACATTGTCTCAGCAAAATATCAGCTATCAGGTAATGACAGGAGAAGAACTCAAGAGGAACATTAACTTGCACTGTCTCTGAGAGCAGATTTCAGAAGACATCACCTTCTATCTGCTCTGGTGTTACCTTAGCACCAGCAACAAGGCAAGACAACAGATTATTCAGATTATGAATGACTAGAAAACAATAAGAAGCTGTGCACAGGAGTTTCACAGCGTTTAGGAGAGTGTGGTACAATGCACTAGAAAAAAAATCACATTGCCATCAGAGTATTATTTCTTTCACATTAAAAAAGTTTCCAAGTTGAATCCTTGGTAGTGCAAGTGAATTTGGGGCAGGAAAAAGCCCTCAGGGAGTGTTTTTTGTAACGTGGACTTTTGTCACATTGGAAGTGGCCCAAAAGGCCAGGTACAAGCTGTAAGGAATGGTTATGGCTCGTGTCCCTGCTTGCCAGGCTCTGAGGGAAGAATTCAGTGCTGGGATCACCATTTTCACCCAGGGGTTAAAACAGAATTTGCCTTATGGGACTGTGAGTCCTGAATTTTCTCCTGTTTCTTCTGAACCCAACCTGAGACAAGTTTGACCAGAATGTTCTTTGGTCATTCCCAGTGTGAGCCAGGATCACAAACACAGCAGGACAGCTCAGCTCTCTCAATTACAGAGACAGGACACTGAGGAGCAGGTGAGTGTGCCCTGCAGAACCTCTTCAGCTACAGCATCTGGAAGGCCTCAGAGTGCTGCCATCCATTCATTTCTTGTCAGAAAGGTTCTGAGGAGGGGAAGGAATCAGCACACAACCCTACACAGGTTATGCTGGAGAGAATCCAAGTGCAGGGAAGGGAACAGAATGGCTGTTGTGGCACCTGTACCACTGACCCCATGCATAGCCTGAGTGCCTTCAACAGCTGCCACAGGGCTCAGCACTCAGGCACTGCAGGCAGCACTGGGACAATTTGCTTTCTGAGAAAACCTTTCCATGAGAAATTTGCCACTTGAACTCCCTCAGACTTCTGCCATACCTGACTGCATTATCTGGACCAGCTCCAACAGGACTGACAACCCACACTGAGCAACCTGAGGTGCAGCATTACCCCAGGAAACAGAATGTGGGGGGTTTATGCCTCCTTTGAATAAGCTGAAGCAGTAAACTTTATGCCAGGCAAGCCCCAGGTTTATAAAAACACCAAGAAAAACCAACGAGCAGCCTGTTAACACAAACCACTCCTGAGCCCAAAGGCACAGAGCAGTCCTTTGGAGAATGGAGCAGTGAGAGCAGCTGAGCCCCAGGAAATGCTCTGTATCCTTCATTCCTTCTTGTGCTCAGCCCAGCAAACACTGAGCACTCTGCAGGTGCTGCTGGCCATGGATCCAGCCCTCCACACACTCCTGGATGGGGACAATTATTCAGAGAGTCTGCAAGGAAATGACAGAAGGGGCTGTGCAGCTCCCATATACAAACAAATCAATCTCATTCTCTCCAGCCACTCTCCCCAGGATCAGACTTTTTAAACCCATCTTCACTATGGCAGCTCCTCATTTTCCCTGTGCTTTGTCACTCCCTGATGGAGCTCCAGCAGTGGCACACACTGCACCTGGTGCTAGAGCCCACAAATCCACACACATCCCCCTAAACAAGAAAAGAACAACTCACTGTTCAAAGAAAACACACGTGCAGCCAAATTAGGAGAGTATTTTCCATATTCCCACTCCAGCTCTCTGGCAATAATTGTATTTCACGTTCTGCAAGAACCTGAGGAAATTGAGCTCCTTATCTATAAAAACTACTGTACTTCTTTTCTCCAAGATTTGTCTCCAACAACAACCAAACGTCACATGAGTGAAAGTCTGAATGATATTGCACTCATGTGATTCTGTTTCTATGCAGGCTAAACCTTTCTTTTCTGTTTTGCATGACTCCACAAGCTTTTTTGAGATTTAAGAACTAATCCTATTTCACCAAAACATTTTTTTTTTTTGCCTCAGATCCAGTTCTCCCCTCTCTCCTTTACTGGCAGTGAAATTTTGGATTTTTTTCAGTTTGCAGGCAGAGGAATATGAGGAAACGCATTTACATTTTTCAAGAACTTTTACAGAATAAGTAAAGGACATTGGTTAAAGCTCTTATGAGAATTTTAGGTCTTTAAATCTGTCTCTGTAGGTGTTGTGTTTTGGAGATGAGGCACTTCCAGCAGGGTGGCACATTACAGGAGGGTTATTTCCAATACTCATGGAAAAGTATTGTATCAGCATTTACTAGAGCAAGCACTCACTGCCCACCACACACTCATGCCAGGGATTTTTTCTGACAGCTTCCCCTGTTTGACTGTGGGGTTTGGGAAGATTACACAACTCCTCTACACTTCCCTTACAATCCTGTTGCTCCATTCTCTGTAATTGCCTTCCAACACAGAGGCAATGGCAGCAGCATTTTGCCATGGCATTTTCTGGGTTATCTGATAGAGCTGGCACTCATTCCTCCTCTCTGTCAGGCCTAGAGGTGTCTGGGAAATATTTCCTGAAGTAAATTCTAATTCAGTCTTCTAGAAAAGTCATTTATCCTTTGCCTTTCTTGTGATAGCTCAAATATGAAAAACTAAAAACCCTTTTTCTTTTGGATCTTGGTGTAAAACATACCTGCAGAGTCTGCAGGTACCAGCAAAACTCTGGTCTCATTTCTCCCATGTATCACTGGGAGGCAAAGTTAATTGGAAGGCTGGGTAAAAAAACCCTGATAGACAATATTGATCACCTGCAGGAGTTAGTCAGGGGGCTCCAAGGGGTGTGGAGAATTCCCAGCAGAACTTTCTCTATATAATTCAAACTATTTCTCCTTTCTTTCATATTTGGAGACCTTGAGCAGATCCAAGGATGAATCATTCTTAGAGTTGCAGCTACATTACAAGACTGTGGCAATCAGTGATGCCATTTCAGTGATTTACACAGGCAATTCTTCCCCAGAAGGAACAGGGAGAGGAAAAGTGCTGTGATGAGCTCATTGCACAGCAGAAGATTTTAATGAAAGGAAAAGAACGAGAAGCCCAGGCTGAGCCAGGAATATGCCCAGATGAATATGCAAATGAGAAACTTGTGGGCAGACATTTTCTCTTGATTTTTTGACAAATCGTATCTGGCCTGTGAAAAGCCTGCTCAAGAGCAATGCTAGGCAGGGCTGTGGGAGAGCCTGGAGATCAAAGCAGGAAGATTTTGCATTTAAAACCAGGAATGATGATTAAAATTAACAGATGAGCATTAACATAGAAATCTCCAGAGCAAATGACAGAAATGCTACTGAGCACCATGGTCACTGGTGCACAAGAGGAGCCTGAAGCTCTATACATGCACCTCTCCTCATCCTCTACCACCTGAAATTTAATTCCAGCCACTCTTCATAAAGTGCTTCTTCCAAAATTAAGCAATTTTAACCCAAGTCTGCAACAGCAGAATTTCTAACTACTGTAAAGCAAACAAACAAACAAAAAAAGCTTTTAGACTATTTATCAGATAAAAGCACATATGTTGCTTTTCCTATACACATCATAAATAGCACATACAGCTACTGCAATAACCAGCTGGTGGGAAATGTCCTGCATGAAGAAATAGCTGCACTTATTTGAGATGAAAGCCCCTGCCACAGAGCACAGGTCTGCTCTAATCTGAATTATGGATGTGTGCTTTTCTTGATGAACCTAAAAATAATACACTCTTTAGACTTTTAATCCATTTAGAGAATTAGAATATGAACAAACAGATACAGACATCTTCGATTTTCCTCCTTTCACTACTTAGGGCAGGGGCTGTCCATATCACTTATCAAGCAGCATGCTGGAAGCAAATGGGCTGAGCTGTCTTGAGAAGTCCAGCTGCAGCCGACTGAAAACCTCAGCAGAGAGCAAGTCACGCCCCAAATGGCATCCACTTAGCACAGGAACATTTTGCACAAGTCAGTGGGATCAGCGATAACACAGCCAGCAGCAAAAAAAAGGGTTGTCTTGGGGAGAGCTGGGCAGAGCAGGAGCAGGGGAGAGAGGTCATGACTAAAGCCAATTCCCCTTTAAGTTGTATTTGAGCAAGAGGCTAAGCTGGAAAAAATGTGAGAGCAAAAGTTGCAGAATGTAAAAGATCGCATTTTGAAATCCAAGGAAAATGCTTCTTTTTTGACAATTTAATATTTCATGTTACAATCTTTTACAGTGTCAAGTTTTCATTTCAAAATTCACCTAAATTCAAGGAAACCTGGAAAATATTTAATTTTAATTGAGCTGGTAAATATTTTAGGCTGAAAAGCAAATCCTTAAGCAGTGTTTTGCCAACAACCCTGTAATTGTCGTTTCAGTTCAATTCTGGATTTGTTTCTTTCAAAATTTTTGTTTCAATCACTACGACTATGAAAGCAGACAGAATTTACCAACTTGATCTGAGGGATAATTCACAGGGATTTCAGTCCAGTGTGGAATGCAAGTCTGCTCCTCATAGCTGGGTAAAATCATCCACTGACATCCTGCAGGGCCCCATACAGAGCACAGGAGCATGGTCAGTAGCTGGGACCTGTGCTGGCAAGAAAAACCCAACAGGACAAACCAAATTCCAGGACAAACCAAATTCCAGGACAAACCAAATTCCAGGACTCAGGAGCATTCACGATCTCAAACCCAAAGCTTCAGCAGGGATAACTAAGGCAAAGGACTTTCATTATTAAGAACAGCCATTCCTAAATAGCTATAGAAGTGAAAGGGCAGAATATAAAGGCTCCAGCCTCTAAGCTCTTAGTGAGGAATCCAGAGAAAAAAAGGGCCAAGGAAACAGCTAAAGAAGGGACAAGAAAATAACCAACATTTCTGTAGGTTTGCATGGTGTAACAAGTTCTGAGCTCTTCTCTCTCAGCCTCCTCCTTCCTCCACAATTAGCATTTGTACTTTGGTTCCTTTGTGCATAGACTGGAATGCTGAAGAGAATTAATATTTCAGCAAGGCTAAAAGGTTGTAGAGCCTGCAGTCTCCTGCTTACCCAGAGCAGGGGCAGTCCCCAGAGGGCAGGAGTTCCACAAAGAGCCCCCAGCCCAGCAGGGGAAGGGCCCCTCCAAGGATGAGAAAGCAGCTCAGTCATTACTCATTTTCATTGCAGCGGTACTCATGCACCACAGAAATATTATTTTTGTCTCAGTAGTCCTCTTACTCAGCCTACAGGATGCCCATTAGTGATCACTTTCTAATCTTATTTTTAGTTCTCTGCTTTAAACATCTATTTACTGGTAAACTGGCCAAGGTCCCTTTACCCACTGAATGGGCCAAACTTTGCATTTCATAAGTGCTGTATTATATTTATTCTTTCTGTTAATAGCCTTGAAGCAAAAATGTGAAAACCCAAAACAGAAAAACAGAAATCTAGATACACATATACAAAAGCCTATGTCAACATGCAGACAATAAATATGCACAATATTTCTATAGTGTCTAGGCAAGATAACATTTTTAATCATGGTGCTGTATATATAAATGCCAAACATTTAGCAGGATGCAAGGGAGACTCACAAATCAATCTCATACAAAACAAAATATTTAAATGCCAAGAAAGTGTAATGTATTGCTAATTTCCACAGTCACTTCCACTATGTTTCTGTGCTCAGACATGCAATGACATCTTCCAGAAAAACACTTAGCCTAGCGCCCCCAAAACAAACCAAAAGAAGAAAACATTCCTTTTGTGCCCCAGGGCACAGAAAAGAGGAAGATTATCTGCTCTGGGTAGTAATTAGAGGATACTGAGGATAGCATGTGTGTGTTTATGTGGATGTACACATCCACCACTTACCCTGAGTGGTAATTAAATGATTTTGTGTTTCTGTGCACACACACTTATCTTGGCCAAATCAAAGAGCTCTGAAAACCAGATCAAACAGACAGGAAAAATCAGCTAAGAGCAAGACCAAATGCACCAGGTTCCAGGCTTTCCTAAATCTGTCATGGCTGAGAAGTTTGCAATTAATACTTGGTAACTCTTCAAACAGCACAGTCCTGCCTTGGCAACTGTAATTCATAAGGCCTTTGGGTCATTTGAACACTTCCATAGAGGTTTACCCCCTCTGCTCATACAAGCCATAACTCTTCTCATTCACATCATTTCCTTGAAAATTTGGCATTTCTAAATTTGCCTGCAACGCCGTGAAACATTTTGAATTATTGCCGTGGGGTTAACAACGGGACTGGAGCAGTACTAAACCAAAGTAAGGTTACAAACTTTGCTAAAAGGCACTGACAGATTTACAGCAACCCCTAAAGCTTTGCTGTGCTGGGACTGGTTGCACTTCTGAGCCAGTTACTCCTACCCAGAAAATCAATTTGAGAGTCAACGCACACCATAAGTGACTCCATGGAGAATTCTTGTGTCTGTCTTCAAACCCATTTATTTATACAGCAATTAAACGTCTCTATAATTACATTTTATAAATGTTTATAGCTCATCTTGCAAAACAGCTACATAAAGAGGAACTATACTGAAAAGTAAAGGTACTTAATGCACGCTAAACAGCAGAAATTGAAAGGAAAGTTTATTTCTTTGCAAGAACTGTTAAGAAAGGAGAAACAGGCTGTCCATCATACAGACTCAGATCAGGTCGCCATTATAATTAAAATGTATGAAAAGTCTGTTTATATATTCAATAACATGGAATTGCATTCAGCCCTGATTGCCATGTTCCCACCCTACTGCTGTTGAATATCTGCTTTCTTCTCGGCTTCTTTGTGGGAACTACAGAAGATCACATCATCAGGAGGGTGGACAAAAGAACAACACACTGAAGTTCCCTGAAAACCATTTGTAACTAAGATGTTATTTTGACACACACTACTAATGTCTCTGCCTAATAATATCAATGTTCTTGGTAACAGTGCTTATTTTCAGGTAAGTATTTTGTACATTGTACACTTTATATACTAATTATTTGTCAAAGATAACATTTATTCATGTTACTTTTGATTTCTCTAATGCAATAACATGACAGTAGATTGTTAATTTATGCTGCAGACTTTCTGATGACTTTATAAACTACCAGATTAGAAAAACACTTCTGCTGATGAAAAGCACTGATTTATCAGAAACACCAAAGCACATAAACAGTGAGGAGACATCAAGCATGCCCACCCAGTTCAAAGGCACTTAGGAATGTGCCTTTATCTGCATTTTGCCTGCAGTCCCCAGAGCACTGAAGAAATGGAAAAACCATACCTGGAGTAGGTCTGGACACACAGACAGGAGAGAAAGGGCAATGCACACATTTCAGCTCTGTTTGTCATTCTCCCCACAAAGGTGTCTGAAGCAGTTGCCCATCTTCAGTTACACAGGAAAAAGAAAACCCAGCCCAAAAATAGCTGCAGATAAACCTCTGCCACTCCCCTCTGCTTCTGTGAGGGATTTTCGTGGAGTTTTAGACATGATGGGCAGAGAAGGCTTTGCCTCATCAGCTGCCTCTTCCTCTTATTCTCCTCAAAATTCACTCATGTCAATAATTCAATAAAGACATTTTCAAACAATTCTCAACATCTATGACTTATTTTCTTTTTATCCAGTTCTTGGGGTAATTGGGTTACCTTCTGAGTTGAGATTAAAAAAACCAAGAACAACTAAGAACATTTTGCACCCATCTTACGCCACCAACTTGCCCTTGGTCAGGGCATCTCCCTCACTTGCCCTGGCCTGGCTGCCTCACGTAAATACTCAGCTCCTATTCAATCCCAGCATTCTAAATCCTGATTTTTTTCCCAGTTTCCAGTGCTGCAGGTCAGGAGCAGTGAAGCTGGATGCTGAGGGATACTCATCCCTCACCTGGGAGGAACTGCAGGCTCGAGGATTTCCCTGCACACTCCTGTGAAGGAGCCCTGGGAGCACAATTTATTTTTTCTGCCTCCATCCACTTCACACATCAGAGCTGAAACTTCTCCCAGTGCAAAAACCCCCATGCACTGATGCTCTGCAGGGATTCTTGTGGTGTTTGTGGCACAAACACACACAGAAATCACCCAAGCTGTGCTGGAAAACCAACTCAGCTGGGATCTGCCACCCTCCAGGCTGCCCAGAAGATTGTCCCCATAGTGTCTATCCAATTTATACCCTTATTGCTCCCTAAAAAGCATTTTGCATATAGAAAATGTTATTTTTAAAAGGTGAATCCTCTGAAAGTTTAAGAGTTACTGTTTGGAGGATTTATTCCAGCACCAGTTTCTGCTCGCCATAATCCCACTGAAATTCCCTGTAACACAGCTGATAAGAATGGTTTATTCATGGGGCTTCAACACTAAGTTTGAGATTATCTAACAGAACTTGGGATTTAATTTCTATAGAAAAGAGCTCTCTTTTTTCTTTTTAAATACAGGAAAACTCTGAATGCTCCTACCTGATTTCTGTAATCTGCTCTAGTACAACAGCACCACAGAGCACACCAAGGATTCAACTCCATGTGCAGATTCTTCATTTTCAGCTACTTTTGTCAAGTTTATTAAATGATTCTGTGTCTGTAAACCTGCTGGCAACTAGATACTCCACCTTCCTGCACTTCCTGCCCCAGTGAGTTTAAATGCTATTTTTCACTCTCAATTGAACACTAAAAGGGCAATGATACACTCTAGGAATTTCATGCAGCTGTATTAATGCTGACTACTGTAGCAGAGAACTGGCTTCCAAAGCAGCCCCAGAATCATCTTGTAAAGGCATTATTACCAAGAAATTAAAAAAAATTCCTAATCTGGTCATTCCTTATAAAAATGAGGAAGAAGGAAAATTGATGATTTGTTTCTTTTTAAGTCAAAATCTGAGGCATTTCAAAACATTTTTCTACACAATTACAAAGGTTTTTTTTTAAAGGAATGTCAAAGAAAAAAAAGAAAAATGTGTTTTTGCAGTACTATCCGATTCCAGGAACTACAACTTACAGGAAAACATCACATATGATGGAGATGATGCAGAGAAAATCTTTTGCCAGAAACAGAAAATTAATCAATTTAGTAATCTGTGTGTGTCATCAGGGCCAAATACTCATCTATAAAAAGCACCTCTTTGGTGCCTCATTGGCTCCAGAGCTCCAGCACCATCCCCACTGAATCTGGTGTCTCGTAAGATCACATCTCCAGCCTGCCTTCCTATTTATAGCTGGACAGGGTTTCACAAATATTTATAGATAGGAAGTGCTTCACAGAACTTCCTTGTAATTCCTGCTTCAACACACACAAAAACTTATCTGCCCTCAGAAAGCCAAGACATTATTGTGCATATTAATGAGCATCTTAGGAAGCATATCTTTAATAAATCATGTATATTTAAATATAAGTTGTGACCTTATTTATATGAATAGTTGTAGGAGATCATGATAACAAATGTTATTTATATGAATAGTTATTTAAATATATGAATATTTTATATGAATAGTTATTTATAACAAATATTATTTATATGGACATGTTATATGTTATTTATATGGACATGTTATATGTTATTTATATGGGCATGTTATATGTTATTTATATGGATGTTATTTAACAACAACAGTGTTGTGTTATTTCTATGAATCCAGCAAAGATTTCCACAGCTGGACTAACCTGTGAAGAACTTTAATTCCTACCATCCCTGGTGGTGCTAAAAGAGCATCTTGGATAACAAAACAGGAAAAAAATAATATTAAAGAGAGAGAGAAAAAAAACAACTTGAAAATACACTGAGTTTCTCAGACCAAAGCTATTTTGAGCACTGTCACTGCACCTTCAATATCTACAAAGCTGCTGGGTGAGGATGAGAAAAGTGAGTACAAACAGCTGCCATCAACCCTAAATCCCAACGCATGGCACAGGCACACAGGAGCTGGAATGTGAACATGGCCAGAGGAAACCTGCCTTCCACACTCAGGAGAAATTGGAAATGAGCACATAAACTGCTCTGAGCTGACAGATCTATTTTTCCTTCCTCAGAACTCTTTGCCTGCTGTTGCTGCCATGCTCAGCCCTGGGTGTGCATTTCCAGACTCCCTTGTAGGTTTGTCTGGGACAGAAGGAAGGATGGAGGGCGAAGCCACAGCCCTGGATTTGGGGGAGCTCACCAAGCTCCAGCTCAGCACTGCCCTGCAAGCTGATCACTGAACCCACCCCTAATCTGCTGCACAATGCAATTGGATTTCAATTTCCCCAGAAGCTGGAGGAAGGGAGAGAAAAGGATGGATCCAGGTGATGAAGCCTTGCTTAGTTTTCAACTGACTTTAACCTTTCTGCAGAAAAAATGCACAGAAGGCACTGCAAAGGAAATAATGACTGATCATGTTTCCCCAGTGCTTTTTCTTTTATTAAATATTTTTGTTAACTAAATAGGCATGACCATTTTGTTCAGCTTTGTTCACAATACTACCTAATACATAAAAAATTCTGTCTTTGAAAAATGGGGTTTTTTCCTTAAAAGGAACAGAAGGCAATTCCATTTCTTGGATAATTTTTCTTGATAAAAATTATGAACATTTTTTGTATTGAAAATTAGTAATGGTACTTTATATATAGCTTAAAATATTTTCCCTTCTCCTGGAGGCAAGACTTGGAGGCCTCTGGCACCACCATTGACCAAACAATGAAAGAACTTATTTGCCATGAAGCTTTAACAAAACAGTTCCAGAACATTTAATTAAAAATGCTGCAGTTCTTTTCAGCAAAGAGGAAGCCCGACAGAGTTCTACTTTGCAGAACTCCTTTGCTTCATTGCATGCACATTTCAACATCAGACCATCAAACACTTCATCAGTTTATTTCCATTCTAATCTGTCATTTCCCTGGCAATATCCTACTGGAAGTTACTCTCTCTGCATATTTCACCAAGATCAGCTCATTAGTTTCTTGTCCACCAACCTGCTTAATTACATCCCATAGTGAAACTGCATTAATTTTAACAGAAGTTATGTGTCATTCTCAGCCTGATTTGGGTGTTTTGATCCCATTTCTAACAGACATTTTGATCCTTGGTACAGAGAGTGCCACTCACGCAGTTTGAAGCTCACAGGGATAAAGCCCATTTTGTGTAACTCAAAGTGCCAAGGGCAGCCCATGGAGCCAGAGCCCATCCTGGCACTGATGGGATTTGTACCAGCCCAAAATGGCCCTTCCTCAACGTGCTCTAATCAAACAGAATGCAAAGCAACCAGGGACTTTCACTCAAATATTTACAGAGGGGTGTTTTTAATTATAGAATTGAAAAATTTTCAACTATTACACTGGGGAGATTTACATGAGCTTATTATGACTTTATAGACTTGATCTGGTTTAAATTATGAAAGCCTTTTATAACTTCCTACATAAGGATCCAGATTAGAATTTCTTTAATCAGCTCAAACATATAACATTTGAATTAACCATTCTTACGGTGTGCTTTTCCTGGTGGAGATTTAGAGCACCCCCACAAAACAGGTACACAGATTTGCTCCACAGAGAAACAGTGAAGCAAATAAAGCCCCAGGACTGTGACTGACAATCAGCACCAGGGATGACTTGGGCTGTACAGACTTCTTTTTAAACAGCCACAATTCTTCAAGGAATATTTTTGAAAGTGGTCTTCCAGGTCCATTTGACAGATATGTGTGTGTATATATCCACTAAATCATCATGGTAGCTCTATTTCATCAAAACATTTTTTCGTCAAACCTTTGCTTTATCAAAAGTCCAACCACTCATTAGTTCAACCAGATTTCCACTGGAAAGAAAATTTTTAAGAATTATCCCAGCTGTGAAGGTGAAAGATAACCAATATTCTGAAATGCATTTGGGGAATCTTGGGCTGATTAACTTGGAGTGATCTGAGATGAGAAAGCTGCACTGTCAGTCAGAGCAGGGACTCAGGGCAGGTTTTTTCTCAAAAGCCAATCTGTACCTCAGAATCCCTGATGAGGGACTGACACACTGAAGCTTCCATCTCAGTGGAAATCTAAGTTTTACAACCTTCTTATTCCTACAAATGAAAAAAAAATTGTCTGTTTCGCTGTAAATGTCCATGCTGTAAAAAAACAGGATATATTGTATTTTTATTATTTTCGCCTGATTGAGATACAGTTTTTAATTCTCACTTTTTGATGGATCCAGCCAGCCACAACAACCACTGTGGAATTTATGTGGAGCCTTTCCAGAGATAAGATGACTAAAAATAGCTGTCAATAGTCAGGATCCCTGTAGAATAATGGGCAATACTTTGAAAAACTGAAATGGCAAACTAGATTTCCTTATAAGAAAAGAGATGGTATGTTTTGAGAAATTAGGCCTTTTTAAGAGATCTTGTGCAGGTAACTTTAAAACTGAGATCCAAATGGTTTTTAGATGTACCTGAAGACTCCTTGGGAGTGTTAACTGGGATACCTGGATGGAGAAGCCCAACTCTGGACTTCTGAGTGCAGCTGCCTCTGATGTCAGGAGGAAAATCCTCACTGCATCAGTTGTGCAAAGAAAATGGAAATTCACTTCTGTGGTCCTACTGTCACAAAAGCAGCAGTTATCATTAACTGTGATCAACTGGCAAACAACACAAGAACACAATTGTTGGAATATCAGAACACAATTGCTCTGCAACACCTCCATGTCCTGCAGTTCTCCAAGTTAATTGGTCAGTGCACAGTGTCAGAAATTCCCTATAAAACACTGCCCCACAAAGGCTCCAAGCACACCAGGGTGCTGTGGAGGAAACCACTCTTTTCTGGGGTCAAAATTTCTATAAAAGGCTCCCAGCAGACCAAGGGGCTGTGTAGGAATCCACCCTTCTCTGGGGTCAGAAATGCCCAATAAAAAGCCACCCTTCTCTGGGTCTATGTGTCCCCACAGCCCCAAATCCCACCCAGCACTCAAGCCTGATGTCCAGTGCTTGATTCCAGCAGAATTCAAGTGCACATGTAAGTGCTTTGTTGAACAAGGAGGGATTTAGGCATGTGCTTAAGTACTTCACTGAGCTGGGACCAGGCTGCTATTTATAGCGAGCTTTTTGTTCCGGTTTTATTGTTCCACACTTAAAGCCATCCTATGGCTTTTCCTGCTGTATGCCCTCCCCTCACACAGCAAACCTTTTAGGGCTGCAATCTCCTTCCAGAAGTCACAGGTTTCAAATCAGAATGGGTATTATAAGCTCCTCCACAATTACATATTTTTTTCCTTCATATTTACACAGAAATATGCAAAAAAAAAGAAAACAAAGTTAGGCTGAATGGTAGCAAAGTCACGAAGCCAGAAGTTGTATGGAATAACAGGATGAAAAATCCCATCCCACCCCAGCACTGAAGCACGCACAGAGGAGCCAAACACTGATGTGTGCACCCAGAAATGTTCATTCCAACTTCCCCAAGTGCCCTTTGCTGTGCAAGTCTGTTCCACAGAGAAATTCGGGCAGAGTCAGGTCTGAGGCAGGATTTTATTGAGCTTGAGAAGCCATCAGTGCTGAGCAGCCCGTGCTGCTGCAGAGGCAGACTGCGAGCAGCACTGAGTGAAAACACGGAAACACTTCCCAATGACTCCAGTGCAACACCAGCACCTCTGTGCTTTCACTTGGAAAAATAAATCTCTCCACTGCAGAGGCATCTGGACCTATCAGCTCATCTTTCAGTGTTAATGAATGTGTTTACACCAATCCTCATTTTGATTAATTAATGTCTTTTCACAGATATTGGTATAATAACGAAAAATCCACATCTCCTCAGAAAGCTCACAATACTCCATCTGCTTTTTTAAAAACACTATATATATAGTGTTTATATATATATATAATTTTGCATATATGTACACATATATAATTGTTGTTGTTTTACAGATCTTATGTTCCCCATAAAAACGCACACGGGTTTTCTGTATTTGCACACAGATTAGCCAAAGCTGTGCTCCTGGGATCCCTGAAAACCCGGCTGGAGGAAAGCGGCGGGGTCAGCCGGCAGCCCTGGGTTAGAGCAGCCGGGAACGGAGGGATGAGGGATGGAAATGGATTCCAGGGAAAGGATCCGTGCCGATTGTGTGGAGAACGGAGGGACAGAGGAGAGACAGAAGGGGAAGGATGGAGAAGGAGCGGTGCGAGCCAGCGGCGGCTGCGGCTGTGCCGGGGAGGGGCTGCGGGAATGGGATGGGGAATGCGGGGAATGCGGGAATGGGACGGGATGGAATGGGGGAATGCGGGGAGATGGATAGGGGAATGGGATGGGGGAATGCGGGGAGATGGATAGGGGAATGGGATGGGGGGAATGCGGGGAATGAGGGAATGGGACGAGATGGGATGGGGGAATGCAGGGAGATGGGACAAGATGGGATGAGGGAATGTGGGAATGCAGGGAGATGGGATTGGGGCTGCAAGGATGGGATGGGAAGGGATGGATGCAGGAAGAGGAGGGGGATGCAGGGAGGGCAGGGATTACAGAGAGAGCAGAGATTACAGGGCTGTGGGATGCAGAACTTGTGCTGCACAGCCAGAACAGCCACTTTCCACTTCCCAAGGAAATCCACTGCCAAGCTCTGCCTCTGGAAATCTTCCACTGAGAAACTCACTCTGCCTGATTCCTCCCGAGCTCAGGGGGACAGGATCTTACACATCCCTGAAAATACTGGCATGAGAACAGCATTAAAGAAGGTTCCAGAATCCATTTCTCCTGTAATTCGTGACTTTCAGTTCTGACTGCCAAGATGCATTGAAAGGGGCAAAATCATCCCTCAAAAGCACATTATTTCATCAGAGTGCCCAATAACCCAAAGCCACTAAAATCACGGAGAGAAGCTTTTCACCATTTTCAGGAGGTACTGAGTCCAACTGCAATAACCTCCAGCTGAATTATTAATGGTAACTTGTAAGCCATTATCATGGAAAGATCTCTATTAGTCACCAATTTACAGCGTTATTTTCAAAAACATCCAACTTAGGGATGCACAAATCCCATTGACAAGCCAACAAGACTTAAAATTCCATTTGGCTTCCATTTCTCCTCTTTTTAAAAATCCTGCCCTCAATACATTAAACCTTCCCACTGCATTATCTATAACTTATTTGACAATCAGGCCATAAATGTTACTTGACAAGAACACAGTCCTTGGTGCTAAGTCTACAAATTCTCTCCCTAGGGCTGGATGAAATTTTAGCTACAAGGAATTTGGTTCTAGGCAGGTTCTTCTACTTAAAATACCAAGGTTCTCAGAAAGATGTCCTCAAGAACAGCAGCAAAAAACCCGATATTTTGATGTACAGAATAGACTTGGTTGGTTGTGTATGTGTAGGATACATTACACTTCACTTCTACATAAGTAAATGGCTTTAATGCTCTTATTGAATAACACCACAAATATCTTGCACGTACAACCAGAGCTTTGTGCTTACAGCAGCATTTTCTATCCAAAATTCCCAGCAGCTTTACAAGTAGTGATTAATTAACCCTTGAAGCAGGCAGGTTACGTGCACTCTGTAACAGCTGAATGGTAAATCTGAAACAACAGCCCACAAGGACAAGCAAAGTGTCTGAAGGCACAAAATGTCCCCTAACAAAGCAGGTAACGCACACAATTTGTTCTCCCATCCCATGCCACAGCCCTCACACACCTGCATTTTTTCAGTCTTTCCTTGAGGAGGAAACCCAGGATATCACCAAGCTGGAGCTGTGCTAACGGGATAAAGGGATGAGCATGGAAGCACTGCTAAGGCTGCAGCTGTATTTTATTCTGATTAACAGGAAAGCATGGGCTGGGATCTTAAGGGCAGCAATACATTTCAAGTGAGCATCATCAGAAGCCAAGAGAACTGACCAGTGACACATTGAAAGGAAGATGTGAAGGAAGCACCAGAAAGAAGTGGAATTCAGGGCAGCAACTTCAGCCAGCTCAGTCAAATGATTTGTAACATCTCTTAAAGAGAGGATCAAGGAATTCAGGAAAACTGACAATGACCAATGAAAAGTGTATAAAATAGTGCAGGGGGAATATAGGAAACACTGGGAGAGGCTGTTACACCCAGAATCTTCAAAGGCTTTGACTAGCAGAAGAGACTGTACAAAAGGTGAAACAAGAACATTTAACAAAGAACAAGAATTAGAATGGCACAAACTGCTCAGTTCTGATCCAGATGAGCCAACACACAAAAGGATCAACAACTAATGAGGGACATAAAAAGGCAATAGGAAAAGGATCTATAAATACAACAGAAGTAAGTGGGAGAAAAAGATAAGCAGAGGCTCTAGTATTTAATGGGAAAGGAGAGAAAATAACAGATGGCAAAGAGAAAGCTGAAGCATTCAGTACTTCCTTCATATTCTTTTATGTTTCCATCTAAAGGATAATGAAAAGCAAAAATGTTTCTAAAGTGATTTTCACGGGGAAGACAGGACCAGAGGAATGAAGAAAAGAAATAGGCTAAAAAGTATCAAAAGCAGCCAGACACACTCAGTCTGCTAGAGAATGATGAAGTTCACCACAGAGTACTTAAGGAATTACCCAAAGCCATCCCCAAACATTAGCTATTATATTCAATAATGCACAGGGGGAGGGTAGAGCTCCCAAAGGACAGTGGAGAGGCAAAAACTCCAAGTGTGCAGCTCCAAAAGGAGAAGCAAAGCTAAACTGAAGAAACTGCAAACCCAGCCACCTCCCTTTTACACCACAGAGGACACTGGAACAAGTTAAATCACCATGGAGGTACCTCAAGGATTAAGTGCCTGAAAATAATCAGAACATCAAAGCAATGAAATTTCCTTTTTGATAAGGTGACTGGGCTACTACAGAGGGAAACCCCAGTACCAGGCAGGTTAGACTGGCTGCAGTAAGGCTTTCTGTAACTGGCCAACATGGTATTTTCATGGGGTGGAAGGACTGATAGGAAATTGCAGTTTAGTGGGTGTGGTTTCTTAAAAAAAAAAAAAAAATCAAAAACCAAACAACCACCCAAATTAAAAGCGATTACTAAAATTCACTGCCAGTGGAATTCATCTCACAACTCACTGCATACATTAAAAAATGCTAGGAGAGAAAAATGTTTGTGAAGGAAACAAACTGATATGAACCCTACCTGATATGAACCAGGTAGGGTTCATATCACCTCCAACCACAAGAAAACAAGATCAAAATTGAAACTAAAACTTAAAGCATTGAAGGACTTGTTGAAAAGTGAAGTGCAAGCAGAACAAGTGCAAATCTAGCCATCAAGAAAAACACTAAATAGAGATCAGCTGAGTTCTGTTGGAAGGGTTCTAAAAGCCACAGGTGACTATAAGTAAAAAACAGTATAATGGTGTTTTTAAAAATGCCATATTTCATGCCAGAATGTCTAACAGGGCTGCCACTCACACAGTAACCTTTCCATTCTTGTCCACTGTCCAGAAATTTGCAGAACACGAGTGGAAAAAAAAAATCACAAGAAAATTCACAGTAAATGCAACTCTGTCTTGTCATCCTATTTAGCTGGGGAGCAATAAATGTCAGCAGTGCCAAGGGGAAATATGAGGGGAGCAGCGCTGGGTGACACAAAAAGCAGCGTAACAGTGTATCTTTGCAGGGAACACACCCATTAACACCAACCTTCACAGCCCATAATGGCATTTCCCTGTTCCTGCTGCTCTCCAATCCTTTGGCATTTGACACAGAACCACCAGGGCTGCTGTATAGAACACATTAATTTTTCAGAGTATTTAACCTTTCTAGAAGAATCATTCTACATCTTCCAGATTGATTCTTGTGACATTTTCAAGCTTAACTAAAAAATGGGCCTAGTTCTTGTCAGGGCTATTGGACACCTCCTGTAATTAAGAAAAACCCAATGACATGGACTAGATCTTTTCCAGGTAGAATTTTAACATTTTGTCTTCATGTAATTATTTTCTACTGTTTATAGGCTAAAACTCAGGCCAGCCTTCTATTTTTACTTCACATAAACTGATTTAAGGCTTGTAAAATACTTCACACATGAGAAAAATGCTGGTGAGCATGAAGATTTTGTAGACTAAAGTAAAGCATTAACACTGCATTTGAACCTAAGGCCACAAATTCAATGCAGCAAAGCAGTTCTAAATACACCTAATAATGCCACCAATTCATTTTAAATAATGAAATTTCTTCTCAAAACTTCCATTGTGCTTTTCCTGTAACTGCAGGCCAGCACCTAAAAATGCAAATATCCATTTCATCAGATGGCAAAGAATGTAATTCTTAATCTTTCTGATAATTACTTTAAGCTTCAGCAATTGCAAAAAAACCTGATGATAGCATATCTTGATTATCATAAATCTCCTCATTCATACTTCTGCTTAAAAATATTCTGCAATGTCTATTGGGATACTTTCTAGGAACCCATCATCAACCTATTGGAAGTTTTCAGCATGGGTTACAGAGAACATTCCCTGAAAACACAATTCCTAATATTTCAATCCTCTTACACAGTATTAACCTCTTTAAATAATAACAACGGCACAAAAAAGTTTAAAATATGAACAAATGACCTGAGTCACAAAAAATGGAATGCTGGATCATCTAAAATATGGCCCTGTTCTGTCTGGTGTGCTGAATGCAATCATACCTTCCAGGATGGAAGATTTCCCATCAGTGGGAATAACTGCCCCTAATGAAGAATGGCTGTTCAATAAGCAGGCCAGAATACACAGGATCAGCAAATGCTTTCAAGGTGACTCTTTCTGCACAGGAAAGCTATCCAGAGGCTTGGAATCTCCTGCTCACCATGAGATAACAAAAGGAATGTGCTGGGCATGAGGATCACTGATAAAGCATCAGGAGAAATCCTGTTCACCAGGAAACTCCTGAACCCTAAAGCATCCCATGAAGAGATGCACCTGGAGTGGGCAGCAGCTGCTGCAGTGTCTTGGAGCAATCTTCATCCCTGATGGATGATTTTAGAGGAGGTATAATTTTCTTAAGTTCAATACAAGCTCTTTGAGCCTTTTTAATAAATAAGTCAGGCTAAAGGCAATTCCCCAAACACTGTGGAATTAATGATTTATCAATCTTTGAAATAGAAACTCTGAACAGAGACAGCTGCATTATTCTGGCTTCACAACACACACAAGGTTTTCAAAACTTGAAATGCGCATCCAAGGTCACTCTGCTGGAGCGTGAGGGGGAAATGTGATTCAGCCTTGCAGCTCCAAATCCCATCCCTTCAACAATTAGCATCACTCCTTGATGAACATGCAAACCCCTGTGCCAGTTTCTGTGTTTACACAATCCCACAGCAGAAATACCTCGGAGCACCAATGAAATCAGGCAGGTCTGGCTCTGAAAACCCTCCCTGCTGAGACTTTTTAAAGGCATTCCACCACCCAGGGAATAAACTGACTGTGCAAACAGAGGTCCCTGTATTATGGCAACTGGGCAACCCCACACACAGCCCCACTGCTGCTGCTCCCTCATGGCACCCCAACCTTGCCTTCCCAAGACTTTGGCACCCCAAACAGGGCAGCCTCAGAAGCTGAGGAGCTCTGGGGGTGTGAATGGGAGCAGGAGTGACGGAGGGACTGTAAAACCCAGCAGTGCAAGGCTTTGGGTCAGGGGAGAGAAAGGCTGGGAGCAGATAAATGAGCATCCACAGGAGAATTGCTCGGGAGGCACCGAGGGCACTGACCTGAGCAGGCTCTTCAGAAATGCCTTTTCTGCACAACTACAGGTGTTCAATGAACTCTCCAAAACACACTTCCTATTGCACTAATTAAAGACGTAGCAACCTCTGCCTCCCAGAAATATTTAAAGCTTTTTTGGTTTACATTCCAGTGTGTGGAGGGCGCCCCTGCAGCACACCAGTTGTTTTATTTAGATGTTACAAAATAGTCAAGAATTCTGAGCACAACTTCCAAAAGAGGTGAAAAAACAGCCTTTTACATGATGACCCTTGGAGACAAGCCCATGCTGCTGGATCTGGGGCCATCAGCAATATGGGAGTCACACATCCCTTAGGAAATGCTGCCTCAGATAACATAGATGTGAAAAATTGGTCACACCCATAAAATGGAAGTCTGAAATATTTCACTACTAAATAAGCCCATTTATAAAGATAAACATTTTTTTCAGAGTAGGCTTTAGCAATAAATAAGCCATTCTAATTTAACCGAAAATTTTGTAGCATGAGTATACTGAGACCAACCTGGATCACAGTGACTGTGACACTCATTGCTGTCACCTCTGTCCTCCTGTTACACACAAATATTTCTTGTTCATTCTAACTTTTCCTTTCTCAAATATCTTATATTTTTCTTTTCAGATAATTAAAACTACTTATCCTCTTGCATTTGCCACTTCTATTCATAGAATTTTTATTTAACTTACTTTTTACAAACTTTTTCTTTCCAAGAACAGCTTAAGTTCCACTCTGAACTTAGCAAATTGCAACCATTTACTGCACAGTGCACATTGAATGTAAAGCTGTTTGGAAACAGAATTCTTATGCCTGACACACACATTCCAAGGATAAGCATCACCAGAAGTTTGAACTTTGTTCAGATATTTGTTTTAAAAGATTTCAGCAGCCACACAATTTTGTTTAAATGTAAACATTCACTCTGTTCCCAATTATCTCCTTTGCTATCATCTCCCATCAGAATGCCACTAAAACAATCACTTATCTCTTGTACAATTACTCTGCTTTTTCCTCTGGTCAATGCAGATAACTTTTTCCCCAGCTGCAGTCCTGAACCTATCCTTAAGTTACAATCCAAGTTTTAGAGTGTTTTGAGTGTCAGAATTTCCTTTTCAACCTCATGTGCTCCCCTTTAAATGGCCTACAATAACCAGAATACACAGGTTTTGTTGATGCAGATAAACTCCAAGCACTTTGAGGGCTATCAATATTCAGACAAACAATCCAACTTCCCAGTCACATCACTGAAGATTCTGTGGTGAATGACCTGAGGTGCTTTGTTGTTGGATAACCAAGGATAAGGAGGCAGACAAATGCACCAGGTTTGACTCGGGCAGCTCCAAAAAGGCAGCAAACACTGACATGGGACACATTGGAGACTCACAGCCCTCTGAAACAGTGACAAAGGCCAGGAGAGGAGCCCTGAGGCATCTCCAGTAACACCAAACACCTCTTTGGGAAACCAAACTCAACCCACTGGCTATGATAGTTCTCCATTCAGCCTCCTCCCTGCACTCCTCCAGACCAAACCCATCGAGGTCACAGCACCACAGGGCACCATATAAATATCCCCATTATCTCCCCATGGAGCTTGGCAAAAACATTAAAAATGTACTTAGGAAATAGACAATTGAGAGGTTAAAAGATATGGTTGGGATAATGTTGCAGCAGAGATGGCCACAATACACAGAGTATCCCCACACAGTTTCAGAAATCTTCAACACATACACAGTAACAGCTCACCACTTCAGAAGGCTTCAGGGGTCTGCCCACACACAGTAACATCATTCCACTTCAGAAGGCTGCAAGTAACTGCCCTTCTTGTTCTTAGCCCAGCCTTTTATCCCCTCGTGTTAATGCATTGCATCTGTGTGCCCTCTGCTCCCTTCCCTGGTTGGTCAGTGCCCCTGGCTCGTTACCTTCAATGCTGCTCACCTGCTGCTCACAGCTGCACCCACTGGGGATGAGGCTGGGTCACAGCCCCACTCCCAATCACCCCAAACTGTGTGCCTACAGGACAGAGAGACATACCAGACATTTGGATCAGTATCACACTCAACAGCCTGGATAATCAAGAGGTTGTGGTCCTGGATTTACAGCATGTGGGCAAAGAACAGTGCTGGTGATGGTATCAAACAGGAATTCAAGGTAACAGAATACCCTGCATTCATTCCACTAAGTGTTAAACTGACTATGTTAATATTGACACTAAACTGAGCATTTAATCCATATTATTTTGCTTTAGGAAGAGCTTGCAGCAATGCTCACTTTGAAAACTGAGCTTAACGTCAGACCATGAAGTCACTGCAGAGAATGCTGAGCTGCTTTCTTAGCGAGATACCACAGACAAACCACTTCTCCACAGAAAAGTCATGAAAATGCTGAATGCTGCTTGAGTCAGCACATGAAAATCAGTCCCATGTAGGTGAGGGGACAGGGTCAGAACCAAAGTGCTGCTGAGAACATGACAGTGCGTGTGTGCAGAGCCACTCAAAGAGCTGCTTACGTAACCAAGGCTCGCAGTATCTACAGCCACACACAGAATTCCTTAAAAGATTCCCTTTTACTCTTGGGGAGTTGAGTTACAGCACTATCAACTTTCACACCGGTTAAAAACTTACATTTTAGCTTATTTTGGGAGCAGTTAAGCCCTACTCTACGTTGCTTTCAGCTTGCCTATCTTCCCAGCACCTTATCTTGGTACCCATGCTTCTCAAATAGCACTTTACTACAAAATACACTTTAATTAAAAAGAAAGTAAAGAAAGTATTAGCACAGAATCGGGTTGGTGTAACGTGATAAAACTGCAGAGTAAGATGGGAAAAAAAAACAAACTATCAGCGAAAAGAGTCAGCAAGAAATACACAGAAAGAAATCAACTTTTGGACAGTTTAATTCAGCAAACGAGAGGTTTTCTCCGCTTACAATACAGGAGGCCTTTCAAAGGTACAGAACGGAGACAGTGCCCCTCCTTTCACGTTTCTAGTACAGTCTCCAAACCAGGATTTCAGCAGAGGAGCCCGTTCTGTCGGGTGGCGGTAGGAAAGCACATCCTGACGGCATCCATGCCCAGGTGGAGGCGGCCGGGGCTGCAGCGGCCACCCCAGCCGGCATCCCGGGCGGGCAAAGTTCGCTCCCGCCGCCTTCTCCTCGGGCTTTCCGCCGCTCCAGACGCTCCGCTGGAGTACTGCGACGCTTTGGAAACTACTGCTAGTAAAACATTTAAATCCCCCCGTGGAAAACAAGAAAAAAAAAAACCAAAAAGCCCCAGCGCGGCCGCAGAGGAGCTCAGCGGCACGGCAGGAGCTGGGCGCTCCCGGGAGGGCTTCTCCTTCCATCACCCCGCCGGGGAGCGGGGCTGCGAGCAAACACCTCATTATGACTCTCTCCAATTAATATTTCTGTGAGGAGCGGCGGGGACAGCGCGGGGCTCCACGGCCGCCTCCCAGCCCCCGGCCGGGGCACAGCGCGGCCACCGCCGCCTCCCGACCCGTTCCCATTCCCGTCCCTGAGAGCCCTCCGGGCTCGGGCCGGACTGAGAGCAGAGGCTTCCCGCAGCCGCTGCCCGACCCGCCCGCCCCGCGGAGCCGCCTCCATCCCCGCCCGAGCGCATCCTCCGGCCGCATCCCGGTACCCCGGCCCCGGGATGGGCTCGGCCCCGGCCCCGCTCTCGCCCCCGCCGCCCCCTCAAGGTCACCGCGGCTCGGGGCAGCCCCGGGGGCGCCGCTGCC